>JARHVA010000414.1:4495000-4630000 GCA_037957365.1 Torreya grandis
ACCTTTTTTTAAAATAATTCACCGAGTAGGTCAATGCCTACTAACTAGGCTAGGACCTAAGAGAGTAGGTTTTCTATGAGACTTATGGGATAGATTCTCATAGGATCTCTAGGAAACCTATGTCTCTTTTTAAAATTTAAAAAATTCATATGATAAATATGATAAGTTTTAATTTAATTAATCTTTTTACTCTTTTGAATAATCATCAATCCATTAATATACAAGGAGAAAACTACAATTCAAATTCTTAACAACCATGCACTTGTATTGCCAAATGTATCAATCGATAGGGGATGGGGGTCCCTCACATAGGGTATTGCATACTCCCCCTCTTATAAAAGTATCATTATTGATGCATAAACCATAATGAAGTATAGTAAGTTAATTACCCACTCTCAAAATCCCTAAAATACCCCTACAAGTGACCTATACTCAAAGTTCTACTAGTAAAATAAATAAACCAAAATGATCATTGATATGAGTATATGAATATAAGTGTCATTCCATAGATGAGGTATATTGACCAAAATTGAGCAATGTTAAGTAATATTAGCTAATATTGATAAGCACTATTTACCACAAACTAATTGATATCACAAAATACTTTTATTAATATCTAAAATTGCATATGTAAAAAGTAACAAATTTTGTATGACCATACTAAGCTATCAATGATATCCCTTAATAAACATACCAAGTGAAAAATAAGTGTCAGACCATGGCAATATATTATACTACCAATAATTCTAAACACCACCAATCTAAATTGTCATAATGATTCATATTATCTAAGCTGAGTCACACTATCTTCCTGTACCAACTGAATCAAGAATATCATGTGTCTATAGAAACATGAATAAATTTTGGAATGATAAATTGTGAACCAAAGTCATTTTGATATGATTCATGTTGTCATACATATCTAAAATATACCCACTAAAACTCAAAATCCTTTGATATAATTATGAGTGTTTAAGTACCCATCTAATGTATAAATAATATTATGAAATAATTATGATCACCAAGCATTGAAAATTTACACTGATAAGATAAGTATCCATCCATGGCAACACCCTTATGAGAACAACTAAAGAATATTGAACCATATTAAATCATAAACAATAATATTGGCAATGCTAAGTTCTAATATCTAGTGTTATATGGAACACATGAGTACATGCACTAACTTGCAATGTTGAACTAAGTTGAACCGTACTAAACCATACAACAACATACTATGTCCCAACATCTAGCATCATCTTAATAAAACAATACCACTACTAAAACTTTTGATAAATCATTTTTCTCTATAAACTCCTTAGACCTCCAAAAATAATCATATATCTATGCAAGGACCACATATATATACATATAAATACCATGTCAAATGTGGTGGGAAGGATGGTATCATGAACTATCACAATCGATTCCATCATGACCCGTTATTTGTATTCTAAGATACTTCTCCTCCCCCATACCACATCACTGGTGTAATAATAATTCACATTACAAACAAATGTGAAACCAATACCAACAATCATCCAATGAAATTTTAAAATTAAACTACTCATGTAAAATTAAAATAAATAAAAAATGATACAAAGTGGTCTTAAAATAGATATCTCAATCATAAAAAAATATTAACAATAGTTTCAATTATTAGTTACTTAAAATATTCAAAAATAATAAAATAGTACTGGTTTCAAGTTAAATTAAAATAAAGTATTTAGATACTTTAAAATAAATTTGACAAAAGAAATCAAAAGTGGATCATCACAATCACTATGTGACTTAAACAGTCACCCAAGGGAGAAAGAATAAGGTAAGAGGGAATCAGGTGGTCCACTAGCCATCACAAAGAATTAAACTACATCATCAGGCATAATGGATTGGTCTACCATAAGAGCCAGATGGTACAAACAATAACTCCTACACATGCCATCCCAATTCCTTATCATCACCAAATGATATTTTTAGAGATTTTGCTTTCACCTTAGTTGAAATTAAAAGTGTTTAAGTCCTACTCTTAGACCTAGTCTAACATGGGAATGACCCTAGGCTATGGGTTACCTAATTCTGAGCTAGACCTCTAGGGTTTTTAATGAGGCTAGCTCCTCAAATCTAATAATTTGAATCTATTTTCCTAAAAATTAATCTATTAGGATGAAAAGGAAGAGAAAATACATGAATGAGAACCTAATCTAAGCAACGATGTATCAAATGTTTAATGATTCACTCTCAGCTTAGACACTTTCATGACTACTAATGAATCCAATTGAGATAAGAATTGATTAGATTCAATAACAAGGTTCCAAACATGATTATTTTATATGAAGGCTAAAAAGAGACCTACAACTTGAAGGATAGAAAGAGATAGGTTTATGAAAGACACTATAGACTTATGACACTTCAAGTTGCAGGTCTCTTCTCAGCCTCCATACAAAATACTCATATTTAAAACCATGTTATTGAATATGATCAATTCTTATCTCTATTGGATTCATTAGTAGTCATGAAAGTGTCTAAGCTAAGAGTGAATCATTGAACATTCATTGCATCACAACTTAGAGTAGATTCTCATTCATGTATTTTCTCCCCCTTTTCACCCCAATAGATCAATTTTTAATAAAATAGACTCAAATTATCATATTTGAGGAGCTATCCTCTTTAAAAACCCTATGGTTCTGACGTAAAATTAGGTAACCCATAGCCTAGGGTCATTCTCATGTTGGACGAGGTTTGAGAGTAGGACTTGAACACTTCTACTTTCAGCTAGAGTGCAACCAAGTCTCCAACATATACTATACTAACTCACATATTTTATTATCATATAACTAAACTACTATCAAATAAAATTACTTATAGAGTTAACCATATCAAAACATATCAAAAAAATGTCAACATATCTAATCGATGGTGCAATGTCATCCATGATGATAATTTAATTATATATCTATAACTTTAGTTATAATATAATTAATAATATATGAGTCTATATGTGTATGGCAACACAATGTACCAAGGTTATATCTAAAAATTTCACCTGTTATCCATCATTAACCATCACTGAAGACACTAGATAAAAAACCCATATCATAAAAAAGTGATACTGAAGAGAAAGGGTCCAATGATATTTGACCATAACTATCCACCATGACAACCAACTGATACAAATTAAGGAGAATAACAACTATCAACTCTCACATAAGGAATCCTAGTGACACATAAATATTAATTCAAATAGATTATCTCATATCTCTAACATTAAATTCTCTCAAGTATCATATCTTATAGGGAATATCACTATCAAACATAGTTCATTGAAGTTCTATCGAGTGAAAATTGTGTGTATGTTTGAGTGTTGACCACTGAAAACTACCATCTATTGTAAATACTAGAAGTATCAATATGGTTTAATAAATCATCATTGAGATAAAATAGTGCATCAACTACACTACTTATCAATCCATACTCCAAATTACCAAGCTTTTACCACTCTCAACTAGGGTGTGATAAGATGAAGAAAACAAGGTTCTACAGACCCTGACACATGCATTAAATATGGTACCACATGTTACAAGATTTTGTATGTATTAACATAACATGAACTATCAACATGATGTAATTATCAATGCAAAAGATAAGGTTTTCCTAAAATGTCATCATCCATAAAAGTTTAAAAATCATAATCAATGCTAAATCATATGCTCTAGGTAACTAGCATAAATACTACCAAATTAAGGTGTACTCATATCATGAGCATGTTTTAACAATGGGAGGTATTGTCACTAAGGTTTAATGCTACCTAAATATCCAAGAATAAATTCTCTTGCATCAATTCTATTAATAATCATAGGCTACCTACCCAACTAGGTGCTAATACTAAAAAATAAAACTACTCTAAATAATTATTCTATAGACTATATAAATATGTAATAAACTTATCATTACCACATTTATTTTCACTTCATAAATTTATTTACAGGTTTGAATTTTGTTAAGTTATATAGATTCAAGTCTAGATCTAAAAAATAATCATTTTAGTACATTTACTATAGCTTCAATATTCATCTATGTAATACATATGTAGTAACAATCTTGTAAGTCTCATTAGTTTCCTTCTACATAATATCAATCACTATATTCATTGAATGTATATAACACTTCTTCATGACTAAATAACATTATAATCACCAAACCATGGGAAATATAATTGTTTTATACCTAAAATCAACAACATATCATATTATTATTCAATAAATACACTTAAAATCAATTTCATGGAAGGTAAATGTTACATCCTCTAACCTTAATATTCATGACGATTTCAATAAGTCTAACCCAACACATGTATAATTAATTTTTAACTAAAACTAAATAAATAGTTTTTATTTTGGAAACCAAGACAAGATACATTTTAATAAGGATTTACATCATTTCATATATTCATATTATAGTAAATAAGATCAAAATATCCCTACGGAGATATATTCAAATATAGCAAAAAATAATAGAAAAAAAGATCTTCTAGACAACCTCCAAACTAGATAAATCAGATTTTAGAAAAAACCAAGTGCATTATGATAATGATACCTCATAAGTACATATATAATAAATATACAATCATAAATAACATTAAAATACACTACCCTATGTAAGTAAATATATCACATGATAGATATTATACAATACATTAACTTGAAATAGAGACATGCCAATGAAGTCAATGATCCAAAGTCAAGGTAACTTTACTCCAGCATGAACAACATGGTCACACAGTTCAATTTATGATCTTAATTTTATGTGAGTACAAATGAACATAAATATCATGGTGATAAGTTTCAAAACTTCATCACATATACCAAACACAATTCCATAGAGCTCCCGAGGTTGAACCTAGGCTCTGATACCAAAATTTAACTCCCTAAAATTCCCTCAAATAAATCCTATAAAAATTTTATAATTTTTTTCTTTCTTTTGTTCAACAATAACTCCACACAAGTAAACACTTTAACCATTAACACAACCATACTAATTCCTACCTTACATACACACATTTTATAATCTCACATCCATAGGAAAAGGTAACCTTGAAAGTATAAAAACTCACTCAAATTATTTTATATGTAACATATATGCTCACCTTCTATTTTAGAAAATAAAATGCATAGAGGCATTCGACAAGCTAGATGTGACTAAGCTGTGTTGACTACACCAAAAATGGTGTACAAGACTACATTCAAATTTGATACTCAAGATATATAAAGTATATTTTAAACTAATGAAATCAAAATTGAAGCTCATCATAATAGGTATGGAATGTGATCTATCAATAGTTTGTTGACACATTATTTTTACAACTACAACTTTAAGCATGTTAAAACTATGTACGAAACCAAACTTATAATTATCCCAACATAAAATATAATCACTATAATACCCATGAGTATACTATTCAAATTTAACCATTCATGTCAATGTGTAATTACCCAACCATGGTGCATCCAAACTTGGTTAGCTTACCTCATAATCAAGTTACAATTTCATTAAATCACCTAACAAATAGTGATGGATAAAATACCCCCATGAGGTGAAAAGTATTTATGGATGTTTTTATGTATTTTATTTACTATAATATACTAATATAAATGTACAATAATAATTTCAAATAACTTAAATTTTAAAATAACTCAGCATTACAAATGGGTTTTAATGCAAAAAATTGTTCTACTAAGTAATTTATGGAATAAGCATGATTTGGAATTGAATTACTAAAAAAGTAAAAAGATCCAAAAATAATAAACTAGAGTTATTGTATAAATTTAAAGGTAAAATCAATCATTATCAACCTCTAGTTTTACTTAAAAGACTCCTTTAACTATTTTTGGTAAAATAATTTTGAAACAACTTTGAAGGCTGAAAAAGGAAATCAAGTGCATAAATTTGCCAAAAGCCTCTAGAAATAGATCCACCAAAAATCATCTGGATAGGGTATAAAAACTATGGTTATATATCCTAATTACCATGATGTAATTATAGATCTTAAAAAAACTTATTTTCATAAAAACTCTAGTTTTATTAATTTGAGCCTATCTCCATAGTGACTTCCCAAACTAAAATCAAAACAATAGAACATTTTTGAATAAATTTAATTTGGAAAAGAGTTATTAAAAATAGTAAATGATTATGTTTTGGTTACTTCAAGTTTCCTATGTTAATTTAAAAATAATATTAAATGCTATCAACTCCTAGATCTGAGATGCTATCACTCTAACTTATTTTGATAGGATTCTTCTGATAGGATTTTAGAACCTAAAATAATAAAGAAGTGATTAATTTTTACAATTATCCCTAGAAATGATTTCACCAAATAACAACCAGATGAGAAAGATTGATACAAGTTGATAAATCATAATCTATTAGGATAGAGATAAAGGTTTCAATTTTTTATTTATCCCTATTATCCTATTTCTTCAACTTCTAAGGAGGTTCCTCATAATTCCAAAAACTATTTTATGATCCAACTCTACCCACTATATCAAATTGATATGATGTGGTCTCATGGATTTATCCACTTTTATATTTTTGAATTTCAATAATAAATTAATTGTACAATATTTTTTTCTTGAAATAATCAAATATAAGACTTATTTGATTATAAGATAATGATAGTTTCTATATTATTTCAAATTTATTTGTTAAACTTATTTAGATCTTGTTTGAAGACTAACATTAGAACTCTCCATATTTATTTATCATAAATGTATTCAATGATTAAAGGTGAGTGTACCATATTGATTAAATTAGTAGTGATACTAAAATTCATTAATTTCAACCTTTCATCTTGAAACTTATCTTTCTAGGTTGTAAGACACCGAAGAAAACCACTAGTCTATTGGATTTTTCAAAGATATTAAAACTAGTTCAAACCAAATCAAGCTTACAATAAATACCACACTAAATTTTTTATAACACAAGAATCTTTATTTTTATAATGATAGCAATATGAAAGTATTACAAGATTATAATAATGTTCTATCCAATCTTGTTAACATAAGAACAATATACGATAATAGTAAAATTTATTACAACTATTTGAAACCTGCATCTTCAATAACTCTGCATTATAACAACTTTCTCAAAATCACTGGATAAAATAATGTCAAATAAAAATTCTATTTACAACAC
Source organism: Torreya grandis (assembly GCA_037957365.1). NCBI lineage: Eukaryota > Viridiplantae > Streptophyta > Pinopsida > Cupressales > Taxaceae > Torreya > Torreya grandis. The sequence continues at coordinate 4,502,189 of JARHVA010000414.1, forward strand.
CATTAATAAAAATACATAATATTTTTGTGGACAAGTAAATTGGATATCCTTTCCCTACACTAAAATCATGAAGACACAATGAGGGTCAGCTTATATTTGAGCAATTGAAAACACCATCACAAATTTAACTTTTTATTTTTCATAGTAATAGACAAAGTAACCAAAGATTACAAGTAAACTATCTACTTTCTATAGTAATATAAATATAGGAAAACATTATAAGGAGAAGGTAAATTTTTTTCTCATATAACCTTAAAATAAGATAGTATATTTTGGTGATTTTAAACAACTATAAACATCTTCTAACTGAATAATAATTTTACCATGATAATTATAATAATATTAAAACTCTAATAATTTTATCAAATAAAAACAAATTTATAATATTCCACTATAATTTTTTATATCATCATCTTGAGAAGTTTTTAATATTTAAAAAGTGTTTACAATCTCAAAATCTTAGTCATAAACTTTATTTAATCATGAAAACATAAACTTATGTAAAAAACAATTTATTTCTAGTGAACTACAATAGGATCAAGGGATTAAAAATAAATGATTAAAAAAAATGAATTTTTTTAAATATCATTCCCCAAAACTCATGCTCATTCTTTACTTTGAATTTCTCTCTCTCTCTCTCTCTCTCCTCTCTCTTCTTCTCTCTCCTCTCTCTCCTCTCTCTCCTCTCTCTCTCTCTCTCCTCTCTCTCTCTCCTCTCTCTCTCCTCTCTCTCTCTCCTCATCTCTCTCTCTCTCTCTCCTCTCTCTCTCACACACACACACAGCACACACACACACACACACACACCTATAATAGGATATAGGTAATGTATATATGTAGATGTATATAATATCCTATTATGTGGGATATTACACACACACACATTATATGTATGTATGTATATGTATATAATATAATATAATATATATACTATATATATGTATGTATGTATGTATATTTTTTGTACACCAAATAACAAAAAGGTTTTTTTTTTCATTTAATTAAAACAAATAAAATGTATGTATTTATCTTTTGATTTTTTTTCTTCTTTTATTATTTTTATAATAAACACATGGCCAAGAATGGCCAACAGCTAGTAGTGGGGGCCATGAGGCCTAATCACAAACATGACCCTCGGCCATGGTGTCAATAACCAAATGGATGGGGAAGGGCCGACTGGCCTGACCCCTTCTCCCCTCCCTTCCATGGGAGTGGGTAGGGATCAGCTCAATCACACCCCCTCTCTAAATTTGTTATATTATAGATATGTTTTATTTTTTTATTTATTTTTGGATATATATCATCTTTTTACTATATTGAAAATCAGTTTTGGGGCACAAACGGAGGCCCAATTTCCCAAAAAAGTAGATTTGGTATATAATTCATAAACACTATAAACAAGAAAACCTCAACAAATTAAGGAAAATATAAAGCTAAAAACAAAAAACCTAGTCAAACTTAATGACTATAAAAGGACAATAAAAAAAAATCAACAAAATGCTTGGAAAAATGTAGCTAACCCAACCATTGAATCAACCTTTTTCTTCCAACAAACATTTGCTCTTGTTGGAGAATAAAGATTCCATTGTCCATTAATAACCACCATTAATGGAATTCTTAGCATTAAGTTATAGCCTTTTTGCTTCCATTTTACTACATCTTTTCCATTTATTTCCATAATTACCCATCTTCAAATATCAAGGTTATTGATCTATGGATAGAACCACCCTAATAACCAACTCTTCTTCTTCTTGCTCCCAATGTTCACCAACCTCTTTTGAGATTTCCTTCTGTTGGGTTTGATATGCTAAAGTTAAAACTTTGGATACACCTTCTTGCCCAAATTTATCAATAGATACTTCCCCATACAGAAAGATAGAGGAAGGTTACCCTACCTCTACATCATTTTGATCTTCTGTTTCCACTAAATCCTCACCCTTCTTAGTGCTATCCTAAATTTTTTTAATGGTTGCTAAAGATGTAACCTCAACAGAAGTGGATTTTTATGGGAGTTACATACAATGAACCAAAGCTTGATTCAAACAACCATTATTTTTGACCCATTTATTCAAGAGCATTGTATGAGATATTTTAAAGCCTTTATTGAGAAAAGAAGGAATTTTGTGATCACCTTAACTACACTTGAAATATCTAAATGGAAGAACTTCAAAATTAATAAATTGAGTCCAAACACCAAGGGAGGAAGAAATCTGAATAGAATGATGCATAGGTTTGGCTAGATCCACCAAAACCCACAACTTGACATAACTCAGATTATCTTCCATGGATTCATCAATGTTAACAAAAAATCCCAGCTTACTAACAAACTACTTAAGAAGATCAGTATCATGCATGGCTAAGGGGAGATTACATAATCTACCCAAACTAGCGTTTGCAAGATAACCAAAGTAATTGGATCAAAAAAAGGATTCTAAGGACACAAAAACACCCCTTGCTTTCCAATAAACCAAGGCCCATTCACCCAAACAAAATTTTATATCCTCTAGGGATTGAAATAGAAGTAAAAGGAAACCATTTGACAACATTGAAAGAGAAACTTTTAATGAAGTCCAGATTCCCTGCACCCAATCTAAAAGAATTTCCTAGGAATGTCACATCCCTACACATCTACCAATCAAAAGAATTATTCCCTCTATCCATACCTAATGCTAAAAGTGTTGCATCTAAAATTTATAGATTAGGATGAGTGTTAGAGAAAATCAAAGGAATATCACCTAAAAGGTCATTTCTAGGGTTCCTTTCTGAGAAGATTTTGCTTTTGATATCCCCTTAAGTCTCTCCATAACTTCATTATCCTTCTCAAAAATATTTTCTAATTGAATCTAGCTTCTAGATATCAAAATTATATTTAAGCTAGGTTGATTTCTAAGAATAAGCTCTCTATAAAAAGCATCATAGGTATAAAAAGGGTTTCAAACATTAATGTATCTAGAAAACACTGAAGCCTAGGATTAAACCCTAGCCACCTTTGTTATTGATTCAAGCACCTACTTCCCTAGAGAGAAGCCTCCATCATACAAGCCTCTATCTACATCTGACTACTCCAACCCTAAAAAATCCTCAAAACACACATTAGCATGAAGAAACTGTGAAGCAAAAAAACTAGAAAAGTCTTTGTATTTTTTAATCATTCATCTCCTACACAGATTTAGCTTTTATGCTAACCTTTTCTTCCTTAGGAGGATCCCCAAAACCTATTCTTCCTCTATTGGTTTTTCCTTCCTTCCTCCTATTCTATATTAAATCTTGTTCCCCCAATTTTCATCACCCCTAGTCACCCACTCTCAATGTTGACATTGTTTCCACTGCTCTTTCTTGCCTACTAAAGGCCTATGACTACCCTTTACATATCTCTTGCCCTCCTTTGATTTCCTCTGTAGATTTCCCTAAGCTAAATTCTATCATCGCCATCTATCGATGGTTTTTTAAGTGTATCATATATGTTTCATTATACATGCATACATAATAATAATAATAATAATAATAATAATAATAATAATAATAATAATAATAATAATAATAATAAAATAATAATAATAATAATTATTATTATTATTATTGTTATTATTATTATTATTATTATTATTATTATTATTATTATTTTTAAAAATATATAGAAGTTACATATAGCGACCAAATTTATTAAAATGAAACAATATTTTTTTAATGTATATATATTATATCAATAAAATCAATAATATGTATACAATGTATATATCTAATTTTTTTATTTACAGGGTCTCAAAATCCTTAGTCAAACCCTTAACATTTTTTTATGAAGAACTTGACAACACTACCATAAAAATAAACTTGATATAAATCTAGATGAATTGATTCTTCATTATTTAGCTTGTTTATTAATATGGAAAAAGAAATAAATCCATGAGGGAGAAATCAGTTGCATGGTTCAACACATATCTTCTTCTTCTTCAATCCTTGGTTGGCTCTCCTAGTAGTAGCATCATTAATGGAGGCAAGAACTTGGCAAGAGAGATGAAGCTCCAAATAAATGCAATAATAGAGACAACTACTTGATAAGAGAAATTAAACTTCAAAACCCTAAGTTGGTTTGGTCAAGCTTGAATAAAGCTTTGTTTGCAATATTTTATTATTTTATTTTATTTTTTATAATTTTATTTCACATTATCCTAAAACTCCAAAATAATAAATAAGGTTTATCCAAAAAAAATGAAGAGTCAATATCCACTTTTTTAGGGTAGCCATCAACCCATTAAAAGAAGAGAGTACCCTCTCCTACATGCCCATGTGACACCTTACAAAAAATAAATTTTAAATTAAATTTCATGGTAGGTTCAACTTGTAGTTGGATTTTTCCAAAGACTTTTCTCCTTAATCATTATACTATTGCATCTTTTTCTACAAATTTTAATCATGCTACTAGTTATTCCTTCTATTCCAATTCTAACCATTTTACTAGTGTATCTTTTGACACAAATGCTAATCATGTTATTAGTTCTTCCTTTTATACCATTTCTTCTCATACCACTAGTGTGACATATGCTACTATTCATAGTGCAACTCAAGCCACAAATATCAATACCAATACTTCATGTGCTACACACACTAGTTAAAATACTTGCTGAAATAATCAACTCTTATTAAAAACACTCAATCAAATACATACTTTTCAAATAAATAATGAAAATCAAATTATGCAAATTCAAAATAGCCTTGTTAATCTTCAAAATCAACCTCAATAGGTTTCATGGGGATAACAAAATATAAATTCCCCCCCCCCCCCCAAAATTTTAGGGATTATGATGGTAACCTTATACCCTAACCACCCCTAATTAATAAAACAATAAAACATATCCAACATAAACCTCTTGTACCTCAAATTTCTATTATCAACATAGGAGGCATCACACCTACCATAACCTACAATGGGTCTACCAATCCCAGATTATATTTAAAAACATTTGGTAACCTATATAAAGATTGGGTCAAACTTTATACCTTTGATGCTACCAAGATTTTGTCTAAATTAATATTAGGAGATGATTTAGATTAGTATAATTAGCTAAAAACCCATTCTATCACTAAATTAGAAGATTTGGTTAACTCCCTATTATAAGAGTTTCAAATTAGTGATATACTTGAGAATAACTTAGCTCACTTCATAAATTGTAAACAACTTGAGACTAAAATAACTTAAGATTTCATCAAACTTTGGAAGAACTTGTCTAGAAAGTGTGAGCATAATATTAAAGATGATAACCTTTTCCATCTATTCACTAATGATCTCTACCCAAAGATATAATATCAAGTTAGGACTCTCTCTCCAAGAACTTTGAAAGAAACCCTCAACCAAACTAAGTGATAATAGTTTTTCATGTACCAATTCGAGACACCCCATTATATTGTGGGCATTCTCATGCTAATTAAATAAAACCATCATGATACCAATTATGGTATTATCGATACTCATAACAATTCATAATATTCAATCCATCACTCCTAACAACACTATAGAACATGTTCCCACAAAACAACACTCCTACTCTTACATTTTAACAAATAAACAAAATCAATGTCCACAAACCATTATCCTTAGCTAAGCTTCAAAATAATATTCCAAGGCATCTACCACAAGATATTTACCCCACTCATGCAATTAAAACATTGTATGATCTTGATAAAATTTGTTGGTTTCATGCAAATTGGGACCACTCTCATGATACTTGTAGATAATTATGTAATATATCTATAGATCTTATTCTTGGACCAAAATTTTATCATGAATACCACATTTTTAAGAATAAATAATCATATGGCATATCTTTTAAATCCCATGAAATTCAAAACAAAAATCAAGGTTTAAATCAAGTTAATGCTCATCTTTATATCTATAAAGACCTTCTTTGAAATCATTAGATATCAATAACAAAACTAATCCTTCAATAAATAATGTTAAAATTCTTATAGACCTCACTATTAATGAATAAAATGTAGTAAATATGACTAACATGTGAAGAGTAATTGCTTATAGTGATACTAATTTAACACACATAATAATGAACCTCTCAAATATTTTTCATCATTAAAGATAATTCCCCATCTCATCTCATAGAGTTATGGAAATAAAACCTTGTAACTTTCCAAGAACCACTTTTAACACTTTAACTTAATCATACCTCTCACTCTATCTCTACTCTTACCCTAAGATCTACACATATAGACAACATTCCCTATCCTTATAATAGTATTTATTCAACCCAATCACAAGAAATACCTCAATCAACCATCCCACAAACTAAAGATAATCAACCTATTTTTCCTCAAACTAAACCAACTACATCTTACCAACACAAGTTTTATTGCACTTCTAGCCCTCCTTCATAGGATCTCTTGTAACATTATGTGCCTATATCTAGCAATACCCCCATGGGTTATAATGAATGGGACCCCACTATAGAAATTTATCATCTCCCATCTCAAATACCTTTCCTCAAATTAATACAAACTTCTCCCCATCATCCAAATTATCTAAATTAATTGTTGTTTAAAATTAACATTCCTCATGCTCCTCTAGGAGGATGCAAAACTACATTATTTGGGTCTGAAGATAGTATCCTTCAATAATATGAAGATATTCCCATACATGTTGATAACATAATGGACACTTCTCTTTCCCTTACTTTTCCTATCACTTCCATGAATTTTAATGAGATTTTTCTTCATGAAAATGATCTTCCCCTATTTATTAGCACCCAAATTAGTGATATCTAAGTCAAGTGTGCCTTAATTGAAGAGGGTTTTAATACTTGCATTTCCTCCCTATATTTCATTATAACTCTTAGATATTTTGAATTCAATATCAATTCCACATGTATCACATGTCAAAGATACAATAGAAGGCAAGTACCTCTTTTATGTTGTATGTGGCTTCCTATTATTGTCCCTCCTATCATTGTCTACATGAAAATTATGATATTTAACTTTCCCCTCTCTTATATCATCTAGCTTGGTAGGCCTTAGAATCATAATATGAGGGTTGTGGCCTCATTCATGTGCTAAGAAATCAAATTCCCCCATAATGGTGCTATTTATATGATTCAAGGAGACACAAACCCTTAAAATTTTGAGCAATTCCAATAATGTGGTATATTTAAAATTCCTACCCTTGAGCCTTTGCCTAGTATTCCATTTAGGGAATCTCAACATTTCAATTATCCTATCAATTATACCTAAGGTTACAATGGTTGCCCCTATATCATTGGGAAAATACCACCTAGCCTCCTATATTTTGATGATGATGACTTGGATGAGATAAGCCTAAAGATGAAAACTTTTAATCTATCCCTTCATATCATTTCCCAAATTATTCCCTCTTTACAACCTATTATCAATTATATACTTTTGGTCTTAACTAAGACTATACATTGTATTCATCATATGGTTTTTGATGATAAGGTCACACCTACATGTACCATCAACCTACATACACCTGATTATCATTATGGTTATGATTTATACTACCCATTTATATAAGGACTTGTCAAGGATATAAATGCTAAGATTATTCAATATCGTAATTCTTTATTTCACTAATTTTGTTCATCTTATCACATTCTTTCCTTCATAGTTCCTAATTCTAGTATTTTTCCTATTTTCATATGATAAAGATGGAGTGATCACATGGTACACAACCAATTTCAATAGATCCTCTTATAAGCATGCTCATGTATCATTCCATGATTGGTCCTTAATTTTTTTCTAGATACTACGATCTTTCTAGCTTTATTCCCCTAGCAGTGCTAGCTAATGCTCTTAATCCTTCCATACATGTAGCTTAACCTTCAGCTAAACCTAGTCTCTCTTACTCCCACTCTACCTTCGGTTGAGCCTCATCTTGCTTCTAATCTTGATTTAATTTATCTAAGCCTCATCTTATTTTTTATCCCACTTTACCTTTAGATGATCTTAGTCTAGTTTCTACTCCAACACTACCTTCCCTTGGTGATGGCCTTCTTCCTTTACCACAACTAGATCCCATGCTTACCCAATGGGACAATCAACCTTATTTTGATATCTATAATTTTTTTGATTATTGAACCATATATTTCTATTTATATCATACATCCCTAGCTTCTCCTTTAACCTCTTATGTTAGTAGGTCCCCAAAGTCTACTAACAAGCCTATATGTTGCTTCCATGAAACATATAATCATTCTTCCATTCATTGATAGAAGCTTTGGAAATATATTAATACATTACATCCCACCATTTCTTATCCCAAAGACAAGGATATACCTCCTCCTAAGTTATTAGATGATTATATCCCCAAATATGGGTAGGTATATTATCTTTGGCATCAGTGCAGTACCCATCATACCATTCATTATCATATTCTCCAACATCACCTTCATAATCATCTTCTGATAATACCTACAATAGTTACTCCTCCTTTCATAGGTATCCCATGTAATAAGGCTCCCCTTTATTTTCCCATGGTAGTTTACAACCCAATTTTAGATCCTTCCCCACCTATGGTTCCTTCCCCAGCTGTGGTTTCTTCCCCCTTATGGCTCCTTCTCCACTGGTGGTGTCTCTTGCTTGTCCCATAGATACCGTTATTACTAAGGAACTTATTCCTCTACTTGACTATTATATGCATGAGAGTCATCATACACATGATATTTTAGATACACCTACATTTTTTGTTGAGGAAAATCATAGAGATGTCTTTGTACAACTTTCCATGAGAATTGATGAGACTTTGGCTATTGTTAAGATCTAGCTTCACATAGATATTTTAGATATCATGGATAATATTTGTGGGAAATTTTATCAATATTTTTGAACATTTCATGGTGTTTCTTCACTTTTTTATCTATTCTAATTTTGTACTAGAGTTTATCCACTTTTATATATCTTATATGATTTGACTATGTGTTAAATTTTATTTCAATGATCTATTTCACATGGATCTTTATATTATGCATTATGTGTTGCATATTGGTTTCATTTCCTCTCTTATATTATCTTCTCATTATTTCCATGATCACACTGTTATCTATACATCTTAATTTATTTCATGGCTTTACATCATTTTATAGTGATTATTTTCTATCTTATCTCCAAAAAAATCATATAATTATTATTGTGACTTGGTTATACAAAGATTCTTCCCCTTAGTAATATTTATTTACCATATGATAAGTTAGAAAATAAGATGTCTCATTGTACTCCTATTTTATCGATCTACTCTGGATCTCCCTTTATTCCTTTGTATTCTTTCACCTACTAAACATACATACAATTAAAACTTGAGTTAACATAATGATTCATAGGTAAGCCTAAGTTTTTAGTTAGTCACCTATTTGGATACTTAGCTTTATTTATCCAAATTCTAGATATCATTCATGTTTATCACTTAGATCACTCATGTTGGTTATTCTAAATCTGTATGGAGTAGGAATCATAAAAGATATAAAAAATTAAAAAAACCAAATCATTTAAACAAAAGACAATGATAAAAAATGCAAAATACAAATTCATAAGTCAAATCACACTAAAATACATGATTTATATCACATATCCTATTTCAAATCAAAGATTAAACTCCATAGTTGGCCTCATGATAGAGTCAAGGTTCATTGGTTTGTGATAGGTATGTAGATTGGTAAAGGAGAATAAATAAAATATTTTAGTGATACCTAATTTCTCACACAAGTACCCAATCTTCGCATTAGATTACAACTCTTTAAGAGGTCCTGAGGAATGGGGAACATGCTATGGGAAGGTACGTCCATTTTAATTTTTTTTTTCATGTAACTTGCATGAGTTGATCTTAGTATCTCACATATTTACCTATATAACTTTGTGATTATTATGAGTGGGTATCCTTTGTATTTTTATGGTCACTAACTCTTAGTGTCTCTCCTTTGTACCTAGTATGCCTCATATTTCCTAAGGTCTTCTCATAGATTCTTATGTCATGATTTTTACATTCCCTCTTTCATTACAACAATCCTAATATTTTCCCTTGAGAAATACTATTTTGTTAACTGATTATTACCCCTAGGTTTTCCCTTTGAGAGTTGTAGTTTAATACCATGGATAGTACAAGGATCTCCTTACAAAATACAATAATAACAAAATTACCTTATTACCATTCACCTCATTGGCATTCCCCTTATGAGTTGAAATGTACGACCATGGATAGGACAAGGCCTTACACACAAACTACCACATTAAAAACATGTTTTAAAATCATTCCCATAGTTATTTCCACCTCATTAGTATTCCCTTTGTGAGTTTCAGTGTAAGACCATGGATAGGACCATGCCCTCATTAAATATTCCAATACCCAATTCCTACTATAACCTAGTCACAATGAAATGACATGTGTCAAATTTGAGATAGGTAGTGTTTGATTTTGAGTTACATGTCATTTACATAATTCCCATCATGATTTAGTATGTTTTATCCTTACTTCATAAGTCTTTCACTTTTATCTTCTTATTTTATGATTACATGTATGTTTATAACCATTTTATTAATGTTTTCATATTTCCCAACTTGAATTAGTGAAATTAATTTAATTTACTTTTACATTTTGTGTTTCTTTTTATAATTACCATATTCATTTAGTATGATTGATTGAATTGAATGATTAGTTGTTATACCATTGGTTTTTCATGTGACTTCCATTTTATTACAAATTTTTTATACTTCCCAACATGATCTAGTGTGATTTTTATTTATATTAATTTGGTGAAAATTTTTACACGGTTTGAAAATATTTGTTACTCTTTTTTCCATATTTGGTTTATTATATTTATTCATCATTTGTTATTACACATTTTCCATCATGATATAGTGTGTATTACATTTATTTTGATTACATATACTTTTCCAAATTATTTTTTTATTTTTATTTTTTATGATGCATGTGTCTTATATAATGTTAGAAAAGAAAACATTCATCACATATTTTCCCTAGCATTTACAAAATAACTATATACATGTGCTATAAAGGAAATATATCCATGCGTCCAAATCTAAATCCAAGTATAACTAATGAGATCAATAAAACTGTCAACATCAACATACACACACATGTACACACACACACACACACACACACACACACACACACACACACACACACACACACACACACACACACATACACACACACACACACACACACACACACACACACACACACACACACACACACACACACACACACACACACACACACATATTTGTGCGCGTGTGTGTGTGTGTACCCATAAAGAACTACAACTAGACCCTATGGACAATATGTTCTAAATAGGAATTATAGGATCTTAGTCTAGTAACTTATCCCTATATATTGGCCACCTAAGCTTGTACCTATAGTAACTGTATAGTGGTCAACATGTGCATGGTTCTATCTTATGCTAGGGTATGATAGGCTTGTGCCTCTCTAAATCCAACCCCTTTCAGTGGATGTGGCCCATCACCATATGATTTTAGTTACTTCACAACCTCTAATACACATGTAAACCATCCTAATTGGGTTGGGTAGAGAGAAACTATGATCATCTAGAATGGTAGGGTCATATGGTGTGAACACCCCATTCAGAATGTCACGGTGTGTAACCATAACCAAATCTCCAGATCTTACCTCCTATGTTATAAGATCTATAAAATGAAAATTAGATAGACATAAAATCACATATATATCTCAAACCATCTATCTACCATAATCATAATGCAACTAGTTTTCTATATTAAAAAAACCAAATTTAACACACTTCTCACAAGTGCTTATCACGAATCATAGTCTCCCCATATTCTCACCTTCTAGGCACCTCCTTTATTATATACCTCCACACAAATTCAAATATAAAAGACACCACCTAATCCCACCATTTTAATCTCCTTATTTGTCTCTCTATGGACAAACTATGACTTGGAACTATTATTGGATCCCTCTATACAATAGCTAGCACTTGTGTCTCCTCACATTGATGGTGCCTCCATTTTTGATGAACATGCAGTGGTCACTACTACCTCTACTATGATGAATTATATGCTTCTACATCCACATAAATTATATATACCTCTCATGGCCCTAATACCTCCTATTTTTATTCTTAACCATCCCATGGCCTATCATTCTAAGGCCTAATCACTAGTATCTTCATAGGTACTCCTCTACCTCCTCTCTCTCTTACATCTCTATAATGTCATTCAAAATAATAAATCACTACTAGAAGAGATAATATATATGGTATTACTTAATATCTATATATGTGATCCATTGGATTTGTCTCCACCCATAAAGTGTAATGGTTTATTATCTACACGTGCCAACCCTAAAACTATGATAGACCAATTAGGCCATATGGTAGATATGTGACTATAGGGTTACCACACTATATGCCCTCATGTAAAATTATGTAAGAATAGGACATGGGGAATGACCCATATTATGTGGTCCTTTATCCATTTCAAAACATTAGGCAACTTATCATAGATCACATGGGGCAACCCAGCTAATTGATACATAGGAAACCTCCAATGTATTCACATGCTAATAGAAATCATTAGTCCCGTCATCTTCTTCCCTATGGAAATTATCCAATACATATCATCCATGATCTAGACCCAAATAACATACCTAAATTTTTAAATCTCTCCCTGATCTAATATGTACTAATGCAGGGCTATCATGTACAATGGTACCTTGTCATCTGACTCATAACACATCACTCATGTTATGACAAGTCCTATTACTACCTTCTTAATGTCAAGAATGGTATACATATATACATCAAAAAATATCACCTTAAAAATAGGATGGATCATATTTAATCCTATATCCTAATGAGCAAAGGCTCATCTCTCATCCTCAAACTCTAGTGTATTAGTGATCACTAGTGTCTTGCCTATCAAAAATCTAAGCAATGCATGAATGTACTCCAAAATAATTCCCACCACAAGGGTGTCCCCATCTACCTCCCATAAAAAAGTGTTGGTCAACCATTCCCATTATCCTAGGAACAATATAATGAGATCAACACTCAAAGGGATTTATCTCATTTCTATGATGTTGCTAAAGCCTAAGGAGACCGGTCGAGTTTTATCCATATTAGCTAAATGCTCCAAAAGATCTAGTAACCATGATACATCTATTAGGTGACAATATCAATAAAATTTATATAAAATATCAAATAATAAAGGATGTATTAGATCTCAATTCCATAATATTTAATGTATATTGTCAAGAATTCACAAATTAACTACTTCATCAGTTTGCTTAATCTAATTTTATATGTTTTATTATTTTTCTACATAATCAGCCCATTCAATACTAAATTGTCCCTATTATAGTCTTGTTATACACCTAAGACCCTTTGATACATAGTCAACCTTTTTATTTTAGATTATATTTGCCTACTTGATACTAAATCAACCCTTTCCCAACTCTAGCATATTACATCACCCCTTTAATACATAGGCATCCCCCTTTAGAAAACTGTATCAACCATATATTACCAATTACATCAGCTAGAAGGTACAATGATAACCATATTCCCATCCCAACAATGTCAAATTTTTATTATACAGTGGGCTGCTTTCAACAATACTATGTTAGCCCACTACTATATAGTCATCCCTTTGTTTCCCTCTCGCCTTATGACTTGAGTTGACTAGGTCATCTTTGTTCTTTGCTTGTGGTGACATTTTTACAAATTAACACAAATTCCTTAATCATTTATTGGTTTGATATTTGTCTACTGAATACCCCATTCTACCCCTATTTTACCTAAAAAATTCCTAGGATTGTATTAGTGTCTATATTTTGCCTAAAAATCAATTCTATATAATTTAGCTTAATTTTAAAAAAAAACCCAAATAAATTAAAATTAATGTTTTTTACACATGATGCACTTGTTATGGCAACTATGCATCCTCCCCATTCAAGATGCCATCTCCTCACCATGATTACTCTTTAGACTCAAACTAGATCTCTTAGAGCTCTATTTTTTCATAATAATAATAATAAATGAATTATGTTGGTGAAAGTTTTATGCATACCATAATTTTAATGAGGTAGCCTTTATCATTTTAGGATATCAATGGAGGTAAAATCCATTATAGAGCATGATTTTCATGTATGTGGTTTATTGAATAATGGGTAGAACATGTAAGTTATTGACAAGGTTTTTGAATGAAGGTGTAGTTACTAATAAGGGTAGTGAATCCATATATGAGTTGGATGGGTGGTTGTTTGATAATATAGAGTGGGTATGTCTCAAAATAAAATCAAAAAAGGAGGGAAGGGTGAGGCAAAAAAGAAAGCTTATGTGGTTTTGAGGAACTACTTCCCTGGCTGGTTTTTAAAAGGATAAGTGTTCTCAAAACTTATGCCTATTGCTAGTAAAAATTGCACACACACAGTTAGACATAGATAATAAGTCTATAGAGATAAAGATGTAGGAAATTCATAAGACATAGATAAAGGTTACTCCCTTTAGGGTAGTTATTACACATCCTTAATTAGGAGATTATGGCTCAAGCTAGTGAAGTATCTAAGGCAACTATAGTATACAAATAGAAAAATACATCCAAGAAATCACTTATGCACAATCATAATTATGAATCAATTTGAACTTTATTATCTTAACCAATATGTTTACCAATCCTTAAATAGATTTTACACATCTATAAATTAGTATATCAATCAAAATAATCAAGAATCCATTCATAGCTTTTGTACACTAAATATTATTGAAATATACAACTAAAGAAAGTAACATTTACATAGATATTGGAAATAAAATACACAAACATATTCACTGATGATTAAAACTAATGTTTATCCTATATTCAAATTTTTTTTGACAAAAATCCAAGTTGGATTACAATTGTTTAAATAGACATGGGGAAGGGGTCACCTTAACCTCCAAGTTCATGAAAGGTCATTACATGTGATAGTTATAATATGTAGTTCAAATTGTGGTCTAAAACCATATAAGAGTCTACTTATAGTTATCCATTTAATTTAGCCTTTGTCAAATGTATGAAATATGTGCATGTGTAAAAATATAGAGGTAATTTTTAACAATTATAGCTTGAACTGTATGTAAAATTAGAATATGCACCATTTACCAAAAATAAAGATGCCTCTTTTTATAGTTTTTGAGAGTAACCTATTGATATTTAATATTAGCTACCTTTAAATAAAACTCAGACATATAGATGAAGTACCAAAATCACTTTACCCATGTTTTTAGGACCAGTGGCTCTATTGTTAGCCATGTCTAATCTAAACCATGTGTTTCATGCTCACCTACACCTTTTATAGAATATGGATCTTAGATTTTATATTAATTATTCAAGACATGCATGTTCGTACTCATTGTCTTAACTTTGAGTCCCAATATTTGTTGATAAATATAGCATAAGTGTCCAAAGATCTAGTTAACCTACCCATAATTCCATACTATCTTTTGAAATATGAAATGTGTCAACACCTAATTGAGTTTAATATCTTTGAAAAGTATACCTAGGACTCGTACCATTGATTTTTTACACTAGTTTAATGCAGTTCATTAAATTTTAGTGATTTTGGCTCATTGAATCCTATGTACTTAACACTTGTCATTCCTTATTTTTATTTTCTCCATATGTGTGTCACTTGGAAAATACATAGGGATTCTAATTTCTATGTATTAGGCTCCCTACTTCTTCCCATTATTTTTTGGATCTATGCACTATGCTCCCATAATGGTGACACTTATCACTCTAGTGGAGTTTTGATATTTCAATTTGCTCTCATGTCATTCAATCAAATAGGCTAGAGTAGATACATGCCATAGGATCTTGATTTTAATCCAAATAGGTAATTCATGAGGTTAAATTTTATGTTTTTGTGACCATCAAATGACAACCTCACAACCATTAAATGACATCCACATGATTGTCAAATTTAATCTCATAGGTTTGACACATTAATAAGGTTAAATTTTATGTTTGCACAACTATCATGACATCCTCATGACTATCAAATGACATCCATGTGACTGTTAAATTTAATCTCAAAAATTGGACATGTGTCATTTCTTCAGGACTCCCTACTCCTATAAACATAAGCAAAATATGACTTAGTATAATACTTTTAGAAAATATGTATAAAGGACCCTACATGAATATTCTAGCCTAAGGTTTTTTGTATTAATAAAATATGATTCGGGCTTGTGATAAATTATTAAATCATGCTCAAAACATAATAAAATGTTCTCTAATCAAAGGTATTACTTGGCAGTCTGGCATTTCTTTTAGGGTAATTGTTGTGGGAGAATTATCATGCGCTTTCTATTATTAAGACCCTAATTTTGTTGAACAAATTGTTTGAGACACAAAGTTCAAAGTAATTTTGTCAGAGGAATTGTTTTATACAAATTTTCCATAATAATTCACTAGAAGGCTCAATTATCTTAGACAAAAAATCTAAAGTAATGCTTGAAGGGATGGTCTCAAAAGAGCTGAAAGGCATGATGTTTTAGATAAAATATTTGAAGGAATTCCATAAAGTAAATTGTTTTGGACAAAATTTATATAATGATTCACTTGAAGGGTCTTAATCTCTTAGAAAAAATGTCTGAAGGAACTAAATGAAGGGGAAAAGTCCCAAGACAAAAGTCCTAAAGGATAAGTCTCAGAGGGAAAAGGGCCTAGGATAAAGTCCCAAAGGGTAAATAGCCACTTCAAAAAACCTGAAGGGTCCTTTTTAAAATGTTTGAAGGGAACTTTAAAAATTCTAAAAGGCATGTGCCCTTGGGGGAATTGCTTTAGGTTTTTTTTCATTAGACAAAATTTCCAAGACATAAAGTCCAAAAAAAATGGCCTAGGGCTAAAAGTCTCAAAGGATAGGCTCATAGGGAAAAAATGATTAAGACAAAAGTCTCAAAGGATATGTTTAAAAGGGTTGAAGGGTCTAATTCATGGTGAAAATGCCTAAAGGGTCTAATTTTTAAGGGAAAAGGCCCTTAAAAAAGTACCAAAGGATAACCACAAAAGTCTTGAAAGGAACTTTCAAAAGGCTGAAGGGTTTGTTCAAAAAGTCTGAAAGGCATGTGTCCTTGACAAAACTTTTGAAGGGTAGGTCAGAGGAAAAGGGTAATTTAAAAATTCCTAAAAGAATTTTATTAGTGTAATTTTTTTGAATAAAATATCTACAATAATTATCCTAAAGACCCAATTCTCTCAGATAAAATGTCTGAAGGAATCTTATTGGCTCAGAAAATGTGTCTCGAATGAAATATATGAAGGAAAGGTTAAAAAAGTCAAAGGTATAGGAGAAAAGTCTTAAAGGAAAAGTATGAAGGGGTCAAATACAAATTTGAAAATTACTAAAGGAATTATTTCAAGAAAAATGTCCATAAAAAAAGGCCAAAGGACATGTTTCATAAAGCTAGAAGTGTATGTTGGCAAGGAAAGAGGATATTTTAAGAGTCTCAAAGGGAAATTTATATTTGGAAAAAATTTGAAGGGTCCACTTTGTAGGGACTTCATACATGATAAAAGTTACAAAGGATATACTTTTTAAAGGCCAAAGGGAAATCTCAAAAAGGTCGAAGGGTAAGTTCATTTCCTCTGATAAAATGTCTGAGCAAGATTGTCCATAAGAATAAGTTTGATTTGGGGAAATTGTTTTGGTAGAATTATTGTATCAAAATGATTAAAAAATCAAATTTCATTAGATAAAATGTCTAAAATAATAAACATGAAGACCAATTAATTTGAAACAAAATTTATGAAGAGAAATCCCAAAACATAAGCCTAAAAACATAAATCTCAGCAAAAACTTCTAAAAAAGGTTAGTCTATGAAAACATAATACCAATGTTAATTGCCAAAGTATAAAAGGCCAAATCATGATATTTTCCCAAAAGTTGCATTAAAATATATAAGATGGGGCTCAAAATCAAGACAGTAATCTAAAAAAAAGTGGTTCCCCATTTCCTTTGAAAAGAAGAGGGATGTTGGGTACAAAAAATTGGTGACTTACAAGGGGAATACTCTTGAGTATTCAAGAACCCTAAACTCTAGTTTGTAATCCTAAATTAATTTTAAGTGTGCCATATTATAATACTTAAATCAAAAACATGAAATATACTTCTAAGTTAATTCACACAACATACATTCCTTATGATTTCTTGGATGTGTTTTTCTAATGTGTAATTTATTTAGCGCCTATTGTGATGGGTTTTTCAAAGGCTTTGATGGGGCTGTAGGTTTCCTTCTAGTATCTATTAAATATCAAAAATAAGGGAAGCTTAGGCATTTCTCTACTACCATCTAGGCATCCATAGTCTTGACAGAGATACCTTGGGATCCTTCTCTTCTCATTTTATTATTTTATTTTGATCATGATGCGTGGTATATTGACCTTATTTCATCATGTGAGCCTTTTGATTTTATTTATATTTTATTTTTCTCTTTTGAATTCATTGGTTATTTATTCTTATAATTTTATTTTGTTCTTATTTTTTTCTTTAATGGAAAAGAGAAGAGCTATAATACTAGTGAGCTTGGTATAATTATTAAATAAATAATTACTAGAACATCCCTGCCAACTACACCTATACCTAGAATTATCACTTCCAATAGGTTTATAATTTGATAAGTGCATTTGATATAATAAAAAAATAAAACTTTCTAAATTTTCATGAGGTACTCTAAGAGAAACTGCCACATGCCTGGTAAAAGTATTTAATTATGACACCATTTAGAATAATTCATGATTACCTGCCTTCACCCTAAAGACTCAAAAACACAAAAATACACCCAATCTGTAATCTAGTCCCAAAGTGTCAAGATTTCAATTTTCCCTTTTTCCACAAGTCATAAGCTTAGTTGGTTTGGATTTTAACTTGGCTATACTTAGAGAAAAAACAATTTTGATCATCAGAGAAAGCAAAGAACAACTAATCTAAGAAAGCACTTAAATCTAATCTAGAAAACATGAAATCTAATCTATGAGATAAAAATAGTGAAATAGGAAAGATTAATCTATAAAGTAGGAAAGTGGTATACGAAAGAAAGAAATTAATCTATGAAACTAGGAAACTATTGTAAGAAAGTGGTAAATCTAATCTAATCCTACAACTAAGTTCATTTATCCCTCATTACTAAGTAATATCAATAGATGGTACAACCCCAAAGTAGTATTTTAAAAACTATCTATTGACTAGATATGTAAGTTTATTACCTTGGAAGTCCTTTAGATGAAATGTGTTATTTCCCATGATTTTTTAAATATTGTATGGTCTGATCCATAGTGGGTTAAACTTGTCATGTTGTGCTTTATTCTTTTGGGCTTTATCCTAAAGTTGCACTAGATCTAAAATCCTGAATGCTTTGAGTTTTTATCTCTTATCAAATAACCTCTTGACCATGTCATAGTGTTTTATAAATGTCTATAAGGCCTCAGTCCTTGAATATTCTATTTATATTATGTCCAACAACATTGATTTTTCTTTATCGCTCAATTTTATGTAACCCTACATAAAATGATAAGTGGGTAACTTTAGCATAATTGGGAATACAAGATTGTGTCCATACACTGGTAGCTAGGGTGAAGTTTTAAGGGCTTGATTGTGTCTATTCTAGTCTACTTAAAGGGCATACTTCAATAAATTGTGCTAGTCCCTAGGCTTGTTTCCAGCTAACTTCTTAATTGCAGTGATCAAATTCCTTTTCATTGATTCTCCCAGTCCATTTCCCTAAGGGTTATGGCTAGAAGCTAACCTGATAATGATCTAGTTGTCATGTGCCCACTTAGTAAATTCCACTGATATGAAATCTATAACATTATTACAAACCAAAGAAATAGGCATGCTATATCTAGTTGTTATGTGTTCTTAGAAGAAGCAAATCACATATTGTGCTCTACAATTCTTTGTGTCTATGGCTTTGGTCGATCTGGTACAATAATTTGTAGTAGTAAGCAAAAAATTATGGCATACTAAGCAATTTTATTTGATGAAACAAATTAAGTCTAAACCCCACTGGGCAAATGGCCATCCTACAACAACTAGTTGTAAAGGCATTATTACATGTACTTCTCTCTTAGCTAAAGTTTGACATTCATGGTATGTTCTCACATGAGCATGAGCATATTTAAAAACTATTGGCCAATGGGACCCCATTATTAAGATCTTATGGGCTATGGTATTCCCAGATGGGTGACCACTACCTATTTTTTAATGCAATTTCTCTAAGATTTCATTAGCTTCCTCTACAGATACACACCTAAGATAAATAACTTTATAATTTATTCTATAGAGGACTCCCTTCTTGATCATGTAATGAGTATCTTTAATCCTCAAAGCTCTTCTCGTATCTCTATTAATCTCTAGGGAACAATTTCTTATAGGTAAATATTGTATTATATTAGTATACCATTCTCCTTTAGAAACTTGAGCTTCACATACCTCTGCATCTATCATGCACAGATCTAGTTCAATCATAAGATAAATAATGCCTTACCCTCAAGAGATCTTTGTAGGCTTGATATCTATGTCAAATTATTATAGCTTGGACATCCATTTGCCTCATCATTCTCCTAACTCATTCTATGACAAGGTGAGATTGATAGTAGGATCATGCACAATGGCAATGACTTTATTCCTCAAGATATAATGTTGAAACTTATTTACTACCTTGATAAGGACAAATCTCTTTGTCAATCATAGAGTACCTAATATTTTCATCTTTTACATTTGTGCTCATGAATATGATTAAAATATCGATCTTATCCCTTTTATGCAAGATGATAGAAGCACTCAAATGCTCTAAAGAAAATGAGTATAGGTAGAAATATTTATTAAAATCTAGATTGATCAGAAATGGAGCCTATGATATTATGTCTTTAATGTCTTGGAATGACTTTTAGGCTTCATCTATCCATTCTATCTTGGCATCTTGACTGACCATGGCATTTAGGGGTCTGATGATCTCTATAAATATTAATATGAAATTCCTTAAAAGGTTAATCTTTCTAGAGAATGATTTGAGATCCTTCTTGATGTTTGGTGGCTAAATTTTTGAAATTATTGAATTCTATCTAGATCAATGGTGATCCCATCCTCTTGCCTTTAGTCACTCCAAATATGTTCTTCTTTGGGTTTAATTAAATACCAAACCTTATGTATCTTTTGAATATGGACTATAGGTGACTTATGTGGTCTTTTCAATTTTTTGAAAATACTATAAGATCATCCATATAGATGACAATGTGTTTTCCTATCAATCCTTCAAATGTTTGGTCCATGGTGAAATGAAAGGTATCTCTTATGTTTATTAGTTTGAATGACATCCTCTTATATGTATAATTTCCCCACTTCATAGAGAATGCCATTTTCATTCTATCCTCAGCCTACACCAACACCTAATTGTAGCCTAAAAATCCATCCAAGAAGGACATCATTTCATAACCACTTTCTATTTGTATAATTTCATCCAAAGAAGGTAGAGGATAATTGTCCTTTTTAGAAGCTTTGCTCAAATTTTTGAAGTCCACACATAATCTGATCTCACCATTCTTATTTATTAATGGGACCAAATTGGCCACCTAGGTACTATGTTTGACTGGGAAGATGATTTTTACACTTAAAATATTCTCTTTTTCTCTCTGAAAGAGAGCTTCTAGAATAGGATTGACTGGTCTCTACCTCTATTTGAATGGTTTGTGATCTAGATTTAAGGGAATCATGTGAGTAATAAACTTATGGGTCATATACTTTCATATCTTCATATATCTAGGCAATGATGTCCCTATATTGAGTGATTAATTTTGTCACTCCCTATCTCTCTTTTGGGGTATAATTGAGACCAATATTAACACAACATGGGTTGTCATCATCTCCTAGATTTTCCTTTCAAAAATTTTATTCATTGAGCCTTGGTTATCTTAGATATTTTACCTAAGTATCTATGTCAAATGGTCTCCTCAAGGAGACCAATCTGGCTAGAATTTGATTCTCTTTGAGCTAAAAAATGCCCTCTTTATCTGATTCCTCTTTGTAGAGGTGATTAATATCCTTGTCATCAATAAAAATTGAATAATATTTTGGTCATCATCAAAGACCTAATTTTTTTTCTAAATTATCCAAAATAAAGGGGTAAGGTACCAATTCAATTGAGAATAGTTTCTACACTATTTGTATCCTAATTTCTTACAAGAATTCTATCAAACTCAAATGCATGAACATGTGCTATGGTGTGGGAATTGGGTCTATCTAAATTGGGTTAAGATAATGCATATTTTCCACTATTACCTTAGATTTCTTTAGTGGCTCTAAATTAGTAAAAGTAGCAGTTAATAAATCAACAGTCTAATTTTTCTCTTTGGGAAGTTTTACTATGTTGGAAGTTTTAAATATTTCAATTAAGTCCCATGCTCTATGCTTATATTTCTTCAAATAAGATAGCTTGCATTAGTATTTACTTATGACTAGATTTACCACCATCTCTGAGTTACCAAATATTAATATCTAATTCACATTATTCTTGAGTGCAAATTGCAGTCCCTAAACTAAAGTTTCATACTTAGCTTTATTGTTAGTGCATAGAAATTACAACCTATATGCTTCTAAGAATTTTTTACCTTATGGATCAATCATTTTAATTACCACACTTGATCCTTGATTGGATCTAGCACCATCAAAATTTGAAGTCCAAAGTTGATTAGAACAATTAGGTTCTATCTTCTATATTTGATTCTAAGTAGTAAAAGTATAAATACCAAGGCTAGGTGACTCATAC
This sequence comes from Torreya grandis, assembly GCA_037957365.1. Classification (NCBI taxonomy): domain Eukaryota; kingdom Viridiplantae; phylum Streptophyta; class Pinopsida; order Cupressales; family Taxaceae; genus Torreya; species Torreya grandis. The sequence continues at coordinate 4,525,006 of JARHVA010000414.1, forward strand.
TTTAACTCTTCAATCTTTACATTGTACTCAATAATGAGATACTTCATTCTAAACTCTCTATAAATTATTATTTGATTCATAAATCCTCTCCATGGCAGCCATATATGAGAATTTTTTTTAGAGAGATACACATTAAGCATTTTGGAGTAATCCCTACTCAGAAGTAGACCATAGCCTTTAGGTATGTCTACCACTAGGATATCAATACTCATTTGGACTCTTGGCTCAGATGCTACTTGAATGCACACATTTTTCAATTCACTAACTATTAAGACCAATATCTTATCTATTTGAGAAATTATCCTCTTTGAAGGGATTGGTTTTAAACCAAGATTTTGACATATGGATGTAGGTATGATAGTTGTAGATGTTCTAGAATAAAGTAAATAGTGTTATTATTGAATGCTCAGATAGTTAGCAAAAAGGGTGGAACTTCTAGATTTCTCTTATAGATGATGTTGGTGTTAGATTCTTTGGACTTATTTGTAGATGCTTTCAGTTTTTCCATAGGTATCTTCCTAATAATGGTCTTATAGAGTAACTCTTTATATTTAGTGATCTAAGCTAACTCATGAAGAGTTATATTCACCTTGATCTTCTTCATATCATCAACATTGTTGTATCCTCTACTTGGTTCTTCCTTAATCTACTATTAATCATTCCCTTTTGGAGTGGGTGGATTATTGTCTTATTTAGGATTAGGAGGAATCACCATGGTATTTGGAGGAGATGATGTTGTTAATGGCTACTTATTCCTTAGATTGTATGTGCCTCTTTGGAACTACTAAAAAGTGTGAACTTCATCCATGTTGTCCTCTAGCTCATTGTCATCTTCACCTAGAAAAGGAAAATCATGATATTCAAATAACATGGTAGTGTTAGTAGAGCTAAAATATGGATGATGCTCAGGTGGATTATGCATATAATCTTGTCTAACCACCTCTCTTTGAAAGATCTCAAATGTTATGAAAAATTTAACATAGTTGAGCTCACCATGATCAAAAGTATTGTAAATTATGCACTAATTGGGAAGATCCATAAATGTTATGTTGATCTCTGGAAGCTTGTTAGGTTGTTTAGGCCCTATTGAATAGTCTATTGTATCTCTAGAATATAGAATTCTGATTACTAGTTGGGCCATTTACATTTCCCATCTTCATTTTCATATTTAGTAAATCATTTCTTAAAATTTGGACCATCTTCTAAATAGAATAAAGTTATACCTTTGTGGAATATGTACCATATAAGATGGTAGTGGAAAGTGAAGCCATTTGTTAGTTCTGTTGATAACCATTGCCCATCACATGATTGTTCAAGTAGCCAAAATTTGATTGCATTATCTATGTCAATGGAGGCAATGTGTATAAATAGTTTTGATTGAATGCTGAGACATTCTACCTTATATGTAGGACTAGATTTAGTGCTAGAAAACCATTTTAAGCATTAGGCACTCCAAGTATTTAAGGATTAAGATACCAATATATGGTGATAGCCTCTTTGAATTCTAATTCCAAAGTGTTATCCATAATTACTCTTGTCAAGAACATGATAGTGATAGGGTCTAAGGCATTCTTGTATATTTTTAATGCTAATGTTGCCTTTGGTTTATATCTTGGGGTTAACTAACTATATTTATTCTACCATATTGCATTGAAATCATGGATGGGATTATTAGGCTTCCTCTTTATGCTGTTGGTATACCAAACCAAGATTGGTAACCTATCCAAACTGTGTAATAAAATTTGTTTGACATTCATCCCAAGAAGTGATGGAATTTTTGGTTAGATTTAAATACCATTAATAAGGATCATCCATAAAATTAAAAGGGAATAATCTTCATGAAACATCCTCATCTATGACATTCATCAATCTTAAAGTAGCTTTCACTGATTTAATATGTTCCTCTACTATCCTTGCTCCTGAAGGAGAAAAAGATGGAAAATAACTTTTAAGATTTTGAGGAAATTCATGCACATATTTTGGGATGGAGATAACAAATCCAACTAACCAAGGCTATTATTGAGCCATTGGTTGATTAATAGGTATACGGTTCCTTACAAGTAAGGGGTTTGCTACTAAAGGGGGATTGTTCTGAACTAGGGCTATTAGCACAGTTTAAGGTCTCCTATGATTTGACAAGGGTGAGACTAATAAACTAGCCTTGGAATTAATTTTGGTCACTCTCTTAGGTGGCTCTAGTAAAACTTTATGTAAGGGATAACTAACACTATTAGGAGTGTTGGTCCTCCTTCTAGCACCATTTAACTCTTGGTGTGGGTTTTATGCACACCACAATTATAATGAGGTATCTTCTTAACATTTTAAGATATTAATAGAGGTAAAATCCACTCTAGAGCATGAGTTATAGGTATGTAGTTTATTTCAACCTATTTATGGAATAACAGGTAGGACATGTAGGTTGTTGTTAAGGTTTTTGGACTGAGGTGTGGTTGTTAATAAGGGTAGTGAATCCATACATGAGTAAGATGGGTGGATAGTTGATAATCTATAGTGGGTAGGTCTAAAATAAAGTAAAAAAATGAGGGAAGGGTAAGGTAGAAAAGAAATATTATGTGGTTTTTAGGAACTACTTCCCTAGCTAGTTTTTAAAAGGACAAGTGCTCTCAAATCCTATGCATGTTGCTAGCAATAATTACATACGCATAGTGAAACATAGCTAAAATGTCTAAGGACATAAAGATGCATGAAATTCACAAGCCTCAAACAAAGGTTTCTCCTTTTAGGGTATCTATTGCACACCCTTAATCAATAGATTATGCCTCAGGCTAGTGAAGTATCTGAGGAAATTGTAGCACACACATAGAAAACTACATCCAAGAAAGAACTCATGCACAATCAAAATTATGAACCAATTTGAACTTGAATATCTTAACCAATATGTTTACCAATCCTTCAATAGATTTTGTACATTTACATATTAGTATATTAATTAAAACAATCAATAATTTATTCCCAACTTTTGCACATTAAAGATTATTAAAACATACAACCAAAGAAAGTAACAACTAATTACATATAAATTGGAAAGAAAATACACAAACACATTTGTTGATGATAAATAATGAGGTTTTTCTTGTATTAAAAAAATTCTAATAAAAATCTAAGTTGGATTAAAATTGTTTATATAGACTTGGTGAAGGGGTCACCTCGTCCTCAAGGTTCATGTAATGTCTTTACATGTGATAATTAGATCATGTAGTTCTAACTATGGTATAAAACCATATAAGAGTCTAATTATACATTTAATTTATCCTTTGCCAAAGCTATGAAATATGTGCATGTGTAAAAAGATAGAGGAAATTTTTAAAAATTATATCTCAAACTATATGTAAACTTAGAATATGCAACATTTACCAAAACTACACATGCCTCATTTTTTAGGTTGTGTGAATAATCTATTGTTATTTCATATTAGTTTCCTTCAAATAAAACTTAGACATGTGCATGAAGTCCCAAAATCACTTTACCCTATTTTTAGGACTAGTGGTACTACTATTAGCCATGACTAATCTGAACCATGTGTTGTATACTTACCTATGCATTTTATATAATCTAAATCTTCACTTTTATATTCATCATTTAAGACATGCATGTTCATACTCTTTGTCTTAACTGTGAGTCCCAATATTTGTTGATAAATATAACATAATCATCTAAATACCTAAGTATTATACCCATAATGCCCTACTAGCATTCAAAATGTGATACATGTCAACACCTAATATGATCAAGGATCTTTATAAATTCCACCTAAGACTCACACTATTAGTCCTTTATGATAGTTTAACATGGTTCATCAGATTTTAGTAATTTTATCTAATTAAATCCTATTTTCTTGATACTTTTCATTCCCTATTTTTCTCTACTCCATATATGTGCCACCTTGGAAACTACTCAAGGCTTCTAATTTCTATGTACTAGGATCCCTACTTCTTCTTGTGGGTCACTAGATATATGCACTGGGCTTCTACAATGGTGAAACTTATTACTCTCATAGAGCTTTGGTAATTTAACTTTATCTCATGTCATTTGATCAAATGATCTCAAGAGGATGTGCACCATAGGATCTTGATTTGAATCCAAATGGGTAATTCATGAGTTTAAATTTAACATTCACATGACCATCAATTAATGTCCTCATTACCATCAAATGACATCTATGTGACTATCAATTTTAATCTCATAAGTTTGACATGTTGTAGAGGTTAAATTTGGAATTCATGTGATCATCAACTGATATCATCATGACCATAAAATGATGTCCATGTGACTATAAAATCTAATCTCAATAATTGGACACATTTCATTTCCTTGGGACTCCTTGTTCCTACAAACATAAGCAAACAATGACTTAGCATAATACTTTTGAAAAATATGTATAAAGGACCCTTTATGAATATTTTAGCCTAATTTTTTTTGTTGTCACTTGGATTTTCACCCCTTGAAAAAATTAATAATATATCCTCATTCATTTTTCACAATGGAAACATCTCACTTTATGTGGGTAATCAATTGGTGAGATGAATCTCTATAAGGGTTAGTTCCCTTGATGCATTCTCTGAAGCACTCTCTCGCTTATAAAATTTGCATAAAAAGGGTCAAGAAGACAAAATTATAAATCTAAAAGGTGATGCACTAATATTTAATTTCCTCTTATTGACTAAACATATACTACTTAGAGAAAATCAAAGCTTCTTTCACACATAACTCATAAGTCAAGATAGATTGTTACATCAATGTTTCATATGCTATGTTCAAGAGGTATATTTGATGTTTGAAAGGGATAATGAATTATCCTTTGGATAATATAGTATTAAAACACTTCTAAAAATATCATACACTACGGAAGAACACTAACAAAGACCTATAACAATTACTCTTCTACATACTTTATGGGTAATCAAATACAACATGCTGGAAAAGACCATCTTTTAATAGACAAGATCAACAAGTTTTAGAACCAAACTCAATTATGAAATATGTAAGTAGGAAAATTCACATTTTTATTAATTCAAGAGACATTAAAATACAAAATTGTCTAGAATTTCACCATTAACCAATGGAGACTACTCAAAAGAGCCCAGATAGTCACTACTTATAGAATTTGGGAGAGAGGTAAGATAAGGGAAGTCCAAAGGTGACTTGGACACTTGAAAAGATGATAAAATAGGTTACATATATATTAAATCAACCATAAAATTTTATCAAGTACAAGTGTCCATACAAGGCATGAAACTCTTAAAAAGTGGAATGAAATTCCTTGTGTTGGCTTAGAAAATTACCTTGATCATTCACACCTATTTAAAAATCCTAAATTTTACTATGGTAAGATATAATTATTTTAATAAGAGGGAATGGTTTTATACATGCTTCCCCATACATTTTTTGCATTCCTAGTCATCTATAAACTTCTAGAAATGAGACATCACCATGTACAGTCTAATGAAACACCTCTTCCACATACCTTGCATACTTGGCTTCCAAAAAGGAATAAATTTTAATGAAAATTTATAAAATTCAATGGATGAAACTTTTCAATACTCTCCATGGCCTCAAAATAATTAGGAACACCTTAAAAAGACTTTTACTTGAAGTTTCACCCTTCTCACTATCATGTTCACTATGTCAGTTTTGACTAGTGTAGATGAGATATCTAATATGAATAATTAGGAGTTTTTATGAAGTATTAAATGGACATGGGTAGTTATCTTATGTCTCTATCTTCCTCCCAAAGTTTATTTCATCTCTTTAAACCTCCTAGAACCTACACAATACACTAATTAGTCAAGAAAAGTAATTTTATACCTTGTCCATATAGATTTTGTACAACTCATCCTGATGGTAGGGATCTTGAATAAGTATTATATATCTTCCAATAATCATTATCAGTAAATTATACCATTTGAGTATATTTCCAACTTCATTTCCTTTATCAGGTCACTTCCAAGGGTTTAGTATGGTTTTAGGTCCATTTTTTCCTTAAGCTTCATTCATAACACCCTGACATTAGAATTGCCAAAAAATTCCACAAACATGATGTTAAGGACCCTTGATAACCTCTCCAAAAGTGATAAGGAATATATGAGCACTTAAATCTGGTATATCAAGATTGATTTTTCATTTACATAGGCTTGATGTATCCTAAAGTCAAAAATTGAAATTTTTATGGATTCCCATACATCCCAATAGCTCAGACATTTCTAAATTCATATTATTAAAATTTTCTAACCAGATATAAAACTCACCAAGATCTATAAGTAAAGTTGGACCCTCAATTGAATCTAGGTCACTTCAAGGCCTAATAAGCTTAGCATGCATCCTACTATTTTTGACTATTTGGATTGATATCTTATGGTTTATGTGGTGTCTCATGATTTTTAATACATAATTTAATCTCACAAAGTCATCACACAACTTCCAAATCACTCCTTCTCATTCTTTCTTTGCATTCACCAACTAGGCATAATTGTAACTTGGTTAGTTGAGCTATATCTAAGAGTGTGCTGACCATGTTGAGAGGTATGAGATTTATTTAGTGTTTCCTAGAATCCATTCACCTTCCATACACATTAAAATATGTTCCTTAATGTTCCCCAATCTTTCTATCAAGTTTTTTACACATTTTGGCTTCATTTGCTTGTCTTGCCAAAACCCTAATTTTTCTGACTAGTTGACCTCTCGGACAAAATGGTGAGATATAAAAATCCTATTCATGGAAAATTTAAGTTTTTATAATTTTTAATATGTCATAATTACACTTTTTACCCAATTTATAATTTATACTCTTGTATTTAGGTGCCTAACCAACTCAATTTGCCTAAAAGAGGCCTCTAAAAAGGACCATTTTTTGCATTTTTCACTTCCACCTAAGAATGTCCTCTCTAGGATAAATCCTATGTGATTAAGATTATTCAAACTATTATCAGCCTTAAATTAATTCTTAGGAAGATTTATATTCACTCAAAACCACTCTTCTCCCTTATATTATTCTTTCTTACCCATTGAGCAACATGAGTCCCTTAGAGCAACTGTACAGACTATTATCCTTGGGATAGCATGAAGAGTAGATGGTAAACTTTGAAGGAGTATTGGATCTTGTTAAAACACCTTCTTTACCTAACATGAATCATTATCATTTTTTTTAAAATATCCTTTCTCTTCTTTAGCATACTCATCTGTTCACCTTCATTAAGACTAAGCACTCAACTATAGGTGCATACAAGACCTTAAGGAGTCTATGTAAGCTTATTTTACATATTAAAAATATTATGGAGGTAATAATGGTCCTAATGAAGGTGTTCATAGGCTTTTTTCACCATTCCAACTCTTCGTATACCCTTTACATTCACTTTGATCTCATAAAACTTAGTTCTCTTTCTTGACTATAATACCCTACCTCTTTGATTCATGTAGGTGCATATTTATCTAATAAGACCTTGATCATGATATATAGAGACCCTTATTGAATATTCAAGGTCACCTAGTATCTTATTTTACCTGTATTCACCTTCTATGGGCTAAAGCATCACCAAGAGACCATGCCTAGGTTATTATTTGTCTACTTAGTTATAGGTGTTCATTTTCATATGAAGGGATACATGTAGGTGTTCATGAGGCTTAAACATGACATATATACATCATATAAGTGATATTCATTATCATTTTTACACCATTAAATTAATAGGACCTTGTCAACATGATATTATTTTCCATGTACAACCTTAGGATGTCAATGGTCACCTAAAGGTGAATTCTTGTAGATATGAATGTAGAGTTTTAGTACTTTAAAAGGCATATTTAGGACCTCCAAATTCTATATTCCACTAAATTTATATCCTCCATATTTTTCATAGCTCTTATCCATGATATAGGATAAAATGTTTACCTATCTATATGTTCCAAAAATCTTTGCAACCTTGTTATAGGGTATTCACCAAATGGGTTGGACCTCTATTTTCACTCTTTTGGGAAACTCTCTCAAAACTCAGTCCTTGATTCTGTCAAGATGGTTTACCATTCCATTTATCCATTAGACACCTCATATAGGTGTTCAATGGTTAACTCACATTATATAAACCAAAAATGGTTTTACCATGTCTCTAATTCCCTGTATAAGGACCTTAAAAGCTCTATTGTACCACCTATAGGTGGGCATTTGAATATATAAGAAGTGGGTATAAAACTTGGAAAATGAGCATAAAAACATGTTTATGATCAACTAAAAACCCTATCCAACTATTTAAATGGAATCCTAGAAATCTTAAAATATTGAAACATCTCCCAAATTCTTCATCTCAACATGACATCATTAGGAAGATTATTATAGGTGTGAATGAGTTGTATGCAGGTAGTGAGCATGGAATTGAGAAAAATGTGTGGATGAATGGCCTCATGAAAAAATACAAATCATTTTAAATACCTCTAATGCATGATTTCAATTAAGGATAATTTAATACAAGCTCTAAAATAACCATTCCAACATGAAAACCTCTTGTAAACATCTAAAATAAACCAAACGAGGATATCTAATAACTAATTTATGTGGTGGATGAGATAGAAACCAACCTTGCATCTTCTTCAAACATCCAAATTAACTCTCTTCAACTCTTTATGACTTGAACAAACTGATACACCTTCATTATAACTCCATGAATAATCTAGGCAAGCCCCATACATGTGACTACGCATAAGAGTGAGTGAAGGATTGACTATGAGAAAGGCAAGACTGAATATTTGCTCAAACATGGTGTGATGAAACCAAAAATTAAAAGAGGTGATCATATGTTCTTAAGATATATGGGACACCATATTCCATCTACATAAGACCTTTGTAGGTAAACAACATTCTAAAATCAAGGAAAACTTTGACTAAGACCTCACATGGTGACACCATCCTGTAACATGGGATGACTTACTCATCAAAACACCATAAAACATGAAACAAAGAATGAATGGAATTCAATAAGAGATCCAACATTGTATGGATTCAACATCACTAATTGGATTGTACAGACTTATCCAAAATAGAGAAAAGCCTATAAGGTATAGGAAATAGTGAGTGAAAAGCACAATTAACTTGTTAGAGATGGTTCATAAATCAAGATTGACCAATATTAAAACTCTTTTTATGTAAAAGTATATCTCTAAGTGTGCATTCACCTCCCAAATTTGTTTGACTTAAAAATTATCCAATTTTCCATATAAAGCATAAACTTGTTGACCACTTATGTGTGTCTAAAAAGATAAAGAAGGAGAAAAACAATTATAGCTTGAATTTGGAACTTATAGAGCATTTAAAATATATAATTGAGTCTAATACAGATGAATATAAATTCCATGACCTTCTCCCATGTGTCACATTCCCTCATGGGTCATACAAGTGCCAAACTCTTCCTTTTTTAGTTGATTACTTAATCTTTAGTTAGATAACCTACAAGTTTCAGATGAGACTAACATTTTTGATAGGGAATCTGACCTTTTAGAAATTTTAAAGGAAATAATGACACTTGGGCACCTTGAAAACCATGCCACTTACATTTGTGACCCCTAAAATCCTTTTTATTGACTCAAAGTGATAGATGGACTTATTAGACAATGATTAAGGCTAAAAAGGCATTAAATAACATCAAATGGACTGTAAAATACCCTATGTAAAAGTATTAGACCCATAAAACATCTAAAAAACCAATTTCTTTACCTATAGGGGTCTAAATTTGACCTTGAAGTCCAATTTGGTCAATAATTTTAGTATTAATAAAATATGATTTGGTCATGGGTTAAACTATTAAATCAATATTAAAAAATAATGAAATTCTCTCTAAGAAATGGTGCCACTTGGAAGTTTGACATTTGTTCTAGGTCAATTATTGTGGTAGAATTATCATGGGATATCTATTGTTAGGACCCTAATTTCACTAGACAAAATGTCAAAGACACAATGTTCGAAGGAATTCCATTAGGGGAATTATTTTGGACAAAATGTCTACAATAATTCTCCCAAAGACTCAATTCTCTTAGACAAAAAGTTTGAATGAATGCTTTAAGGGATGGTCTTGAAATGGCCAAAGGGCATGATGTTTTAAACAAAATGTCTAAAGGAATTCCATCGAGGTAATTGTTTTAGATAAAATGTTTACAATAATTCTCTAAGGGTCTTAATCTCTCAAAAAAAATGTCTGAAGGAATTGGCCAAAGCACAAAAGGCCTAGAACAAAAGTCCCAAAGGATAAGTCTCAGAGGGAAAACGACCAAAGAAAAAGTCTCAAAGGGTGAATAGCCACTTCAAAAACCCTGAAGGGTCATTTTCAAAATATCAAAAGGGCACTTCAAAAAGTCTAAAGGGCATGTGCCCTTAGAGGAATTATTTTAGGATTTTTGTGTTAGACAAAATGTCTGAGACATAAAGTCCAAAAAAACTGGATTAAGGCAAAAATTCTTAAAGGATACGCTCATAGGCAAAAAATTCTCAAGAAAAAAGTCTCGAAGGATATGTTCAAAATGGTTTAAGCATCTAATTCATGGTGATAGTCCCAAAGGGTCTACTTCGTAGGGTAAATTTTGATAGGAAAAGTCCCTTACAAAAGTCTTGAAGGGTAACCACAAAATCCCCAAAGAGTACTTTCAAAATATCATAAGGTCTTTTCTTAATGTCCAAAGGGAATGTGTCCTTGATAAAACTTTTGAAGGGTATGTTGGAGGCAAGGGTCATTTCAAAAGTCCTGAAGTAATTCCATTAGGGGAATTGTTTTGGATAAAATTTCTATAACAATTCTCCTAAAGACCCAATTATCTTGGATAAAATGTTTGAAGGAATCCTATTAGCTAAGAGAAAGTGTCTCGGATGAAATGTTCAAAGGAAAGGTTCAAAAAGGCAAAGGTGTGGGATAAAAGTCCCAAAGAAAAAGTACAAAGGGGCTAAAGGGTAATTGTGAATGTCTAGAAGGAATTCTATTGAGCAAAATAGCCACAACAAAAAGTCCAAAGGACATGTTTCATAAAGACCGAAGGGTAGTTTGGAAAGGAAAGAGGGCATTTCAAAAGTCTTGAAGGGAAATTTACATCTGGTAAAAAATTCAAAGGGTCCACTTCATAGGGCCTTCATCCATGATAAAAATCCTAAAGTATCTACTTTGTACAGGCCAAAGGTCAATCTCAAAAATTCTGAAGGGTAAGTTCATTTCCTCAAGGAAAACATCCTGGGAAGGTTATCCATAAGAATAAGTTTGATTTGGGGAAATTATCTTGGTAGAATTATTGCCTGGAAAATACTTCAAAAATAATTTTTTTATAGATAAAATGTCTACAATATTAAAATCAAAGACCAATTCATGTGAATCAAAAAATTTGAAGAGAAAATCCTAGAATAGAAGCTTGAAAAACAACTCCCAAAAAAGGTTAGTTTATGAAAACACAATAGCAATGCTACTTGCCAAAGTATAAAAGGCCAAATCCTGATCTTTTCCCAAAATTTTCATAAACATATAGAAGAGGGGGCTCAAAATCAAGACAATAATTTAAAAAAAAGTGGTCCCCCATTTCCTATGGAAAGAAGGGGGATGTTGGGTATAATAAATTATTTTTCAATCTATTTATGTTTACTATTCAAAATTATTTACCTACCAAATATTTACAAGAAAAATTCCTTTTTTGATCGTATCTTTATTTCTACTAGTTTTTTTTTACACCACAAGATGGTCTAGAATCCTAATGTCATATAAAATATTTTCACATATTACATTTATATTTTTCATTTTTTCAAATTTTTACTCTTTTTTGCTACTTTCTACAGGTTTGCCTAATGTTACCTACATTGGACACCTTAAAATTTATTTCATTTCACTATTTATCTATATTACTAAGTGTTAGGTTACTAGGTTTCACCCTTGCTTAGGAAAGGACTATTCACATCCACCTCAAACCTAGAGTGAGATGGGAGTGGCCTATAGGTTGTAAGTTACATGTTAATTAGGCCAAACCTTTATATTTTATAGGTCTATCTCCTCTAATTTTATAATGGGATCTATCATTATAATAAATAATCATATTGGGATTAAAATGGAAGATAAATTTCATAAATTAAACCTACTCTAAAGTGGTGACACACCTAACTTTTATCCACTCACTAAACTTGAACTTTTAACACACTAGTGGATAATACATATACTTAACACATTATTTTCAATCACTTCCAAAAAATAATGTGTCACATAGAGGTCATAGTGAGTAACTAAAGGAAGAGGGTAATGATAATAATTCCTTATTCAAGGTACTTACAATCAAACATCCACTTTAAGCTTGAGACATAAACATCATGACACACTAGATGACCTAAAATGAAAGATTATTAGTATTTAGTTAAAACTTGGACCTACAAAGGGAATATTATACCACTATACATATAAAATAAAACATGATACACCAAATAATGATCATGAAAAAGCTACATAGTTGTATTCATTAGTCCAAGTAGGTGCATATGTATAAACACTAGCAGAGTTTCTTCATACCAACCTGAGGGACATAATACAAAGCCTAAATCACTTAATAAATAGCATAAATGGGGAGAAAATAAGGGGATAATGTCATGTAATTGATATAAATTGGTCATGAATGACCAAGGTTAAATTCATCATATAGTTAAAATGGTTACAAGCAGTGCCTCTAACTCCTATGCATTGGTGCCTTCAATAAATTGTTTTGGAATAGGGATGGGGGTAGAGGAGGCTAAGTCAAATTAAGATAATTTATTATAAATTTTAACCACACATAAAATGGTCTATCACCACTCCAATTCAGTTACTAAGTGTAAATGGAATGTAATTAACCTCCATGAGGTGTTGAGCATCACACTAGACCTCTCAAGTCGACCAAACCTTGAAACTGCTTCCGCTCTCTAATTTCCATGAATTTTTTATTTTCACCATCTAAATCATCAGTTCAGTGACACTATACTATGTATTAATTTTCTTCAATATACTCTTTATGCTAACTTTGAGCTTTCTTGGTTGATCAAGTAGGCCAAATAGACCAATTAAGCCTAAGTGCCTATGTTTTGGTGTTTGATAGCCATGAAATACCTATAATAAATCTTTAAAACCTATGATAACATGGGATTAATAGATTTAATAAAACCTTATACCATGGCATAATCCCCTTTTGATCAAGAACACCTACAATTTTGTCATAGTATATAAATAGGTCATTCTATCATCCAAGTCTGTAGATTGACTCTTTAAAATTGGGTTACAAATATTTTTCCAGAGGGACCCTTGGGCATATTATGACTTTATAAGATTAAAACAGTATTAAAATTTCCCATCTAGTGATTGGAATCATTCAATATATATATGAACCCTTATTTCTACTCATTCTCTTCAAAAAGTAGAGTTTTATAAGCATTCCATATGGATTTTGTATAACTAAAACCCATGAATAGGTTATCTTATTAGTTATCTTGGCATTCCATGTGTTTTGTAGACCATTCTAGGGTGTTGGGATTCTAAGACATCAATATTTATAAAATTGGTCTACTTAGGGTTTTGTAGAGGTTTATGAATGCTTAGGAGTCTTAGTGATAGTTCATAGTCTAAAAACATCCAAGTTAGGAAAAAATTCCATGAATATATAGTATATTTACTTCATAACATTACATGAATGGCCTAGGTTTCCATACAAAGGGTGTATGGCAATAAGAATGTTGGAAGTTGACACTAAGGTTATTTGCAAATAATTTTGAGTGATGTTATTCGTAAGGTTCATTCATAAATATTACCCCCAAATTTCCAACCAATATGTCATTAATATTTATTCCATATGGATATTTAATCTTCCCTATGATATTTTTCCATTATCCTCCTTGTGATGAAGTGGGTGAGCATTTGAATTTGAGCTTCAAATTGATTGTGTACAGGGTGAGTGGATCGAGTACGGTTCTAAGACACCTAGACCATTTTCCTCACTTATTTTCAATTTTAACCACATTGAAGGGTCTTAAAATCCTCATACACCTCTCATTAACCATCCAACCTATTGAAATATCTTGGAGGAAACATAGGATGGTAATGAGTTGTGTGAGTAGGCTTGTGTGACTGTTTGCATTGGCTTATATCAAGGCACTTGAATACAAATTTGAATGATAACCATTTAGAGGAGGTATATTGACCATTAAAAAACATTTATAAAATTTTATGATCTTTTTTTTACTGTAACATTCTTTCAATCCCTTAAATACATAGATTCACTCATTTAGCCCCTAGATTAATTGTCATAGACAAGGTTTGGTCTTAAAAAAATAGTGGCTATACCCACTATTTTTTTGACCAAAATGATAACATGGGTTCCTTTTATCACTATAAATGACCATTAATTAAAAAAATTAAGACCTCACTATTCCTATAAATTCCTCAACTAACCATTTTCCCATACTAGCTATAGGTTACCTATTAACTACATGGTTGAGCACAAGGGTCTTGAGTATGATCACTTAATGCTTCTTGACTAAGTTTATAATTTGAATAGAGTGAATGAATGTGTTTAAGACCTTGAATTTAAATTCTTATATCTTCCAAAATATCCACTACTTCATATTAGTGTCTTGAACTCATGAAAATTCTCTACATCTTTGAGTGGAACAACTTACACCTTGAGACTCCACTATATACCTTCTCCTTATTCATGACTCAATTAATTTTGTGATCTTAGTATTTCCTAGGATGTAGTTTAATTCACCATATTTTTTTGTGATATAATATATTTAGTAATTAAAATCATGTACTAAGATCCTCTTATTGACTTGGCCTTTGAGCCATTAAAATAATTATGCATTTCCATCCTCAAGTCTTCCTCAATGACTTGCCTTTAGGTGTTCTCCTTACATTCTTGGCTAGGTGAGGGGTAATAATTTATCAATGTGATTTTACTTAACATATTGGGGACAATTTTACCTTAATAAGTTCCCTATTATCTCATTCTTTCCACTAATTACCTTATATAGTGACTTCCATTAGATAACTCTAAGCAAGCCAAAGAGAATGGTTGTAGATGATGGTTTGGCCTAGTATGGGATAGTGAATTCATAGACATGGGGGTAATTTGGAAAATTATCCATTATAAAAATATTATCATACAATTGGTACCATTCACCATTCATCTCTTCCTTAGTAGAAGCCTTGATCTCCCTCCAACGAGTTAATTGTCAAGAGTCTTTTAACTCATATTGTATGGACTAAGATAGTCCAAAGGTGCCACCTGAGGTGAATATCTCAAGACAATTTATGGTTTCAATTTAGTATTAAGGTATTTTTTGAAACTCACCATAAGTATTTTATTCTCTTACCTATTATTTTTCTTGAAGAGACTTCCTTAGCCACTCATTGAAATGCTTCTTTGGTACTTGTTATAGGTAGCGTGAGACCTTTGTACAAACATAGTACTTTCTATAGTACCTTGTTTAATCATAAAGACCTCATAGATACCTTTGGAATTTTTATTCTATCTCCTTTTTTAATTTTAATTCTTTTTTCCACCTCCATCTTAACGATAAAATTCTAAAATACCATCAATAGGTGGCTATTGACTTTAATATTATAGGTGTCTTTTCACTTTTTCAATAGATATATGAAACATAAAGGTATGTATTTACATGATCTAATTATTATTGGGGTTTATAAGGGGTGTATAGGCCTATTTTCATGGTATAAACTACTAATTAAGGGTTGATGGATGGATGTGGGTGATTTTGGGGTGAAATGGGCATATGAGCATCAAAATAGGGGTAAAACATAGTGAAAGGCAGTGAAAGAATCATGGAGTGGCAAGGAATGAATATGACATGGATTGAAGTATGGAAACCCTTATAAACCAAAAAAAAAACTTTAATTCATTTATAAATAAACCTATTCAATCATGGCACTTTTGAAGGTATAAATATGGTCAACACAGTTAAGAGATGAAACCTAGGACACTCTGAGTAACCTTAGTTTTTTTTCAAAAAACCTTAAACTCTATTAAAACTAAATATATGAGCTTGGAGGTGAGGAATATGGTTTATAAGTCCTTAAAGATTTCATTTAGGTCCAAAATCTTCTTCACAAGGAATTATTATTATCCATTGTCAATCTAACACCTCCTTCCATGTTTTTGGACTATTCTTTGGAGGTTCCTGATGGTGCCATGAGCAACACATAGTGCTTCTAGACAGTGAACCTTGAATGCATATAAAACTATCATTGAATACACATTTAAACTTATGAGAGGCATTTTGAACACCAATTTTGAGTATAGAGTCATGGGGAATTTTATAACACTCAACAAACCTTTCAACACTATCAACCCCTTTTGATAAGGACAATTAACACTATGTTCACTAGTCAAATTTACTTGCAAATTACAGGATGGAGATAATAAGAATTTTGGTTTTATAACACTATTTACAAATGTGAACATGAGTTAAATGTGTTAAATACTATCTATCATGACCTTAATAATAGATAAAAACCATTGGTTTTCATAAAATCCTCATAAATTTTTCAAAATCATTGTAGTTTTTGAAGCTTACATAGATGGAGGGCGATGGAGTGGTTAGTTTCTTAATGATTTCTCATGAAGATATGGACATGAACCTACTAATAAAATACATGAGTAATAATGTCAATGGACATATTTAATCCCCCCACAATACCATCTCCTATTTGTGAACTATGAATTTGAATCAAGAAAGGATGGTTAGTATCATGTTAGTTTCAAAATGAAAACAAAATGAAAGAAACAAAATAACTAGAATAACATCTCTATGCCTAGACACTAGGGAGAGATTAGTTAAAAAACATGAATAAAACACAACTAAAATTCAAAATAAACCCTCTTTAACCTTCCTTATATGCTCTAAAATGCTTGTTGTAGTGGCTTGCTCAACTTTGTGCTCATGAAGTCCTTGGCAATAGAAGCTTGGATACCTCCATCTCTCCTTGGTACCTTTATCTTATGGCTTGGCTTAGATTGGAATCAATTTGTCATGATAAAACTAGTTACATGAAGCTTTTTAATCAATTATACATTATAAATTTGTATAATCATGTCTTAGAAATGATGTTCATTACCTCTCTATTTATAGATTTTTGAGATTGATCAAAATCAACCTGACCATCCATCTCAGGATTGAGATGGGTGGCTAAGGATTAATCCAATTATGAAATTAAAATTTATAAATAGGCTCATCATGACATTATAAAAAGTGGAAATTAAGAGTCATGGAGGGCATCGTGGAAGGCATTGATGAGGCATGGAGGACATGAATCTGGATATTTATGGCATTTATGGCCTAGGGATGTCTTTCCAAGAAATGAGGTCACTTGATGATGTATATATTCAATACTAATTTCCAAAATGAATTATTCAACAAGTTTCCATGTAATTATTAATTATGCCTTGATTTGGATTGATTAGCTCTTAAGCATGTTTAAGCACTTTGTGCACAAATTACTCAAATTGATCAAAATGCCTTGTTATTGGTCCAAAATTTGACTAGATTAGAATTGGATGTCAATGTCAGATGTATTGGATCCATTATACATTTAGGATGTCATAAAAACAAATAAAAAAGGCATGCATCTTGTGTAAGATATTTGATAGGAAAGAGAAATCTAGAGCACCTAGGTGCAAAATTGGCATTCTAACTCAGAATGATCTAATCAAAGTTAGTTGGCCCATAAATTGTTTTGCTCCATCTAGGCATACCTTGGCCGAAATTGGCATTTGAATATGTCAGTTTCAAATCTTTTAATGTTCTTTAGTTTTTTTAGGCCAAATTGTGTATTTTGGTGGAAAGTAGTCAAAAGCCTGATTGGGGGTTATTGGTGGCTAGATTTAGGTGTCTACATTGGTTTGATATCTCCTATATAGAATGAAGGAAAACTTGATAGAATGTCTAAGCTAACAAATAAGACAATTAAGAAATAGCAGTATTTTTTGACTTGTTATGCATTATTTGACCCTAAAAACTCTTCCATATATCTATATTAAAGTCCTTTTCAATACCTAACTCCCTCCTTATACTGACTGATCATACCATTTTGTGTAGCTCATGAAATACACCTGAAAAAACCATTTTCTTCATTTATTTGATCTATAACTACCATTTTAGTGTAGAGGGATTGAAAACAAATCTAAAATAGCTTTTAAAACTAATCTTATGACATGAGGAGTTGAAGAGACACCTATTTGGCATGTGTGGGGCCCATTTTGCTAGTGAGAATGTGGGAATGAGTCTTAAAAGGGAGTTTATGCGACATGAAACACTTAATGATGGCCATGTGGAGACAATGGGACCTATTTAAGACTATTTTAAACCATGAAATTCATGAAAATCCCCTTTTCATGAAGATATTATAAGATATATTGACTTATATGGGTATTTAGCATTCCTGAAAGGGATAATGAGGCATTGTGAGAGACTTGAATGTAAATGTCATATAATATGGTTTTGATATACATCAT
Organism: Torreya grandis; assembly: GCA_037957365.1. Taxonomy (NCBI): domain Eukaryota; kingdom Viridiplantae; phylum Streptophyta; class Pinopsida; order Cupressales; family Taxaceae; genus Torreya; species Torreya grandis. Next base: position 4,543,519 of record JARHVA010000414.1, read on the forward strand.
TAAGCTTTTTAACATGAACTTAAAAGGGACTTGATCATCCTTCACATTATTAGTGGTGCTTACTCCCACCTTGAAGTGACCCACAATCCTACTAGGGATTTTTAAGTCTATCATGCTTAATACCAAGACAACCTCCTTAGTCAGTTTACAATCACTATGATCATAGTCATGTCACTAAAAGGACTAATGAAATTCTATTATATGAGGACATAATTAAGGTCTATGGTAACATAAGAAATCTCAAAATATTTAAAGACTCTAAAACTATAACCATGAGACATGACAAGATTAAACACTGTAGGTAAACTAAAAGGGGATCTCATGCAAGTTTTTTATGGTAAGGGTTGACATTTAGACTTGTGAGGCTAAAATGTTAACATTTTGGGTGACTCTAAGGGGTGACCAGCCTGTTGGTAAAGAGATCCTTGACATTTCCATGACAAGGATGACATAATGATTCAACCAAGGTAATATGACATGAAGACCACTTTGATAAACTATCCAATTGATTTATTACTCAAGGATACCTACTAGAGTGAAGAAACAACAAGAAACTCAAAGAGAAGAAAAGAAAGAACACACAACTCTAAGAAACATAGCTTACACCTAGGAACAAACAAGGCAAGGAACTAAAGTAATAGACAACTACCTATAAACTTATGTGTCATATTTATTGAACCATAATAGTAACTACTAAAAACAACTAACTAAAACATACCTCACTTCTCCCCCAGTATCAAAATAGAAATTCCTTTGATCAAGTTGGTTTCATGAGATCAATTTATCACATGATGATAAGATTGAAATCATTTAATTCCTATTACATGAAGGCTCACACCTACATCTAAAGGCACTATCATACAGATGGCTTCTCAAAAAGGAAAATGGATCTTCTTCCTCAAGTCTTATATGCATAGGTTAATTATGTGAGTCCAATACCCAATCATCATCATTATATAGTTATCTTCCTTGTAAGAACAACATCAAATATTCTACCTTAGTTATATACTACTCTTGATCATGCTGAGTAGTTTGAAGTGGTCTTATAGTAAATGTAGAGGGTTACCTTCAAGAATAGGTGGATCTTGTTTGATGGTTTCTTGAGGCCACTTAAGTTCACTCCTAACCTCAATGAATAAAGAGGTGTGTATAGGTAGGATAAGGGGATATGAAACTCATTTGAAAACATCAAACAAACCATCTCTACATAGGTTAGCTTCTTGGAGTGGCATGATTGAAGGGTTGGTTCCTCCTTATTTGGTGACATTGGCTTCTTCAGCCTAGACCAACTCATAACATGATTCAATGAGATTATAACCTACCATTATAATTACAAATAAATCACTTGATTTTTCATTTGAAACTCCATCATCCTCAACAATAACTTCATAACCTTGAAATCTCTTAGATTTTCCTTGTTCTCTATCTTTATGGGTTGGTATATAAGTTTCTTTCATAACTAGTAAAAGATATTGAGGATTGTCATGATGAAGGGAAAATTCCATGTCATCAAGGAGGTCCTAGAAGTCATATTCATCTTATTTACTGAAATCATTTTTATCTTATGGTTCATCTAGACCTTATGGGCCATATTCTTCTAAATCTTTGAAAGTTGAATGGTGTCCTTCTTTCCCAAAGGGTATTCCAAAGATAAGCTCCTCTCTAATCTCCAATAAATAATAATCATCATCTTCCAATCCAAATTGATTTACTTTGTTTACCTCTTCAAGGATAATATCTTTCTCAATGAGTGGCAGAGGAGATTCCTGAAGTGAATTCAAGATAGATGAGATGTATGTTACATTTACTTTATTTAGCTATGTGTTCTCAACAACCATACTCTCCTTCTTATACATTTTTTTATGGATGGATTTACATGAAGGTAATGCCTTAGTCTCTTAGATGACCTTGGGTTTGCTCTAATGTTACTCTATCTCTCTCTTGACTGTAACACTTGGTTCCAAGTTAGAAACTTAGGCTTAGGAGTTTCTTGTGTAGTGTGCACTACTGCTTAGGGAATGAGTAGAGGTGTTTGTAGCTAAGATGTCATTATCTTTCTAGCTTTTATGGACTAATTTAGTTGCTTGTCTATAGACACAAATTGTTTTTCAAGGTAGGTTTTAAAATCAATCCTTGACTAATCATGGTGACTAGTTCCTTCAATGCATACTCTTTCTTCCTATTGTACTCTCTTTTGAATAAAATTCCATGATGGAAAATTTGGTAGGGCTTGTTAGGGATTTAAAGGGATTTGGCACTTAATTTTTTAAATATTTTGATTGGTGATGGGTAACTCAACATAAGACTAATATGATATGGAGGAGGGGATATAATGTTGGTGCTAGTGAGTTTGTTGCCCTTCATATACTACCAACTTCTTATCAATCTTAGAAATTAGACCCTCTATGTTAAGAATGTCACTATCAAATCTTGAATGGAATTTCCTAATGAAGTATATCCACTCTTAATTTTCCAACTATAATTAATAATTAACACCCTCAATCACATGCTTGAAAATCTCTTGTCCATACCCTTTCAATGTATCAATGTTTACCATATGACTCTCATAGTCCAATAGGGTATATGTAAGGCCTAATATAGAATAGCATTGGGAATAAGTACTCTAGTCAAGGACACCATGGTGTTGTCATGACTAATTATATGTGTAACTAAAATGCCAAAGAGGTAGATGAGACTCATAATAGGGTTGGTAGTCTTTGCAATAAAGAAATTGATCATAAGACTGATAAGGGTGAAAATATGGTTGATAGGGATAAGAATAGTATTGGTAAGGATCATGATGGAGTTGGAAAGGGTCATAGGTCTACTCATAAGGGAATGTATCACATAATTATAACTCATATACCTCCATGATTCATCATTGAACACCTGATAAGGAATAAAACCATGAAAGATAACCTTTCTTACCCTTGAAGTGATGACTTGTCATGAATTTATTAGCAACTTCTAATTGTAGATGTTTCTACTAAATGTATTTAGCTTCCATATGCCCTCTATGGTTTCCAAGGAATGCTTCAAGGCACTTTAATCCCATCCCACTAGGCATGCCAAAACTATTAGGTGACTACATTTTACCATTTTTGAAGAAAGGACTATTCACATCCACCTCAAACCTAGACTAACATGGGAGTGGCCTATAAGATATGGGTTACCTATTGATTAGGAGAAACCAATAGATTTTATGGGTCTAGCTCCCCTAGTTTGCTCATTTTATATTTATTTTGAAGACCTAATCATATTAGTTTTAAAAGGGAATAAAATTTGGATAAATGAAACCTACTCTAAATTGGTGATGTACCTAAGATGATCTTTCATCCACTCTCTCAACTTAAACTTTTAACACAATAGTGGACAACACATAGAGTTAACACACTATCTTCAATGACTTCCAAACAATAATTTGTCACCTAGAGGTCATATTGAGTGACTAAAGAAAGAATATTATGATAATAAGTCCTATTTCAAGGCACTTACAATCAAACACCCACTTCAAGCTTGAGCCATAAACATTACCACACACTAAATGACCTGTAAGGAAAGCTTGTTAGTAATTGTTGGCCAAAATTGGCCTAAATAAAAATAATTCCTAGATGGATTAGGAAACTCTCTTTAACATTTAACACCATTCTACCCTCATGATTAGTCCCTTGTGGTCCTAACTTGTTGATGCAGTGTAGTATTCTGAGAGGACCTAGTATGGTGTGAGAATCTATGCAAAGTTCTGGTTGAGTGAGCAATTAAATAGTTGAAGGAGAATAAAAACCTCATGACCTTACCATATGTCACTTTTAATCTTTTGATACACTTTAATTAAGATTTAAGGTGAATTTGGTGATTTTGAAGAAAAGGCCTAGAAATAGGTCTAAAACTACAAGTGAAGGATCCAATAGTTTTCAAGGGTTTTCAATCATTAAAGGGCGTGAAGGAGGTTTTTAAAAAGTCTCATATATTATAATAATCCAAAAGGGAGGCATATATAAGATATTATGCCCACAAGACCCCCAAAAGTGCATTAGATGACTTAAGGATCCTCAAAATAGAATTTCCAAGTGAAAAATTAACCTTTTAAGGAAGTCAAATTGGTTTTTACTTACTACCACATATTTATGGTGTTTTTTACTATTTATACATGTTAAAAGTCATTTGAGTTCATTTGGAGTGGAAGAGAGGAGTTTGGGAGCAAGAGGATGCATTTTGGAGTTTTGGTAGAATAGGTTTTTAAAGATTTTTATTGATTCAGGGGATCAAACATCATATGTATGCATTAATGGTTTCTATAATATACTCTTTTAATCTCCTAAAATCATATTATAGCATGATAACTAGCATATTTAAGGAAAACCTATTCGCTATAAACTAGGCATGAAATAGGTTTATTACCATTATTAGAGGTCCCAGAATTTTAGAAGGTTTCCAAGAGGAATCAAAAGTAACTTACAACATAAAAAATCTTTCCCAAGTATTATATTATGTAGTTAGACTTTTGGATCTTCATGTTAAGGAAAAACCATTTTGGGTAGTTTGGGATAGCTTTAGGAGAGCCTTAGGTTTTCACTCAGTATAGTTAGAGGAGAGAGAGAGTTGGGACATAATATTTTGGGAAGTGATATGGAACCTAATGTAATTATAATTTTTGGAATTTTTGGTTTGGTTTATCTCCCCATATTTATGAATAATCTCTAATAGTTTAGGGGTGTCTAAATGGCCTGCTCATCCAAATAGGGTCCAAGTTTTCCCTTGTTTCTTCTCTTCAGAATTCAATGAGAAATAATTATTTTAGGAGTGTTTTTTAGGGTAAAATAATACCTATTCCAATTTGTTTCATCAGCTAACTCCTTCTAGGAAGGTACTTATGGAATAAAACATGTTTTCCTTTTTATCCTTGTGAAATGGCCATTGAATCAATTTTAGAGAAAAACCTATGTTTGAGGGATAATTTACCTCCTCCTCATTATTTTACATCATATTAAACAATTGGTCTTTCTCATCAATCCTTATTAGCTCATTTATACCTTGATATTCCAAATAATCAAGTTGATAGTTGTAGCTCTAATGGAGTTACAGGTAGGTTTATCAACTATAGAGATCTATCTTTCATATAATTAGAACTAAATATAATGTGATGTTTTCACCTATAAATTATCCTAACAAATATCCATCTATAGCCATGGTTTAACAATGAAAGAAAGGAATTACTCCCTTTTGAGGTTTTGTCTTAATTATCTCTTTTTACTATGTGAAACCATTTTGAAAACCAATAAAGGAATTGGTTTTCACCTATAGCAAAATTGGTCTTTTATTAAGCCTTACATTGTTGTGGATTATAATTGAAAATGTGGAAGTATTATAAATCTTGTTGAATGCCTATTCACTATACATAATTTCATGTCTTAATTCACTATCTTGCCTATAGCTACATCAACACCTTCAAGGGGAAGAAAACATTGATTTGGAAACATTGAATCTTGTTTTGAGATATTCATGGTGGAAAACATAAATTTGATGTATTTAGAGATGCCTTGAAGGTCTATTATAAGGTCAAATTCTATGTAAAATCTATATACCACTTTCACTACCCTATAACTTGGTGTGTATACATTTACAACCTTAGACAAGGACATGAAGCATGGTCATAGAGGTGTTTAACATGTTTTGAGGTTCCCTTGAATATTATGTAAGTTAAGGATAATCTATCAATCATGATAAAAGAATTGGATTATTTTTCAAGCTCAAGAGTCATGATCAAAGTTGAGGATTTGAGTTTCAGAGACAAAATACATGAAAGTCTCAAAATAGAGCCCTAAGCCCTTTTATTGATGCCATGGAACAATGTTGCAAAGATTTTTGGTGAACCCAAGTGAAATAATATTGTATAATTCACATGGGGTTATAAATTTTTTTAAATTATGAGGGTGTGTAACTAACAGAAATAAGTGTTTGAGAGCCTTTAATGTTGACTTGTGTTCACTAAATTTTATCAGTGTTATCTACAAGTTTTGAACTTCAAAAGGAATTCACACCCAAAGATAGAAATTTTAGGTATTTGTCCATAATTGAATTTTCATGGCAAATAATGGTAACTTCTCAAAGGTGAATCAAAAATTTCCCAAGATTTTTCATACATGTAATGGATAAAAAATCCATTTTTTAGTTTTCTAGGCCTAGAGACCTAAGAGAGGCCTAGATTATGAGACAAGAAGGGGGTGATAGAATTACTTTAATTGAGAGTTAGGAACTGAAATTTAGAGGATATTTGGGGTCATGGGTGAGATAAATAAACCTATCTTAGTTTAGCTAGTTCACCCTAGAACTCAAGAATGATCAACAAACCAAAAATAAGGCAACATGCTAACACGTTTTTCTTATTTTTATTTGAGATCTTGGTGATGTTTTTCAGATTTTTTCCAACTCTCCCTGGCCTTCCCCATTTATACTTATCCAACATATCCAAGAATAAGGATAGGTGAGTCCTATAACTCATTTTAACACCCCCCCAATCTAAAACAAGGTCTCAAAAAGAGAATAGGAGAAGCCCTAAATTAGGGTTTTATTGATTCCAAGGGTTTTAACCCTCCAAATTTTCCAAAAATTTGTAACTAATGTATTTAAATGTTCCCTAAGTGATTAAAGAGGTTTTGAGCTAATTGGATTCCATACGATATGTTTTCTAAACCTTGGGTGTACTCAAGGGCTAATTAGGCCTAATTAAGGAGAGCCTAATGAAGGAAGTGTGGTCTAGGGGTGGAATCTAGCAATAAAACTTTTAAAAAGGTGTAACTCAATATAGTATATCTAAATATACCATTATTTTCTCTTGATCACTTGTACTTTTTTTATACAAGATAAAAATTAGAAAAAATGACTACAAGCCTTAAGAGACCTTTGTTAGCCTTGTGTGTGGAATGGAGGGGTGAAGTGTCTTTGGTCACATTTAGGGGGGTGTAGTATATGTGAATTGAGGTTCAAAGATCATTTAACATAGGAAAACATTCCAAGTTTAAGAAACCATGCTCAAGATTTAAGAGACTATGTTTAGAAATAAGTTCCATAAAACAAAATCGAGGTTCTAAGCCCTTTTGTTGATTCCAAATAACAATTCTACATAGGTTTTTGGTCTATAAAAATGTAACAATATTGTATCCTTATCATAGGGGAAGATCTTTGCAAAACGGAAGTGGTGTATGACTAGAGGAAAGGAGTGGTTGAAAGCTTTCAATATTGTTAATTATTCACTAAAGTCATTCAATGATTTCTACAAGATTTCAAGTTCTAAGTGACCTCCACACTTAAGGTTGTAGTATATAAGCATTCAACATGATAAGTGGTTCTAAGAAAATTAAATGTACTATTTTTTTTTGTAATGGACATCATAGAGAGCTAATTTTTTAGGTAATGTCCTCCATCATCACCTAGAGGTGTATTTAACACCAACCCAAATTGATCACCTACAGATAAGAAGGAAAATATTTCCAAATGGATACCTCAAGGTTTCAAAACCTACAAGAATATTCTTGAAGTTTTATAAATCATTAGATTTAAATGAGAGATATTTTTTCATATTTATCCTTGTTTCAAACTCACTAAGCTTTCCCAAAGATCACACTATCTATACAAGACCTACAAACCTATGGTACAGTTAAGTAATTCAAGAAAGGTCTATGATTAGGATCATGAAGAAGGTGATAGTGTTCAAAACAAAAAATTTAGATGATTCAAGGGAAAAAATAGTACAAACTCATCAATTTCACATGAGTGAGGGGTTTAAACACCTATTTCTATAGTCCTTACACCTCTAATGGAAACTAACAAGTGGGATTGACATTCATATGCCCAAGTTGGTAGGTAGTATGATGACATAATGGTTTCTAACTCATTTCATGTTTGATTTTAATCTTTAAAACAATATATCAAGGGGGAGATGATGTGTAAGCTAATTTTCTTGGTCTCAAAACCAAACACCTATAGCCCTCAAAAGGATACCTATAGCCTCTATAGTTCAAACCTCTTTCAAGTTGGTAAGTGATATTGAGAACTTGATGATTAATAAAGGTTTATTGGTGATGAATGGGTGAGTAATAAATTATTGTGTAAAACAATACATCATTATAAAACTCAAAACTTCAAGGAAACATAGCCAAGGTCATTAAAGAGTGATAGACATGTAACCATCCACCAAGATTTTCAAGTGCAAGATCTAGAGTGAAACTTTAGGTTCCAAGAAGATGATTTAGGATAATAAGGGAAATAGGATCATTATAATCATGATATATTTTTTAAATCAATGTAATCTATGATCATGCACCTCGTAATCAAACCTTTATCATTGAGTATATAGGCATCCATAAATTTTCCTAGAGGAGCCTAGGACATACATGGTGGAATGAAGTTGAAGGAAAAGAAATGAAGAGTGAGATCATGAAAGGAAAATATCCATGATAATATTAAAATAAAATTAACCTTATTATATATAAAACCAAGTAAGGAGGACCCAGTTATGAAATTTGACTAGGTAGGCACATGTCCCTAGCTTTTGCAAAAATGGGCCTACAGGTCAAAATATGTAGGATCTAATCATGAAATTTGGTGGTGAGTCTCATTATGACATATCATACCTATTAAAAATATTGTTGAGGTTTTTTTACAATATTAAATATTCACTATTTTGGTACAGTCAACATTACTTCAAATCATGATCAACATTGGAGCATGCCTTAAAGGAATTGGTTAGTTTGGGGCATCTATAGTTTGATTCAAAGCAAGAAATTTTGTATGAATGGTATATATGACATAATAAATAATAAAATTCAATCATAAATTCCTATAAAGAGTGTAATTACTCATTTTTTGACACAATCACCTTGTAGTCAAGAAGGTAGCCATTAGAGGTCAGTTGAAGTTTTGTCAATTTTGGATCCTAAGGAGGATTTTAGGCCTAGGAGAGGTCTTATAAAAATATAATATGATGTTGGAAACCTATAATTTCCTATATAAGTGATCAAATTTAGGGGTTTCATGTAAAAGGTTGAAGAAAGACAAGTTTAGGCATGGAAGAAACATACAGGTAGCTCAAGGTAAATTATGAAAAAAAGGTCTACAAGATAAAGTACACATACAAAATAATATAAAATTTGTAATATTTGTCCTCCTTACCTAATATACCTATATATAATCTTAGGAGGTTTATATGATAAGTGTAAGTTCTCAATTTTTATACATAGTCCCCCTATGTCTCATAATGGTCACTATTCATGCAGGCACACTTTTTGGAGTTTTAAGATGTGTTTCAAGGTTAAAATCTTGATTAAGTGTTTTAAAATAATTTTTATATGTTTTTAAGAATATTAAACACCTTTAAAGGGTTTTCACACTCTAAAATCCATGCAAACCCCATAGGCAGGCTCTAAACCCCACAAGTAGTCTCAAAGGCACAAAAGGCAAAGTTGAGTTTTGATCACTTATAAAGGTATTATGAGATTTTTCAGGTGCCATAAATATGTTTATAATCAAATAATATTAGTGTAAATTTCAAATTATTATTTAGATAAATTTGAGCTTTTTAGGCCTAAGACACCTAGTTTTAGCCCTTCTTCAAATGCTCATTTCTTTCATACCATAAGGAGTTGGTCCAAGTGATTATAGTATGTTTTGAGTACCCATATTTAATTTAAATTAATTATGTATTTATATTGGTTAAGGTCATGAGTTTTATGAACAATAATTAAGAATGTAAGTATGTCTAGAATGCTTGTAAAACCTATAGGCAATCATCTTTATGTGTGTATCTTTTCATACCTTCTACATGGGAGCCAAATATTTTCAAGGGTGTTTAATGAGTCTATTAAATATATATCCATGGTAATACTTGCTTTAATAGAGTTACATATTTTATAAACAATCATCTTGAAGGTGATTTTGCTTGAGCTTGCAAAGGAGCTTTTTTATTAGTTTTATGTTTTTGGATTCATAGGTCCATAAAATTGACTATAATTGATTATAAAACAATTTTAATGTGTATAATACTCCGTCCATCTCCTGAAAAACCCTTTTTTATAAGAATCTAACATGTTTAAGCGTCTAAGAGACCAAAAATGTCTCAAAAATGCCTACTTTTATAGGTTAATAAAGAAATAAATGGTATAAATCCATAAAATAGGTCTAATGGGACCTAAAAAATAATTATATGGAACTTATAGCTATTCACAATGGTTTATATGGTTCTTTACTAGGCTAAAGTGTAAAAATACCTAGTTTTTTGATATTTTGAGCATATTGTGGGTTTAATGGTGATTTCCACCATTATTACAGGTATTGAAGGTTTTCCAAATATTATTTTTATTCATAATACACATTCCATGGATGTATATAATTATTATACAATTCCATAAGTGGTCTCATGGTGCCAAATGGCCTTAAAAGCAATTTTTAGGGTAGTTGGTTGAGGGTGGCTAAAGATTGTGACCTCCATTAATGGGGTGTATGATATTTGTAGGTTTCATGGATTTTTTTATAGGTTAAAGTATAAAATTAAATTTTAAATTATAAGATAGCCTCAAAAATCAAACTTTAGAACTTGACATCCTTAAGCATTAAATGGTAAGTTAGTTATCCTTTTTACAAGCACCTTCTAGAAGAGTAAGTGGAGGGAGGTTAGAAGAAGTAAGTGGAGCGTTCAATGAATTTTTAATGTCTTTTAAGATTTTTATTTATTATTAGATCATGACATCATCATCCTCAACAATTTATTATCTTCTAGTGTGTTTTTGAGGTAATGAAAGAGCTTGAAGACTATTTAGGCTAATGAATGTTAATTCATTAAGGGAGGATTATTTATAATTAACCCAAATGTGGATGATAATATATGGAGGGTGGTTGTGTCTCATTTATTGAATGCTATTTTCTTACCTCTTCTCTCTATTCCCTTTTTCTCCCATATCTCTTATTTCTCCCCCATTTAGTGCAAGATATTCTCATTTTATAAGGAGAAACCCTATCAAAAATTGTAATAAAGTCATTTTTAAGCAATAAATATCATTTTTCACCTATCTCTTACCTCTAAATTGTGTTTAACAAGTTTGTGCATGATGTCCTTATGAAGAAGTGTTCTTCCATGTCTATTTTCCTTCATTCTTACCTATTTTTAGGTCTTTTAAAGTTATCTATAGGTCTAAACTTGAGCTCTTTCTATCATTAATGAATTCTTGGTGTGAATTTTAGAATTCATATTTATTTCATGTATTTTTTAGTGATCCTAGTTTATAAAATACTTATGAAAATTAATTAGTTTTTGAGGTTGTGTGATAAAAAATTATCTTATGTTGAGTTAGTGTTTATTTCAATCTTATGTGAGTATCAATTAATTTGGTGAATCACCCCATTTAGCTCTCTTAATTACCCTATACCCTCTCTCTATCTATTTTCTAGGTAGAAAGAGTAGTTTCTCTAATCTACCAAGAATAAGTTGACCTTATTCAGAGTTTCAACCTCACTACAAGATATCCATAACCTAAGGTTGCTCCAATATTATAGTTGAGAGTGAGAGATCCTAAAATACTCTCCCATAAGGGTGAAATTCTATGCTGCAATAGTACTTAGGTAAAAATTAAACTTACAAAGGGAAGTATATACTAATATGCATATCAAAAGAAGCATGAATACACTAAGTACTAATTATGAAGAAGCTACAAGTTTCTATTCATCTATCTAAGTAGGTGCATAAATACAAACACTAGCAAAGCTTCCTTATACTAGCCTAAGGGATACAATACAGGGCCTAAAACACTACATATATAACATAAATGGGGAGAGAAGAATGGGATAATGGCATGGAAGTGATAAAAATGGGTCATGAATGACCAAATTTAACTTCATCTTGTACTTATAATAGATACAAGCAACCCCTTTAGCTCTTTCCATGCATTGGTGTCTTCAATCTCTTCTTTTGGCATAGGGATGAGGGTAGTAGAGGCTGAGTAAACTTTATTTACTTTCCTCTAAACTTTTAACATTCTTAGAATGGTCTATCACCTCTCCAATGTTAGTTACTAAGTGTTAATAGAATGTAATTAACCTCCATGAGGGGTTGAGCAGCCCATTAACACTCTTATGTGGACTAAACCTTGAAACTACATCCTCTCTTTAATTTCCATGAAGTGTGTATTTGAACCATCTAAATAATCAGTTACATGACATTATAATTTACATTAAGTTTCTTAATTAGCCACTCTATTGCAACTTTGAGCTCTTTTTGTTGACTAAATATGCCAAATAGGCCTAATTACCTAAGTTTTGGTGTTTGATAGCCATGAAAGACCAATAATAAATATTACAAACCTATAAGAACATGGGAATCATACCTGAAACAAAACCTTATACCATGACATACACCCCTTTTAATCAATAACACTTACAATTTTATCATAATACTTGATAATGTCATTTTGTCATCCAATTCTATAGACTAGCTCTTTAAAAGTGGGTTGTAGAGATGTTTCTATGGGGACCATTGGGCTTATTATGACTTTATTAGATGAAACAAGTCTTAAAATTTCCCCTCTAGTGATTATAATCATTCTAAATATATTTGTACCCATCTTTCTACTCAATCTCTTGGGAAATCATACTTTTTTTAGCATTCCATATGGATTCCATACAAATAAAACCAATGAAAATGTTCTCCTTTTAGTTCTCTAGACATTACATGTGTTTTTTAGACCATATTAGAGTGTTATGATGTTGAGACATCAAGATTTCTAAAATTGGGTCTTCTTAGGGTTTTAGAAAGTTTTATGAGTGCTTAGGAGTCTTAGTGATAGTTTATAATGTATAGATGTCCAAGTTAGGAAAAAATTACATTAATATATAATTTATTTACATATTCATCTTTGATTGAATTCTTGGGTTCCCATGTAAAGGGTGTATGGAGATAGGAATGTTAGAAGGTGACACTAGGGTTGTTTGTAGACAAATCTAAGTGGTTATCTTCTTAATGTTCATTCATAAATATTATAACCAAAACACCAATAAATATTTAATTAATATTTAGTCCATATGGAGACTTAAACTTCATTAGGATCTTTATTCTTGATCCTCCTTGTGATGAAGTGGGTGAATATTTGAAGTTGAGCTTTGAATTGACTGTGTATAAGGTGAGTTGATCGAGTAGGGTTTGAAGATACCTAGACCATTTTAGTCACTTATTTTCACTTGAAACCTCCTTATAAATTATTAAACATCCTTGTACATTTCTCATTAACATTAAAATTGTTCAAATATCTTGGGGGAAACTTAATATGGTAGTGAGGTCTATGAGTAGGCTTATGCGATTGTTTGCATTGGCATTTCTCTAGGGAACTTCACTATAGATTTGAATTATATCCATTTAGAGGAGGTATTATGACCATTAAAAATAATTTATTATTTTTTTAGGACCATTTTTGGACTTTAACTATCTTTCAAACCCTTCAAGACATATATTCACTCATTTAGCCCCTGGACTGACTGTCATAGATAAGGTTTAGTTTGAGATAAAATAATGGATATACCCACTATTTTTTAGACAAAAATTATATCATGGGTGTTTTTAATCACTAAAAATTACCATTATTGCAAAATTTTAAGACCTGACTATGCCTACAAAGGCCTTAATTGACTATTTTCCTACACTAGCTATAGGCTACCTGCATGGTTGAACATAAGGGTCATGAGTATGCTCACTTAAGGATTCTTGCCTAAGTTTTTAATTTGAATGGAGTGAATGACTATGTTTATTACCTTAAATTTAACTACTCATCTCTTCCACATTATCCACTACTTCATATGAGTGTCTTGAAATCATCAAAATTCTCTACATCTTTGAGTGGAGCAACTTACACCTTGAGACTCTGGTATATACCTTCTCATTCTCCATGACTTGAATAAGAGTGTGATCTTATTCATACATATTATTTAGTTAAATTTAACCTATTTTTTATGATCTAATATCTACAATGGAATAAAAATTGTGTACTAAGATCGTCTGCTTGACTTGGGCTCTGATCCATTAAAATAATTATGCATTTCCATCCTCAAGTCTACGTCAATGACTAGCCTCTAGGTGTTATCCTTACATTCTTGGTTGGGTGAGGGGTAATAATTTATCACTATGAGTGTCTTTAACATATTAGGGATAATTTTACCTTGATAAGGTCCCTTTTAGCTCACTCTTTCCACTAATTTCCTTAAATAGTGACTTCCATCACATAACTCTAAGCAAGCCAAATAAAATGGTTGTAGGTGATGGTTTAGATTAGTGCAGGATAGTGACTTGATGGACTTGGGGTTAATTTGGAAAATTATCCATTCTAAAAATATTATCATTCACTTTAGACACTTCATGATTCATCTCTTCCTTAGGAGAAGCCTTGATCATCCTCTAACAAGCCAGTTGTCAAGAGTCTTTTAACTCTTATTATATAGACTGAGACATTCCAAGGGTTCCACCTGAGGTGAATATCTCAAGACACATTGTGGCTTTCAATTAGTATTAGGTTATTTTTCATATCTCACCATAATTATTCTTTTCTATTACCTATGCTTGTCTTATAAGAGACTTCCTCAACCACTCATTGAAATACTTCTCTGGTACTTGTTGTAGGTGGTTTTAGACCTTTGTATGAACATAGTACTCTTTGGAGTACCTTTTTGAGCATAAAGACCTCATTTATACCTTTCTATTTTTTATTATATCTCCTATTTGAATTTTTATTTGATTTTCCACCTCCATTTCAATCATAACATTATCAAAGACTATCAATAGGTGACTGTTGACTTCAATATTATAGGTGTCCTTTTGCTTTCTTAATAGATATATGACCCATATAGGTATGTATTTCAATGATATAATTGTTCTTAGGGTTTATAATGGGTGTATAATACTATTGTAATGGTGTATACCTATAATTAAGGGTGGATGGATAGATAATGGTTTTTGTGGGGTGAAATGTGTGTATGAGAATCAAAATATGGGTAAAATACAGTGAAAGGTAGTGAAAGAATCATGGAGTGTCAGGGTATGAATATGACATGGATTAAAGCATGGAAACCCTTCTAAGACCAACCAAAACAACCTTGAGGACTCTTATACACAAACTTATGTAATAATTTCACTTTTGGAGGTAGAAAGAGGGCAAACATAGTCAAAAAATGAAACTTAGGCCACTCTGATTAACCTTTATTTTTTAAAAAAACCTTAAACTCTGTGAAAACTAAATGAGTGAGCTTAGAGGGGAGTAAGATGGTTTATAATACCTTAAGGATACCATGGAGGTATATAATCTTTTTCACATGGCATGATGATGATTCATCATCAATATAACACTTCCTTTCATGTTTTTGGACTGTGCTTTGGAAGTTTTGATGGTTCTATGAGCAACACACAGTGCTTCTAGATAGTGAACCTTGAATTCATATGAAACCTTTATTGAAAACACCTTTGAATTAATGAGAGGAAATTATGAAAACTAATTTTGAGTAGAGAGTAATTGGGAATTTTTTATCATTCAACAAACCCTTAAATACTATCAACCCCTTTTGATAAGGGCACTTAACACTCTGTTCACTAGCTCAAATTTGCTTGCAAACTACAAGATGGAGAGAACAAGAAATTTGGCTTGATCCCACTATTCATACATGTGAAACATGAGTTTATGGTGTTTAATATGATCTATCATGAACTTAAAAACACACAAAAACCATTAGTTTATATAAACTCCTCAGAAATCTACCAAAACCATTGTACTTTTTGAAGCTTGCACATATGGAGGGCTTAGTGTGGCTATTTTATTAATTATTTTTCATGAATATATGTACATTAATATTATTAAAAAATACATGGGTAATAAGGTCAAGGGACATATTTCATCCCCCTAAAAGATCGGCTCTTGATTTGATCTCTCTTATATGGAATGAAGGAAAAATTGATAGAGTATTTAAGCTACCAAAGAAGCTAGAGAAGAAGGAACAACAATGTTAGACTTGTTCTACAATATTTTACCCTAAAAACCTATATAAATATAGAACACAAATAAATATTAATGAATTAAATATGGAAATAAAATGTAGAAAATACAACATAATAGAGACACATTTTAACATGGTTCACCCAATATGGGCTATGTCCACACAGAAATAGCTAGTCCTTATTATTCAGTCCAACAAATGAAGGGGAAAAACCTAAAATACAACCACTAAAATATACTCTTCACTCACACACATTATACCACCATGATTACAATTTCCTCGTATCAAAGGAGGGTTACATATTAGGGAAAAAATGCATAAATATAATTTATATTGCTAGATCTATGACGTAATAGTGAATGGTCTAGATTTACTACAAAATTAAAATATTTTACAATGCATTTTTAACAAAAAAATTATTTGGGGGTACTACCCCCAAACCCCCACTAGGAGTATTCCAAGTAGGTCATTACCTCCTTTAAACCCCCATGGTGACCATAGTGGGGGGAGTTGCCCCATCACACCCCTATCATAAACTAGGCATTATAATAAGATTAGGATACACCATCCAAAAAAACTTCTTCCATATCTCTACACTAAATTTATCTACAATACCTAAATCCCCTTTATATGGACTAACTGTACCATTTCATATAAATCACCAAATGCACCTAAAAATATCATCTTCACCATTTTCTTCATGTATCTAATCTAGAACTACCATTTTAAGTAGAGGGAGGGAAAACAAAGGTAAAATAGCCTTTCAAACTAATGGTACAACATGAAGAGCTAAGGAAACACCTATTTGGCATGTATGGGGCCCATTTTACTAGTGAGAAGGTGGGAATGAGTCTTCAAAGGGACTTTATATGGCATAGAACACTTAGTGATAGCCATGTGGAGATAATGGTACCTCTTTAAAACTATTTTAAACCATGGAACTCTAGAAAATTATGCTTTCATGAGTATATTATAAGTTATATTAAAGTATATGGCATTTATGAGTCTTGAAAGGGCTAATGAGGCATTGTGAGAGACTTGAACATAAAGGTCATGGAATATGGTTTTGATACACATCACTAGGTATTATACCATGAATTTAAAATGGACTTGATCATTATTCACATTGATAGTGGTGCTTATTCCCACCTTGAAGTGACCCAAACTCCTAGTATCGATATTTAAGTCTATCATATTTAAGACCAAAACAACCTCCATAATCACTTTGTAATCACTATGATCACTACCATATAACCAAAAGTCCCAATGTAAATCTATTATGAGAGGACACAATTATTTTTTATGGTGACATAAGACCTCTCACAAGACTCAAAGACTCTCAAAAGACAACCATGAGACATGACAAGCTTAGACACTATAGGTAAGATAAAAGTGTATCGTATGCAAGTTTTTGATGGTAGGGGTTTGTGAGGCAAAAATGTTAATAATAATGTAATTAAAGTATGTTTTTTTCAATTCTATCTTTTCATTTATCTTATATTTTACTTATTACAATTTATTCAACTTCAATATTTTGTGTTGGTATGTTCTTTTACAAAAGAACCATCCCATGTGGCACCTGTATGACACATGATGAGCTTTAAGTGGGGCATATATATACATATAATATTTTCAAACTTTATCAATTACTAATGCTTTCTATCTTGAAGGAAAATTTAAAGTATAAATCTCTCTAAGTGCACACCTTAAAGGGTACACTGATAAAGGGGTGGGTAGAGCATTGGTTCTTTGTAAGATTATTGTCTCCTATACTACCACTTTTTATCAACACAAGCATATATTATACACTTACCTAATCCTTGCCTCCCCTCTTGAACACTTATAAAATAAATTCACCACCTTACTTAGCCCATTACTAAGCCTAAAATCCTTTATTATTGTTTACATTATACTATCAACTTAGGCTGACCCTAAATTCAAATTTGTAAAAGCATGTTATAGGTATAGATTAGCTTTAGCTGACCTAGACTAGGACCTAACTTATTTTTATCCATTAATGATATAAATTCGATTGGAGTGACCCTATTATCTAAAATTTCACAAAGGTTTAGGGTTAGATTTAGGTATATATACACATTCATTTTTATCATTTATGAGAGAGGAAGAGAATAAGAAGATTAATCTATTTCACATATTCTTATCCACCATTATACCTTAGTAACATAGATTAGGGTTTCAATACTTTATTTGGAGATACATATCTTGTCTTGTAGAGAATTATTTTAGATGTATATATAATTTGTGTATCCTAAAGATGACTTACCCTTTTTATCCTTACATACAACAACAACATCTTTCAAAGCACCTTAGCCAAGGGAGAAATTGAGGCTGTGTAGGTTCATCTTCAAAGGTAAGTATTCATAACTTTGTCCCTCCTTTCTAATAGTAGATAAATTTGTATTTATACTTATCTCCATATATTAGGATTTTATAGACATTGACTTGAGTATATATCTTCTATTCATGTTTAAGTTTTATGTTTATTAACCCCACTTTATGCCATAATATTTGGTGAGCCCTAGATTAGATTTTACTTTGATTTGCATTTACTTAGTGAATATGAAAACATAAGACCTAGCTAGGGTTAATGCATAGTCTTTCTTAACTAGAGGCTTTGGAACTGTATTTAGTGATTTTATTTTGGTAAGATAACCCTTGGTTAGGTCTATCAGATCCATCTAGGTCATGACCCTAAATATCTAATGTATCAACAAATAGAAGTGTAAGTATGATATATCTTCTTCAATCTAGGATTGATTAATAGGTCAGATACATTTTCCTTTGTATATAGAAACCATCAAATATGTTTAATTAGTCAATAATTAAGAGTATTGAATTATAATCCCATAAAGGATTTGCACTATAATCACTATTGGATAATTTTTGTGGACATCTAGATCAGGATCCTAATCAAGAGGAAAAATCCAAGTGAAAAATGAATCCACATTCTATACACCTTTCTTAATTGATCACATGTGTATGTGATATAATGAAAATAAAATATGATAAAAAAAATAATGAATAAGGTATATCTAAACTTATTTGGATATATTTATATTGGTTGAGGATCGATTACTATGAACTTTCTTCATTTGTGGAGATATATTGAACTTATTTATATCATGGTTGGTTGGTGATTGATTCACTATAATCATTCCTTGATTTTGAATTTACTATTTTGATGCCTAAAAATTATATTTATGATTCTCATGCATTTTATGATAATCATAATAGTATCTAGATTTATTTTTGAGATGCACATGATGTAGATCGATTAACTTATCTCAAAAAATATCTCATAGAAGGTTACTTGGATTCTTATTAATCTTATGTAAACTATTTGAACCATTAGCTATAGGTTTATTTTTATTTGGAACCCATGCCTAAGAGGAATTTTTTTGAGGTCCATCATTTTTTAGTGAGGAAGAAAAGGTGAAATTAATAGTAGTGCATTCAAGGTTATGAACACATGTAGTTATTTATTTAAGTGATGTAATCATTAGATATAAGGTTTGAATTTGATTTTTATTATGTTGTGAACAAATATCAAAATAACTGCTTATACTCTAATTATGTTGATTATATTGAATTATAACCTTTCTATTTCCATTTTTAGATTTTTCTCGAGTAGAAACATTAGCATTCTTATTATATGAACTATCTTGATACTCTCTAGGAATAGTGGGAGTGAACATGTTATGAGATAAGTCATTTTTTTTATAGGATATTAATTCAACTTATGCATTTTTCATATGTTAGATCTTATATATCATCATCATCATCATCATCATTATCATAACAATCTATAACTATTCAATTAGGATCTTTCAAATTAACCAAAAGAGGGAGATTGTTTTTTCCTCTTCTTTCTTTATAGTAGATTTCAATGTTTTCTATATTATTATATAAAGTTCATAGTTGGTTGTTTTTCATTTTATTTACTTGATTCACCCACCTAATATGTATACATTTCATCCCATGGGATGGGTTATGATGGATGAATGATATAATGATATTCTAACTTTGATTGTTATTGCTTCTCATTAGTATATTAGGGCATCTTACTATATATGAAAGGGTCGTCAAATACTATTTATATATAATAATATCCTTCATGCATGAACTTAATACATTTGTGTATTTTTGATGGTACACTTCCATAGCATGTTTCTAAGGTCTCCACAATAATAATTTATAATGTATCTAATTAGGCATAACATGGAATTTATAGGTACCATATTGGGACCTAATTTACATCAAATCATAAGGAATCAATTGTTTGGCACAGAGTGTTTTCAATGTTTTATGATTTAATATTTTTTTTAATATCATTCATTTTTATACCCAATTTATTTTGGAGAGTAATGCAAAAAATATTCAATTATGATCCATTATAAGTCAACACACATTTGAAACTTTTGGTTTGGATCTCAACTTGAATGAATAATAGTAAATTTTGATCAATAATATTCTTAGGAGAAATAGACACATAAAGTTAATCATTAATTTCTTATAAATACTTAATGTTTTCATCCTTACCCCACTTGGCCTATTTTCCTTTATTCTAAATTATAATATATATGGGATCAAACACTACTCTATAAAAAAAATTCCAAATACTTGAAAAATAATATAGATATAGGTAATCTACTTACAAAAACTTTTAATACATTTTCCATTAAAATGTATCATATATTTGAGGCATATCACTCACCTCCTTTCTTTCCACATCATGATCTAGCACCTTGTTAAGGATTGTTTGAATTCCTCCCTCTTACTTTAACTTTTATGTCTTTCTTCTTGGAATATTTTCAAACTCTTTTTAAAAATTTAAAATATATAAAACATTAAAAAACTTATAATATTTAAAATTTTCAAAAAATCCAAAAATAAATAAAAATATTTTCAAAAATTAAAAATTAAAACCTCTAAGAGTTTTATTTTATTATTATATTAATTATTTCCATATATCATTCATTATATGTTAGATAGATAGAATATTTAAATTTTCAATACACATTAATTTTCATGAGGTATTTAAGTGTGATACATGACATACCTTTATAGGGTTCTTCGATGTTGGGCTTCACTTATTACCTAACAACCTTGTTAAGTTGGGAAAATCTCTTCATTTTCAATAAATAATTGAATAGGTTATATTTATCCACACCATTTATTCCATATTGATCTATTTATCATATATTTTTTTTTATAATCACTCATTATTTACATGTGTTACATGAATATGATACTTTCTAACAATGGCATTGATACATATGGTTTATGTAAAGTGGTTATGTTTGCTTTAAGATTCATTATTTATTTACTACATGATAAGATAGGTTTTTATTTCTTATTGTATGTATCCCTTTGCCACTTTTGTGAAAAATAATTAAATGTTATTTATTGAATGGTATGGCCCTTGGCCTTATGTGATTATACAAAATTCACATGTCCCTTATATGTGGTATTTAGGCTGTATATGTGACATTAAATGAAAAATATGTGACACTTTATGAATTTTATTATATGTTCATTTATTTTTACTATGGTTACAAATTTTTATCATGAATTAATCCTATTTTTTTGACCAACACATCCATAATTTAAAATTTTCAATGAGGACCAAATTTTAGCTAAAAAATTCCACGTACATGTCTAAATGGTGTCAAAACTATGGATGTTTAAACTATATATTATCTTATCAATCTAGTTATTATCTTATGACCTCTAGTTACAAAAGTCTAAACAAACATTATATGTCAAAATCAATATATATATATATATATATATATATGGGCTTTTAATTCTAAATATTTGTCAAATTTTGCTTTGATTTATGTCCTAAAAATGTTAATAAAATATTTCTTCAAAGTTTTCTCTACTATTTTTTAGGCTAAAACTAGTTGAAAAGTGAAATTTTCTCAAGACATGGATCTCTTTAATTCATAAATTATTTTCAAATATAAAAGTGGTAACAAAGTATACATTTCATCTAGGTTCACAGGATCTTGACATTTATTTTCATCAAGCTTCCTTTCTAGTGATTTTGAATGTTTTAAGTCTAATTTTCATTCAAATCAGTGTGATTATTAGACATGTCTTGATCCCATTTATCTACAACACATGCATATATCCAAATTTTATGAAGCCTTCTAAGAAGTTGAGAAAGTAGGATTGTTCCATGTGTCTTCATCCCATGTACTCATTCCCATCGGCTCTAATGGATATCTAGATAGTTAATGATACAATAAAACCCTCCAAATGAGAGACATACATCCACATGGGATAATCCCAAGAACCTACATATTGACACATAAAATACCTCATTAAAACTTGATTAAAACTTTGGTGAAGTGGGATTACTCCATGTGCCACCATATCACTACATAACTTTACATAGTTAGAATAATAGATCACAAATTTATGGATCAAGTGATTAAAAAAGATTATTCTGTGTCCCTGATATAGTTAGTTGAGATGAGTCATGCCATGTTTCATCACTCATACCCTCATGCATAAATAAAAATAAACATATCCTTTGGAGGACTCTTGGAAAGTGACCAAATGACACATTGACACTTGTCATCATAGGAATATGTGTCCTATTAGGTGAGAATACACATATAATACCCAATTATTACCCATGTAAGGTAGGTAAATCCACCTACTAACTTCTCACTTATCCATGGATAATGAATATATACAAATTCCATGAAATCATTTAAGTATCTAGAGGAATGAGGAATGACCACTTGTCCTTATCCTATTCATTCTTAATTGAAAACTTATTACACGTACCTACAAGTTGATAAAATAAGTAGATAAGTGAGACTAATCAATGTGTCACAATCTCACTCCTTTTTTACCTACACATAGTTACATAGATCTTAAATCCTAGTGATCACATGAGGATTTAAGATCAAGCCACATGTCACATATTAGTTATTCATGACCATAGGCCCAAGGTGTACATTTCAAAGCCTATAAAAGACCAAGGAAAGTGATATCAGATCACACATATGCATCCCACTTACCCATGATCAACAAGCCAAGAATTACAAAGACAAGGATAGATTCCAATTGAGGAAGAGAGAAAATGTCATGTATCCTACTTCAAATAAAGAATAAATAAAAAGGAAAAGTAATTCCTAAAAAAGTGACAAAATGAAAGAAAAATTGATGACTTATCGAAATGACTTAATAGACAAAAAATAATGATAATATTCCATGTGGAAATATACTCCATAAAATCAAAATCAAAAAGTAGGATTGGCATAAGACCAAGACACTATCTACAATAAATTTCTTTATATAGGAAATATAAGGGATTGATTTCTCAAGTATGAATAAAATCTAAGATAAACTTAGATATAAATCAACAATCATAGTTCCCCAAAGATTAGAAAGACTTAGATTTTTATTTTATTTAGAATCATACATAGAACTAAAATAGAGATATAGAGAAAAATCACATAACAAATACATAGTATTAAATGGATTAGACAAAATTATTGTTATTGGATAATAAGATATTCATCTAGTGCTATAATGCATCTACTACTCAAAGCTTCAAACATGCAGGCTTTAACTTTGAGCAAGGATCACATTAATATGTCTATGTAATTACATGTCTGAGTTGTGAATCAAGCCTATTATTATCTTGGTTATATTTACATCTAAGGATTTTGGAAAAAAAAGTATTTTCTACATGTATATCATAAAATCACACCATAACATCATTCTAATTATTTTAGTTGAGTTGAACTAGAATTTACAACCCATCATTCAAACTAGGGCCCTATTTTAGTTTTTATCTATTCTTATCTTTAGCCATAGATTATTTTTTAAAATCACTTTAGTGTTTAAATTAAATATTATATTTCGTACGCATAACTTACATCCTTTTTTTCAATACATTCCAAATTTAGACACAGTAAATCTAGACTCATCTTAGAGGATGAGGCATCCCCATCCTAGGCTATATATACACGTGTCCTATGCATTCCAAAGGAACTATAATTTTGTAATTAAGGTGAAAAATAAATTTTACAGATTTTTTTTCAAGTTTTCCTTTATGTGCTTATCTTCTCCAAACCTTGTGTCTCATTAAGGAAGTTGCATCAAGTTGGTATGTTAGTTATTTGAACTTATCCAATAACATTTTTTAATTTTTATTATTCATAAATCATACTAATATTTTTTAATAACATTGAATGTGAAAATGTAGTTGAGTTTTAGTAAGATCTTTGATTATTACTAGTAGGCTTACTAAATCATTTCTTTAGGATGTGTAGAAGTGTCTTCATATAGTTGTTCTAATTATGCAATAGTTACTTTGAATTCTTCATTCTTGAATCATAATCTACCATTGATAAAGGATGTGAAAAATCAACTGAGTATTGGAAGAATCCTTTTACTATGAGCATATAATTCATTGTATTTATTTACTTGGAGTTTTTACTATGTTTATATGTATTGTGTGATAATATAAACTTGCATTAGGCACTAGTTTCCATTCACTTATCTAGCCAAAAAGTTAAATATTAACTTATAATGGTTTCATCCATTTTTGACTTGAAAACCTTATTTTCTACTTTACCTTTACCTCTTTTTTATATTTTTTGATGCAATAAACCTTAGGTTAGAACCACCCATCCATCTCAAGTAGATATCAAAATCACATCATATCCAAACCATTTGAGGTAAACAACTAATATGCTCATTTTTATTCCACCACAAAGTTTTTTACAAAATTTAATATCTTATAAATCATACCTTGGAGTGAATATTTTAATTTATCCTAAAATGTTAGAGGTTATCTCATACATTTTTGTGGTGTACATAAAACTCACATTATTTGGAGTCATACATATAACTAAAATAGAGATATAGAGAAAAATCACATAACCAATAGAAAATATTAAGTGGCTTAGAAAAAATTAGTGTTATTGGATAATAATATATTCATCTATGCTATAATGCATGTACAACTCAAAGCTTCAAACACGTAGGCTTTAACTTTGAGTAAGGATCACATCAATATGTCTATGTAATTACATGTCTGAGTTGTAACTCAAGCCTATTATTATCTTGGTTATATTTACATCTAAGGATTTTGGAAAAAATAGTATTTTATACATGTATATCATAAAATAACACCATAACATCATTCTAATTATTTTAGTTGAGTTGAACTGGCATTTACAATCGATCATTCCAACTAGGGCCATATTTTAGTTTTTATCTATTCTTATCTTTAGCCATGGATTATTTTTTAAAATCACTTTAGTGTTTAAATTAAATATTATATTTCGTATGCATAACTTGCATCCTTTTTTTCAATACATTCCAAATTTAGACATTGTAAATCTAGACTCATCTTAGAGGGTGAGGCATCCCCATCCTAGGCAATATATACATGTGTCCTATGCATCTGAAAGGAACTATAATTTTGTAATTAAGGTGAATAATAAATTATAATTTTTTTTCTCAAGTTTTCCTTTATGTTCTTATCTTATCCAAACCTTGTGTCTCATTAAGTAAGTTACATCAAGTTGGTATGTTAGTTATTTGAACTTATCCAATAACATTTTTTAATTTTTATTATTCATAACTCATACCAATATTTTTTAATAACATTGAATGTGAAAATGTAGTTGAGTTTTAGTAAGATCTTTTATTATTAATAATAGGCTTACTAAATCATTTCTTTAGGATGTGTAGAAGTGCCTTCATATAGTTGTTCTAATTATGTAATAGTTGCTTTGAATTCTTTATTCTTGAATCATAATCTCCCATTGATAAAGGATGTGAAAAATCAATCAAGGATTGGAAGAATCCTTTTATTATGAGCATATAATTCATTTTATTTATTTACTTGGAGTTTTTACTATGTTTAAATGTATTGTGTGATAATATAAACTTGCAGCAGGCACTATTTTCCATTCACTTATCTAGCCAAAAACTAAACGATTAGCTTATAAGGGTTTCATCCATTTTTGACTTGAAAACCTTATTTTCTACTTTACCTTTACCTCTTTTTTATATTTTTTGATGCAATAAACCTTAGGTTAGGACCACCCATCCATCTCAAGTAGATATCAAAATCACATCATATCCAAACCATTTGAGGTAAACAACTAATATGCTCATTTTTATTCCACCACAAAGTTGTTTACAAAATTTAATATCTTATAAATCATACCTTGGAGTGAACATTTTAATTTATCCTAAAATGTTAGAGGTTATCTCATAAGATTTTGTGGTGTATATAAAACTCACATTTTTAGTAGACAAGATAAATGCTTTTGAAGCTAGAGGTATGAACTAGATAAGTGAGGTTTTAGATTATTATACTCAGAACTAAGAATGAGGTTTTTAAATATGTTAAGAATTTTTATTCATAAATTTTTTGTTTGATTAGGTAAATAAGCAATTTTTACAGGGATCCTACAACTTAATAGTTAAAAAAGTATCAAAATACAGTAAACAAGCCCCAAGGGCTGAAAAATAGACTACAACTAAAACTATAGGAAGAACAAACAAAAATAAAAAGTAGAATTCCAAATAAATGGAGTAGAAAGATGGTATTACTTAGGGGGTGTAGTGTCATCCATGAGTTCCTTGATGGGATCTTGATCTTACACCTTCTCATTTGCCTTTACCTTATTGGTTCTTGCCTAGGTTCTATTGCATGGGCCATCAACATGGTCCTTTGGGAAGATCATCCTCAATTTCTTCTAGACCTCCTTTTTTGGGTTCTTTTTAGCAAAGTTCGCTAGAGAAAGGGGTTTAGGGGAGGGTTTGGAACTGACTTGAATCACCAAATTATCCTCTCTCTACATACTATGGGGTACTCTACCTAATTTATCTATGAAAAATCTTGAATCACCTTCCCATCTTATCTATTGATTGAGTTTCATTCCTTAATTAGGATACCTAGACCAATACCCACTTTGGGAAGTTTGTCATTGAATTTTTTCATTTGTATTTTAGTTTTTTGAATTGAATCTATCATAATGGCCTTCCCCTTCCCTAAATACTCTTTTCCATCTTCCTCTTTTAGTAAAATGGGTGTAGTTTTTTAAAAATGAGATGAAGTGGGGTGTCCTCTATAAAAAATTTAGTATTAAGGCTTGATAGGGGGCTGGGAGGAGGGTGGGGAAAGCCTAGAGTTTGGTATTCATCAGGGGAGTATTCTTACATAGAAGACCCCCTTAATATATCTTATTTTCTTCTAATGGTCTCCCCATACTTGAATAATAGAAATATGAACTCTTGATGAATATGGAATTAGTTGTATTAATTTAGAAGGAAAGGGTAGTACTCTCAAGGGATTTTAATAAAAAAAATGGCAAGCTAATTTTATAGACTTGAAAGTGATTTAACAAAAGGAAATGATGTGAGAAGATGAGTGTAAATATACCTTCAAAATTTATGCACTTCATAATATGGAGGTAAATGTCTGGCCAATGCCTTGACAAATCCATCCTCAAGAACTGCTTCTTGTCCATCTTTAGGACTTCATTCATTCAAAAAAAATTCATCGTCTCTAAATTTTTGTATTGATCCTTGAAAGCCTTAAATACCTCACATGGCATACTTGAAACCTCTCTAATGAGTTCCTCTATAACCAAAATTATGATGCCTCTCATTTCCATGGATCATTTGTTCTAGGTTGAGTGGAATCTTTGGTAAGGTTTACATCATGTCTAGTGATATACTACATGTACTTGGTAAGCCCCCCTTACACAACTTATTCCATAAATTTTTGTTGGCATAAGTCTCCATGTAGGATATCAACTCCAACATATCCCTATCTCCCCCAATGATTCACAAACCAATGATTAAATTATTCATGGGGTGAGATAAATACACCTTATTTTAAATTTACCTACTATTCTTGATGGGTTTGGAGTGAAAAGAAAATTCCCTTTTCCATCTCATGGAATTAATGTCCCATGTGTGTTGATGATGGCTCGACATGAGTGTTAGACACAATCGATGGGGGTATGTTTCACATGTTTGGCCAAAATTATTAATGTGTGTATAATTTATATTATTGAGGATAATATAAATGTTTTTGTAATAATAACTTGTATTATGATTTATTTAGTATATTATATTTGTGTGAGATTTGGTTGTTAAAACTAACTCACCATCTTAGGAAATTATGAGATATTTATGGGGGGAGAATTAGTAACAACCTCCTAAACTATAGTAAATCCATTCATATATATATATATATATATATATATATATATATATATATATATATATATATATATATGTAGTACAACAATTGATTTATAATATATAAAAAAATAATGTAAGTGTTATTACTATGTGTAATATAATATTCTCTCTATGTGTATTAACAAATTTTGTGTTCAACACTACCAAAAAATATCATTGGTATCAAGGAATTAGTATTCCATGTTTAAATAAAATTATAAAATGAAAGGTTTGACTACATTTTTTATTTTATAATTGTTAGTTTGGATCCAACTCAATATTTTGGAATTGACCTTGTTTCATATGCTTAGCAAGCTTCCTTCAAACAAGCTGGTGACAAATTATAAAATTTAACCTCTTATGGATCATGGATCTAAACCATCACAATTTTAATTTAATGTGTTCCATTGTAATGTAATGGAGTGATTATGAATTTAACATGAATGGATGTGTCAATTCTAACATCTCATTTAGAACCAAATCCATATAGCTTAAAATCTAACTATTGATTAGATCGTTAATCTCTAATATCCCACATAACCATTCCACCACCATAAAAATTAGATTATAAATGTATCAATTAAATTATGATAGGTGATTAACATTAGTGTATTATGTCATATTCCTCAAGCATGAACTCTTGACAACAATTTAATAAAGTGAATCAATAAGAATCTAACTTGGTCTATCAAAGTTATGCATCACTAATTAGTCTTTACTATCCTAATATTGAGTTTAACCCACATTTCATTGACTTTAACTTTACATTTAGTTACCACCAAGCCACAACTCAATACCTCCCACTAGCTTGATCTTAGGTTATATGCAATTTTAGGTCTTGAGTTGAGTCTTTTAGATTAATAACTTTATTTTATTCAATTTTAGATTGGCCAAATTTATTTTATCAATATAAGTACTTTTTAATTTTATTATAGGTAGTGTCATAATTTAATCCTCTTTTATGTCTTTAATCAAACAATTTTTTTTTGATAAATTCCTTTTATGTTATGTTATTAGTAGTCAAGTATCATTATCTCATGTGTTTGTTAGAGGGTCTTCAAAATTGAACTAGTTATATCATATTATTAATGTTTATGTCATATTATTGTAAAAATAGTAAAAAATAAAAAAAATAAAATAATTATGTCATTATCAATGTAAGTTCATTTTATGTTATATACAGTCATTGCCAAAAATCTCAAATGGTTTTATAGAATCAAACTTGTAAGAAAATTACCTTATGGATGCATTTTCAATATAAACTAATGTACAAAATCAAATATTTCACATTGTGGGGAGATTTATCCAAACAAGTAAGTAGCTTCTCATGAAGGAGAATGGAGGAAACAGAGGTTGGAGGTCTTTAAGGATCCCACAACCAAGAGGGTTTAAGGATCCTATAATCATGTTAATTCATAAAAAGAGGGTTTTAAGGGTCCCAAAAACATGTTAGGAACAACATGAGGGTTTTAAATATACATAAACCATATAAATTCAAAAAATTAAAGGTTTTAATGGATCCCAAAATGGTCATAAGAGGGTTCGAACGATCCCATAACCTTATCAAGACAAGGAAGACAAATCCTTAACAAATAAAAAATATACACAATAGTTATCCTATTTTGATGTAGCTTCCTTGAAACTTTTGTTTCAAAACAATATATATATATATATATATATATATATATATATATATATATATATATATATATATATATATATATATATATATATATATATATATAGAATAACCTATCTTCCACTAATATTATATATCCTAGAAATAACCACATAGTCTTTGCATAATTAAAGCATAGCTAGTGATCTTACACACCCACTAAGCCAACTAGTAGCTGAATCATAGCACGGTGATAGGTAAACCATCTTTAACAATCTAGTAACATATTTATACAGTTCATTTAAAAATTTAGATAGTTTTAAGGATACCATAACCATATCACAAAGAGGTTTTGAAGGATCACACAACTTTAGAGCCAAGGGAGGCAACACCTCAACAAATATAAAATCCAAACCATAGTTGTCAAACTTTGGCAGAGCTTCCTCAAAACTTATATTGAAATATAAAATACTAGTATTATCAAACAATAATCTTATAATATTTTTCCTCCTTGAACCATATACACACCCTCTTCACAAATAAATAATAACTAGAGGGCCCACACACCCACCACCCCAAAGATTAACTAAATCACAATAACAAACTATCCAACTCAACCTCTACAATATAGAAACAAATTGATACAAATCAATAATATTTATCCCATCATAAATCACCTTTGTCTTTAATTTGTAAAAAGGTAACTAATCAAGGGAAAGAATGATATAAAGAGGAAAATACTAGAGGAATGTGAAAGGAAGGAGAGATAGCTTAGGGAAAGGTTTTAAGAGCTCAATGGATAGGGAATAATATGGTAATAAGGGATAACAATCTTGCAAAGAACCAAAGGTCTACCCACCCCTTTCTTGATGCACCCTTTAAGGCATGCACTTAAAGAGATTGAGTCATGATGGGTTCCTTCAAGATGTAAAACATCAGTAATCAATAAAAAAGTGAAAATATTATGTGTATACATATGCCCCACTCAAATCTCATAACATGTCACTAAGGTGTAATAGGGTATGGTGCTTCAAGAAATAACATAAGGACACACAATGCTGATGCTAAAAAAAATTGTACTATTTTAAAAAGCATAAGATAACTGAAAGTAAATGATAGAAAAGGAAACTAACGAAAAAGTAAATGATGTGTACCTTGACTTACCTTTATCATGGGATGTTTGGCATTTATGTTTTAGTTTTTATTGTGTAGGGCTTATAGACTACTTTGGACAAACCTAGAAATACAAAACTAAGGAGTAAAGATAAACAAATGTAAGAAAAACCAAATAATTGGTGCTATGTGGATGGGATGTAATTGGGAATTTAGAAAGTTGGGTGACAAGTTCTATGTTATACCAAATAACCAAGTATAACAAGAGTGAATTGGGTAACCAAAAATCTAAGACTAATAAATACCAAAAATCTCAAACAAGTAAACCTCAAGTAAGAAAAATCAAACTCACCAAATCAAATCAAGGATAAATGTCAAATAAGATGGTAAAAAGAGGATTCAAAAAAAAAATCAAAAAATAACATTGATGAGTGAGAAGTAACAATCCATATCTCAATCATCAATGGAAAAAGGGGATTCATAAAAGGGAAAACACCATGGGTGGGATAGTGGTAATAATCCACATATCACCCAACAATGGAAAAAGGGTACGAACTCAGGAGTCTACAATAGAAAAACAAAAAAATCAAGATAAATGGGAAAAGGAAAGAAAAGTAGTTCTAGTAAATATATAGACATGATTAAAATGATCCATAGTTTTTCAAACATATTGTTTTGCATTTGAAGAAAGATAAAAATGAAACAAAGTAGTGTTAGCATGTTTTTAAGAAATGAAGAAAAAGGAATTTAAAGATAGAAAATAGATTTGAAATCATAATTTATCTATCAAGGGGGAACTAAAATGGGGTGGAGGGGAGAATTAAGGAAAACCCAAGGTAGAGGAACTCTTTATCAAAGTCAAGACACTAAAATTTGGTTTTTCAAAATAATATGACTATCAACCTTAAGGACTCTGAAGAAAGTCTCTTAGTTACATAAGTCTTAGGTCAACAAATGAAGTATATAGATCATCTCATGAAGGTTATATACATGAAAATTAAAATGGACCTAACTCCCCACGATGTGTTCCCCACTCCTTAGGACCCCTTACAAAGCCATCAATATATTGTGAAGATTGGGTACTTTTGTGAGAAATTAGGTAACACTATAGATTTTTTTTGAAATCCGCTATTCCAATCTATTGGTCTACCATGTAACAAAGGACTTCATCTCTATATGAAGTTGATTATGGAGTTTGAGCTTTAATTAGAGATAGGATATGTGCTTTTAATCATGTATTTTGGTGTGATTATAATTTTAAGATTTATATGTTGTCTTTTAGATATCATTGCCTTTTGTTTTCAAATGATTAGATTTTAAATTTCTTTTTTTCTTTTTTTTAATTCCTCCTCCATATGGATTTGGAAATCCCAACATGGGTGCTAAATATGAATTTCATTTGAAAACTCTGGGACAAGGTTTCTAAGAGAGACAAAATCAAAAAGCATGGGATCTAAGAGTCTCATGAATCCAAGTGAAATAAAAGTGCTATCTTGACTTCAACCTTGTTTTATCCAAATGTGGAGGTGAAAGAAAGGGGGAAATCAAGAAGAAAATGACACATGTAACAAATTTGAATTTATTCAAATTGTAAAAAATGTGACAAAGGGAAAAAAGGAATACAATGATAGAAAATGTGTGATTCCTTGTCATAAGACTGTGGGAAGTGAAGGAAAACATGCTAACATAGATTGTTTACATATTCCATCTAGAAAAAGAAGAAAAATCTAATGTCTAAATAACAAGGATCATAAATAACATGAAAAAAAAGGTAATTTCATGAGGAGATTTGGGTTTTATCTATAGTATTACCAAGAAACTCACAAAAGTAAAACCCAAGGGGTGCCAATAAGTAAAAAGTGAGGGAGCCTTTCTATAAAGCACCTCATAAAGAAAGACCCAAAGGATGAAAAAATATCATTGGCAAGTAGAAAAAGATAAATAAGATAAAAATATGGTGTTTTTGTGAGGGATGTTGAGTCCTATCCATAGTCTTACAAAACAACTCACAAAAGAAAAGCCCAAGGGGCACCAAATCAAAATTGGTAAATACAAGGAAATTGACAAATAAGATAATGAAGACTATGGTACATCAAGAAAACAAAAGACCAAAAGGGAGGACTAAAGGTTTGAAAATAAATGAAATGAAGACTTTGATACATCAAGAAACCGAAATACCAAAAGGGGAGGACTAAAGGTTTGAAAAGAAAAGAAGCTGCTGCATAGGGAGAAACCCATGCTAAAGTAACCTACAAAAAGATGTTAGATAGATATAGAGAGAAAACATGAGAAAAATGGAAATTATTAAGAAAAGTGTTTCTTAAGGAATTGAGCATTGGTGGGCCTTTTGAAAACATGGCCTTTATTTATTTGAAGGTGATAAGTACTTGGACCAAGAACATTTTTAACTAAGGGCCCCACAATTTTTTGGTGTACTTACCTTCTTTATCATAGGTATAATATAATTTAAGGACAAGATCACCAACATTATATGTGTATTTTTTTACACATTTTTTATGTTTTCTAATTATACAATCCTTATATTGGTGATTGTGATGCAAGGTGAAAAGATGATGTTAATCAAGAAGATCAAGGGCATGAAGGAGAGCCTCATGTAATTATTCACTGGGAATTATGCCATGAAGAGATATAAAAAGATAAGGAAGCTCAATTTAAGAGGAAGAACTGACTCAAAACCATAGACTAAAGACAATGGAGTTGCCCTAGTGGTAGTATGAATACTAGTATAATAGGCCCAAAGTGTAGGATAAAGATGAAGATGTCAATTTGTACAAGTTTCATGAATTGTCTTTTGAATAATTTTATTGGTGGCCTAAGCTTGACCATTACATTTTGGATGATAAGGAGTGAAAAATTTGTGATCAATTTTGAATTTGGTGTAAAGTTGTTCAACGTTTTTATTTTTGAAATTACCACCATTATCAAAAATGATGGTGTGAGGAATACCAAAATGGAAAATAATCTAGTTGAGAATAAATTTAGATATAGTAGGACCAGTAACATTAACAAAGGGCATGGATTTAACCCACTTCGTAAAGTATTTGATGGTAGTGATGATGAAGACATGCCCATCATGGAATGAGGAATCTTGCCAATGAGATCAAATCCCCATGTGGAAAATAGCCAAGGAGATTCAATAACTTGATGTTCAACTAGTGGTGAATGAATGAGGTCATCATGAAACTAACAAGGATTACACTTTTTAGGATATTCAATAGCATCTTTTTTTAGAGTACTCCAATAATAACCCATACATAGGTATTTTTGGGTTGTAGCATGTCTGCTACAATTACCACCACAAATTCCCCCATGTGCTTGCTCAAGTAGAGGAGGAACCTCATCTGGCATGACATAATGGAGAAAATTACCTTTGGCATTGTGATAATAGAGGATGTTATGTATAAATACATACTTGAAAGCTTGTTTGTGAAGATGTATTTTTTCATGAAAATCAAAGTTAGGAGGATAAGTTTGATTTTTTAATAATTGGATGATGTTTTGATACCATGGGCATTGTTAGATGGTGATAGCCTCGATGTGATAGATAAGGGAGTTTGGAGGGTTAGCACATGATAGGGATTTTATTATTTTTATGACAAAAGGTTAAAAAATAACTTAATATGGATGAAAGAGAGAAGTTGAAGAGGCAAGAGAATCAACAATGAAATTTTGGTCTCTAGGAATAGGTTCAATTATAAAAGAGGCAAAAACCTTGGCAAGAGTGGTTACAATTTTTTGATAGGTAATAATATTTTCACTTTTACATTGATAGGCACCACTAACTTGATGGAAAATGAGTTAAGAATCACCTAGAGCATGAAGATATTGTATGTCTAGATCAAGATCAATTCTCATACTTAAGATAAGAGATTCATACTTAGCCATATTATTGGTGACATTAAATATAATACAAAAATATAAAAGAATTATTTAACCAAGAGGACTAGTGATAATTCAACCTACCCTATCTCCTTGAAGGAATTTAACACCATCAAAGTGATGGGTCCAAGTATCCTCATGAAACTCAATGTTGATTTTAGGTAGCTCCTTAATAACTACTTTTGGTTTGGTAGTATCAGAGGGAATTTAAGATTCATTTGATTGATTGGCTTTAAGATCAGTATTAAAGCTACAAAAATAATCTTTAAGATAAATTTATTGATTAATACCTTCAATGTAAATAATATTGTCATCGAGAAGGTTATCTTGAAGTGAGGAAATGGATAGAATGGGAGCTATGACAATTTGGTTAGCTATGAATTGCCCTTTGAAAAAAATTTGCATGATGATGGGAAGATCAAATTCCATAAGTAAAACCATCCACTTGCCAATTCTATCTCCTATAATAAATGCTTTGGAGAAGAAGTGATGAAGGGGGTCAAAATGAACAATGATATAGGTGGTTTGGTAAATCTTGTAGTGATGAATATTTTAAGCTACAAAATATATGGTGGGGAAATCACTCTCAACTTTGGTATAACATGTTTCATAATCAATGAGGACTCATCTAATGTAATAGATGGCATACTCCTTACATGTATCATCTTGTTGGGTAAGCATTGCTTTAACTGAAATAGGTGTGGAAGAAGTATAAAGAATCAAGGGTTGATCATTAGAAGGAGGATGGAGTGTAGGTGGATGAAGTAATGACTCTTTTATGTTGTTAAATGATTTTTTACATGGATCCATCTATTCAAAAGTTGTAACTTTCTTGAGAAGTGAATTGATGGAGTGAATTCAATAAGCCATCTCAGGAACAAATCATCTAATTTCCCTAAGCTTGCCTAAATAAGTACGAATGTCAAGAATAGAATGAGGGATAAGCATGTTGATAATACCATTAATATTAGTTAGATCAACATCAATGCTCTTGATATTACTAATAGTTTATCTGATGTAACTCCAAAGACACATTTTAAAGGATTAAGTCTAACTTTATATTTGATGAGATGATCAAAGATGATGGCAAGATCATAAAGATGATTTGTGTGATACTTGAATTTAATGATAAGATCATCCACATATGTTTTAATAATTTTATGGAGGAGATCATGCAATATATAAGTCATAACATGTTGGTAAGTATCTCCAACATTTTTGAGACCAAAGGGCATTTTAACGTAACAATAGGTGCCTAATTCTATGGTGAAAGTAGTCTTATGTTGTTCTTCAAGAGAGATATGAATCTAATTATATCCTAAAAAGAGATCCATAAGATATAACATTTCAAATCCAACTATGGAATTGATAATGACGTATGTTGAAGGTAAATGAAATTTATCTTTAGGATAAGAAAGAGTAATATTATGGAAACAAATGCAAATACAAATAACCATGGTGACCTTCTTCTGAATAGGAACAATATTGGAAACCCATTCAAAATAATCCATAGGTTTAATTAATTTAACATCAAGAAGTATGATTATTTCTTTATCACATAAGTTGGTAATTTTTGGAGGAAACTTATGTTGCTTATGATGCACAAGTTTGACATTAGGATAGGTAATGATGTTATGGGCCACTATACTAGGGTCAATGCCAAGCATATCTTGGTAAGATAATGTGAATGCCTCTTAATACTTATAAAAAAAAAATGCTGAAATTATCATGTTTAGAAGGTGAAAGTTCTTTGGGAACTATGATTAGTCGAAGACAAGAGGGAGTACCATAGTTGATATGATTTATTTTTTCAATAAGTATGGTATTACCATATTGAAAGTGGTATGATGTGTTGGGTAAAGATGAAATTGGATTAGACTTAGGATCAATGCTAGCAACAAAGTCATTGAAGAAATGAGTTTTATTTTAAAATTTATAAGTTTATGATGTTGTCATGGGAGTTGTGTTTCCCTTGCATAAAGAAACTCTAAAATAGCTTCATCACTAGGCAAGGTAGGAAGAGGACCACAATATTATACATCTACTTCTAAATCTAAAATTTGATTTCCATGTCGATCATATTCATAGTGTATTTGATGGACATTGGTTTCCATGACATCAAGTGTGCTTTAAGAGTAGAAAAAATAGATGGAAAAATGATGGGAGAATAATTATATTCAATTGGATAATCCAAAGGAGGTAAAGAAGATGAAATCACTTCTGAAGGTTTAAAAAGCATGATTTGGTCTACAACCTAAGGAAAATCAATAAGAGGGGGATTGATAAGAGGCACATAACCCTTAGGTTCTAAGTTATGACCTACAAAAATGCTATGTACATATCAATTAAAATCAAGAATGTTATCTAAGATCTTCTGATAATGTAAGACATCCAAGTCTTTATATTGATCTTGGGCCATGATATAGTTGTCATGATATGTGGGAGAAATTATGTATGCTTGGGATTCAAGAGGATATTTAGATTGTGAAATCCTAACATTAATAAATGTTTGAGGAGTCATGATGAGAAGATCTTAAAATATATTATTCACTCTAAATTCATTGTAATAAAAATATCTTCAAGTAAAGATGGATCTTGAGCATTACATGGAGGGGGAAAATTGGTAATCTAATCCATGAGAGGAATGGTACAATCTCTGGGTAAGAGGGAAGGAAGAAGACATTCTAAAATATATGGAGGCAATTTTTTAGTATTACAAGTTTGTTGTAATTCATTCATCTCATCACCATCAGAATCCATAAGAGTAACTTATAAATCAGGATTCATATTGATGAACTTAGGTAGAGGAGCACTATTGATTTTATGAACTGTGGGAACATGATATTTTGATTTAGGATTAGGCAATTGGATACTTCATGGGTTGGAATCAACTTCATTCTTATAACATTATCGATTATGCATAAATTTAATGCATTGACTATCGAAAGAAGTAATGGCCCTCATTCGATGAGTCCATGGATGGCTAAGGAGTATGTTATAAGATAAAGGAATATCAAGAACCATGAGTTTAGTTTGTAAAGTCTAAGGACCAATGGTTAAGTGAAGCCATATACAACCAAGTGCTTTTGACTAGTCTTATCAAAACCATGAAAAGTAGGATGGGTTTGTTTAGGATGACTTTTACTATAACCAAGTTATTATAAAAGCCATAAAGAATTCACATTAATACTAGAACCTTCATCAAATAGAACTTTTTGAATAATGTTGGTATTAATGGATATCTTGATGAAAATAGGTGGATCATCAACATGAAAGAGGATTTCATCATTAATCATCTCTTTTTCAAGGAATTCAATGAAAGGTTTAAAATAAGGAGACATAGATTCAATAATATTGATGTTTGGTTGAGAATCAATAGAAGGTGATTATGCATCTAAAGAAGATGGGTCTTTAATCTCTTAGAGTTGTTACATAAGGAATTTATGATGATAAGGTGAAGTGCGAGCCAAATCAGTGAGAGGAATTTTACATGGCATAGAGTTAAGTTCTTCTAGGAAATTCTAATGAGATTTAGAAGAGGAACCACGAGGTTTAAAAGAAGGAAAATTAGACTTTAGAGGACTAGAAAGATGAAGTTATTTCTCATGTGCTTATAAATAAAGATGGATAGTGGTAGTAGCTTTAAGCAATTATTCTTCTAAAGAAGGTTCTTAGGCTTGGTCACATGATCTTTATGTGTTTGCTTCTTATGAAAATTAACCTTAGTTGTATTGACATATTGAGAGTTGTTAAAGTATTGATCATAATTAGCATCAATTGCAAAAATATCCTTAGAAGTTGATTGGTTATGGGAAGAAGATTTTTTTATTATTATTAGATGTAGAAGCTTTAGAGAGTTGTCATTTTATAAAAGCATTAGTTTAATCTTGATGATAGTGCTTAATCATGGCTTCATGGTCAAATGAATCACCAATATTGTATGAAATAACACATTTAACAAGCCCTCTATAAGACTCATGAGCATGTCCAATATCAACATGAAACTAACAAAATAGATTGGGATCACACCACTCAGGAGGAGCATTGGGGTATATGAAAGGTTTAGAAAGAGGTAAAATTATCTCTTTTGATGAACTAAAAGAGGCACATGAGATAATGAAAGAACATCATTTTTAATAACACTAGGTTTGGTTTGAGAAGTTTTACTAATAATAGCATTGGATGTTTGGAAGGATCCTTTAAGGATTTTAGAATTAGGTTCAAATTGCTTCATAAGAAAATCTTAATGTTTAGTTTGATTAAGAGCTTCATTAAGAGTTTGAGGAGTAAAGTTTCAAACCTTATATTGAAGAGTATGGATAAAAGCTATAATAAAGAGTTTGAATAGGATATCATCAAACATATTATGATCAACTTTACGAGCTAAGGATTTCCATATTTTAATAAAGTCATGAGCTGATTCATTACGAGATTATTTAACATTTATGAAATGGCTAAGACATTTTTTAAGAAGATCATTATGTTGAAACTCTTTAACTAAAGGATTGACCAAATATTCAAGTTTCCAAATAGAATGTTGAGGTAATTTATTATACTATTCTAATACATCACCAGTGAAGGTTTTGACTAAGAGTTTAGTAGTGGAAAATGTATTAGTTTCGATCCACTCTTTGTAGAGATTACTGAGGGATTTAAGAAATGAAACAGGGTCTTTGGTCCCATCATATTTAATAGTTGGTGATATGTTACCAATGTTAATAGATATAATGAAGGAAGTTAAAGGCTCATTTTTGATAATTTGAAGCAATTTGTTATTCATTATTGGTTGAGGAATAATTTTACTTGATGCATCTATAAGAGGTGGAGGAATGTAATTAGGATTGGCTTGAGGATTCAGGATTGGAGGTTGATTAACCACATTGATCAAATGTTGTTGAATTTGTATCACTTGATTGGTATTAGATTTTTGCCATAATGTTCATTTTTTAAATCATTTGGGCTAATAATTGAGTTGTATCATGTGGCGGGTTAGTGTTGGAAGAAATATTTCCCACATTAGCATCGAAGGGAATATTATAAGAAGAGTTATTAGTGGGATTATTAAATAAATTTGAGTCAATCACTCCCACATTAGTTTGAAGATTTTGAGAAGGTTTTTGGTAAGTGTAGAAAGGATTAGACCCATCAAATTCATCTTGAGGTGTTATTTGAACCATGTTACAATTTGTAGATGAAGCAAGAGAAGATGTTCCCCAAGAGTGATGGTGATCTTAGGAGGTAAAGAAAGGGAGAAATGAACACCCCTTATAGGATATAAATAGATTAAGACTATCAAAAAATATTTTAATAGGGGATCTCATTTTGATCAAAGAGAAATGAATAGGATGCAGATCAAAAAGGATGAAGAACTAAGCTAAAAAGTAGTGAAAGCAAAAAAAAAAGATAGGTCAACCAGGTTAACCTAGTGGAAAAACTAAACCTATAAACTATGCTAGGTCGACTAGGTTGACCTAGTGAAGTGAAAAGAAGTAGTAGAGATAGTCTAGGATAGTGCAAAGTCAAGCTAGTCAGCATAGCACAATAGATAGGGAAAGGGAAAGGATTGCTAATAAGATGAGAAATAAAATAAGGTATGCCTCCAGCTATTATAGAAAAGTAGATACTGAAATAAAATACATAATTAATAAAATTAATGCTGGCCAATCCAATTGTTACATATAAAGAGATTGAAATTTTGAAACAAAATTATAGACAGAGTGAAAATAGAGAAAATAAGAACTGACCTTGGTGTTTTGGAGATGCAAATAGAATAGATAATTGACCTTTAACCTTGGAGAGAACTAGCCAAATCTATAGAATTGGGTCAAGTTGGTCAACCAAGTGAGATAAAAACCTATTGTAAAAGCTTAAAAAGTGTGCTAAGTCAACCTGGTTGACCTAGTAGACTGAATTGGATGTCTTGAAATGTGCTAAGTTGAGCTAGCCAACCTAGTTGATTGGACTATAAATCTAGAAATCTAGAATCTGGAACCTACACTATGAATCCTAAATAAGAATCTACTATAAAGTGGTTTGAAATGTGTTAAGTCAACTTGGTTCACCTAGTAGGCTAAATAGAAAGATTGTAAAATGATAGAAACCTATGCTAGGTCAAGTTGGTTGATCTAGTTGCTTATTCCTACACATAGAAAAATAGCTAGGTCAATTGAATCAAACCAACAAGTCCAAAAATATAATAGAAAAGATGATAAAAGAGAATAAAGTAAGTGAAATAAACCCTATAAGGGTTTGATTCACATTAGATTCACTAGAATGTATGTAATTAGAAATGCATAATAAAAATTAATAAATCCTAGATCAGATAATATAGATCACACCTACACTTCTAGTTAGGGCACACACTTATTAAGTGAGAGCATGACCAATATGAAGATCCACTATACCCTATTAGGGGATCACTTGTATCATCTATCCTAACACATCATGTTAGGCATGATTCTAAAGACTAAAATCTAACACAATCTGACAATAAACCTAAGAGAGTCCTATGGTTTATATATTTACTTATGATAATAAACAAGAAAGTAAACTAATATAATAACAAGAAAAGTAAACTAATATAGTGCTCACTAAAGATTGTGACACAGAGTAAGGGGTTAGATACAAAGCAATCAAATACATGTATATGGAACTTCAAATAAATTAAGTATGATTAACATCCTAATACATGGAATATGATGAGTAATATTATTCAAGCCAACACTTATGCTACTTCTATCTACTAAAATATAGGACAACAAAGTTAGAATATACTTACTTGAATGTGAACCCATCATGACTCAATCTCTCCTTTGGCCAACAGGGCTTTGCAAGAGGTTGTTTTGGTTTGTAAGGATCACTTTATTAGGCTAAAACATCTAAGGCTTATCCACAAGACTAAGATTCTCCAAATAAGAAACCTAAGATAAGACTCCTCAAGTAGAATGTTGGAAGAGAAGATTGTGAAGAAGTGTGAGCAAATAATAACTCCTAATTTCATTCATATGGAAATGACCAAAATGACCATCTATATATAGAATTATCTAATATAAAAATCACTTGGAAATCTTAGATATACTAAGTCAATTGGGTCAACATAGAACATTATCAAGCTAGTGCCTAAAGTTTTTACAATGTTGGCCAAATGGAAACTAGACCTAAAGAGCTAAAATGACCCCAAACTATGTTAGGTCAACCAAGTTGACCTAGCATACTAAATAGGTAAAAAGGGTATTATGTAAGGGAAAAAAGGATAGAAAGAGGAAAATACTATAGGAATGTGCAAGGAAGGAGAGATAGCTAAGGGAAAGGTTTTAAGATCTAGATGGATATGGAATAATATAGAAATAAGGGACAATGATCTTGTGAAGCACCAAAGGTCTACCCACCCCATTCCTAGTGCACCCCTTAAGGCATGCACTCAGAGAGATTGAGTTGTAATGGGTTCCTACAAGATGTAAATCATCAGTAATTGATAAAAGTGTGAAAATATTATGTGTATACATTGTGCATCATGTCTTGTAAATTTATTAATCGGTTGTTGAACTAAAATTATGTTTTATTGAAATCACATCTTGAAAATATCTTAATTGGTTTTCAAACTAAAACTATGTTATTTTTTTCATTGTGTATTACAATTATATTAATTGGTTATCAAACTAAACTATGTTTTGTTACACATCATGTCTTGTAAATGTCTTAATTAGTTATCAAACTAAAACTATGTTATGTTGTGCATCATGTATTATAAATATCTTAATTGGTTGTCAAACTAAAAATGTGTTATATTATGCATCATATCTTACAAATATCTTAATTGGTTGTCAAATTTAAGTTATGTTTTGTTATGCATCATGTATTACAAATATCTTTAATGGTTAATAAATTTAAACTATTCTTTTATCTCTATGAACCAGCTACCATCTCTACTAAATCTATGGTGCACAAGATCTCACATAAGTAGGTTTCCTATAAATCACATGGTTTGTATAATGAGTAACCAATGGTTCCTTAAAATGAACATCCTAAGATAACTCAATCATAATAGAGTGTGATCAATAAGAGTGTGGAGAAGTATTTCCTAATGGCCCCTATGTAAATTATATAATTCCTTTGTTAACATACTATTCAATACAATCTTAGAGTGCATAATAATTGTCTAAATGTCTATTTATCTAGTGAAAATTATAATATGGTTTATTTTGTATCCTATGAAGGTGGTGTGTTGGATGTTGA
This sequence comes from Torreya grandis, assembly GCA_037957365.1. Taxonomy (NCBI): domain Eukaryota; kingdom Viridiplantae; phylum Streptophyta; class Pinopsida; order Cupressales; family Taxaceae; genus Torreya; species Torreya grandis. The sequence continues at coordinate 4,586,660 of JARHVA010000414.1, forward strand.
TGAGTATAAGGGTGATCACCCCTTTCTTATTAATGTGAATAATATGTCATGAGGCCTATCTCTATTTGAAAAATGTATATCCCCACTTTTGGTGTCCTATGATCAACTTACTGGAGGAGGTTATCTATAAAGTGGATCCTTTCCCTTGTTGAGTATTTTTATTAGTTATTTTTGTTCCACTATTTTCTTAGTCAACAATTGAGTAGGTTCCTATACCATGTTAGATGATTTTGGCTTTGAGAAACATACATCCAAATCTACCACTAAATATGTAACAACTATTCCTGATTCTATATCTAATGCTATAACTATGCTACATAGATGTAACAATGATTCAAATGTCTAATATAATAATTTCTCCTTAGGAGGAAAAATTAGTCCTCTAACAAAGATGTACTCTACCCCTAAATTTATTTTTTGGTAAATCAATTGATGTAAACATGATTTGAATATTAGAATGTATTTAGTTATTGGTTCTATATCACCTTGGTGTAATAAGGGTAACCTCTCATGTGTGACTCGAGGTCCCTTATTCTATATGTAGTTCCTAAGAAATATTGACTCTAACTTTTCATATATATGTAGTAACCCACTAGGGATTGTATGTTGTAACCAATTTATTACTTCCCCATCTATGGAATTTATAAATAATTGTAAAAGATTCAACTTCTTGATGACATGTGCCATGGATTTCTCATAATCCTGAAGGTGCAAGTATGGGTCTCCAAGCCCATCAAATGTAGGTAGCACTGGTATCTAAAAGTTGGGTAGAATTCTTGTAGTGAATATTTTAAGTGGAATAGGGTTTCCGTGGATAAAATTAGCATTGGATCAAGATTGGTATGCTTTGTTATCTAATGTGGGATGGTTTACTTGTGATTACAAAGTACCCATGACATGCATCAAGAAAATTACCAATTCTGAAGGTATATTATCATCATCAAGGGGTTCATTTAACTCTTGTATTTTTTTAATTTATCTTATCCATTGGTATATTGCATTGGGAAACTTTTCTAGTGAGGATTAGTTTTCTCTCTATAACCTTTGGAGGTGTGATAATTGGGACCTAGTTAGAGGGAAATTACCTATCACCCTTGTTTAGGTTAGGTTGATAAATAATTTATATTCTAGTAAGGTGGGTTGAGGGATATTCATTGGTATTTATTATTTTTTTAATTTTAAATTAATTATCACATGCTAATTGATTATAAAGGATATTCATTGGTACTTTATTATCATGTGAATGTAAGATATGTAAAATATGAACATAAGAATAATTGCATGTTTTTTTAACATGTGACCTTGAATTTGTTTGAACAAGATAAATAGGTGAAGTATGATGAGAAATAGAAGGTGTATACTCCATGTATTCTTCACCATAATCATATTAGGCATCATTATCCCAAGGTTCATCAAAATTAGAGTTTAATTCACTCACAAAAGTAAGAGTAGAATAATTATCATTCACACGATCACTAAGTAATAGAGTAAGATAAGATTTGAATTTTTAATACTATATAATGTATCATTTATAGGTATAATTCAATGCATGAATTCAATAATTATGAGTTGAATGCAAGTATGATCATTATTTTCAATCTTGGAGTTAAGGGTAGAATAAGTAAAAATCATGTTTTTATTTGGCACATTATGACATGTAATAAAAAGATCCAGGGATATTTGGATTATCTAATTTTTGCATTAAATTATTGTGTTGAGCTTAAAATGTAAAATAAGGTTAAACAATAATACCATCCAATTTTTTTTGTGCATTTGTAAAAGGTGCAAAATTAGATGTACATGTTTTTCCAGATTGAATTGAGAAGGGTACAAAATGTGCATTTTTATTTTCTATGATAGGAACATAATGCATAATATTACTTGAACTATGTAATGGTAAATTAATTTCATTTTTATTGTATTAATTTATTTTGATAAGGATGTAGCAAAAGTGGATGAAAATCTGGGATCACATTGAAATGAAATACTATCAACAAGGCATTCTTTTGGCCTTATATTGTTAGTTTGATTTTTCAGAGTAGGAAAAGAGAGAGAGAGAGAGGATAAAGATAAGAAGATGCATCTAATCTATCCTCATAAATAATTTCATTGTAATGTGAATATTAATCATCATATCCATCATTACAATAATAATAATCATCATCATTATAAATTAAAGAATTCTCATATCATGTGCTAGTTTGCAATCTTATAAATATATTCCTTCATTAGTATAATTATGTAAAAAATTTATAAATTGATCAACTAGGTGAGGGCCAAGAGGCTTCTCGGATGTCATTCTAAAATTTCTAAAGAAGATAATGTAAACAATGAATATAAATAACATGATAGGGACAATTTAATATAACATTGGTATATATGTAAATATGGGAAATATTTAGCCCAATGTATAGGAAAAAAAATCATGTGAAACCCTAAGGGCTATTTTTTTAGTGTTTGAGGACCTAACATGTGGATCTAGGGTTTGGAGGGTTTGAGATAAAATTATGGAATATCTAATAAATGAAACCCTAATATATGATTCATATGGTTAATTCAAAACCTATGTTGGAACTAGGGGTTTAAAGTAATATTTGAAGTAAGTTGGGTTCACTAAATGTTTTAACCTTTTTGGACATAACATGTGTAAAATCCTACATTTGTTAAAGAGATAAGTAGACTAAATCAAGGTAATAATATGGAATAAATATAGTCATTGATTTATTATATATTTGACTATCTTTGACCTTTATAAAAATAGTAAAAATTAATGTAAGAACCTAACTAGAAAATAACTTAGATGGGTGATCTAGAGGGTGAAAACGAAGGTAGAAACTAGTTTGAGTGCCATAAATAGGATCCCAATGTTAGAACCTCTCCTAGATAGTACCACCCTAATAAGATAGTAACACCATTATTGAAAATGTGGTGGTAGTATCCTAATTTTGGTGGTAGTGTCTTTTATGTAGGACTATCCTGAGTTTCTTGGTATACCTATGTCTAGATATTTGAGGTCTATTTGTATGTGCATGAGTTCTAAAACCCTATATATTGCCTTATTTAATTAAGTTTGTGATCAAAATCTAATATTCCTTGTATCTAGGGAATCTAATTGATACAAGATAAAAAGTGTTTCTATTAGTGGGGTATGTTAGACATCCTTAGCACCCCATTATGATTAGAGTTTCCTACATACCAATACTTTGAGGAAGGACCAATCCCATTGCAGTTATCCCCACCTAAAGTATTGGTGTAAGTGGAAGTGAAACTGGTATGATAGTGGCCTTAAGTGACTTAAATGTGCTTGAGACTAGAAATCTAGGTAATCTAAGCTTAGGATTGTTATAGATGGTAATATGAAAAAATAGGGTAGATTAAAGATTAATAACCTTAATTGTGCACATAATTTTTTGAGTTTGAATGTGTATTTTTCATAAAATTTACATCTAGTTATTAGAGGGATAAAAGTCATGTATTTATATTGTTTTTATGCTTGTGTAAGTTCTAAAACATGTTTATGTCAACATTAGTAGGTTCTAGATTTGAAAATATATATATTTGTGGAAAATAGAGGGAAAGGACATCAGCACCATTTATGGCATAATATTGCCATGTGTAACTAGTGTCCTTATTATGGAACTAATGTATAAATGGTAGAATATTAGGCATGAAAGGCCATAATTATGAAATGAGGGGTTGGTCCTAATTTAGTGATGACTAAGGGTGATTATGGCCCACACAAAGGCTAGATAAGTGTGATAATAAGACTTAGGATAGGGTTAGGGCTAAGCTAGGAATAGGTGGTCTCAAGTATCACTCTTAGAACTCAAATACAAAATTTAAATTATTACACATGATTCAACATGTTTAGATTATGGGAAGTTGTGACATGCATGTGCACTCATTTTTATAGTTGTGCAGACACTAGAAATCTACATACCATGATTTTGAGTGTTGAAGTACCATTTGACCACCTTGGGACCCTCTTGCGACCAATTTAGCCTTATAACCCCTAAATAAGACTTCCCACTATTAGTTTGGCTAAACTAACTTAACCTAACCTTTTTCCCATTTTGACTTCTCACCCTTGATTGTTGATGACCAGGTTGACCATTGATGGTCAAAGTGCACCTCCTTAACCAAAAACATACAAGTCACCCACCTTACTTTTCTAATTATAAATTATCTAAATCCTATTGTGATCCATTACATGGACAATTTATAATTAGACAACCCAATTGAACCTTCACTTCTACCTCTTTCTTGTGCCTACAATAAGAGAGGAACTAAGAGGTGAAATCTATTTATATTTGTTATCAAGAGATTGTGAATCTAGGAGTTTATTTATTGTAATTCAATTGCCTTATAGTAATCTAGAACTCATATTAGAGAGTCAATTTTCCACCACCTCTCCACCAAGCCTTTAGGTATAATTACTCTACTGTAATTATACTAGAATCCACCACTAGAAAAACTACCTCAACCATCCACCCAATCAAATTTTGCTAAGATATGTACTTGATTCTTAGCATTCATTTAATTTATTTCCATTTTTAAATCATCCCAGACCTTACCCATCTCTCAAAATCCATATATTTGATCTCATTAATCATTAAAAATTACCAACTTAGATCTTCCCATAGTAACCATTGATGGTTGACTCAACTGATGATGGTTTTGTCAACCACTAATGGTCACCTTGACTACCAACAATCACCTTAACTTCTTAAAATCATCATAACCATTGATGTCCATTATGGCACCAAAAACCAACAAGATAATTTCACCTACCTAAACATAATCAAATCCAATTTTCTATGTTCCCACCTATTCATATATCCCTTTCTAATTTTTTTATGAAAACCCCAACCCTCTATAACTAGTATTAATTATTTTGTCATTAATTTAATCATTTATAGCATATTTCTAAGCAAGCACTCTTACATTCAATTTTAGTAAGTTTTTGATTCATTGATGCAAGCACAATATATTCTATTTATAAGCTTAATTATTTAAAATGTATGGATTGATAGCCCCTAAGAAAGCTCTCACTTATGAGATATAGCTATCGCTAAGAAATACACTCAACTATTTATCTAACAAACAAGTTTGATTTAGTAATTTCTTATCTGCATGTCCTCTTTCCAAGCCAAGAAGGATTTATTCACAATCTTTTGATTCCAATGCATGAATTATCAATCAAGTTTTTCAACCATACCCATAGTTATTTTCTTATTTTTCTCTTCACTATAATAAGCAGGAAATTCATTTGAACATTTTGGCATGCCTGGTGGGACCCTTGTATCATTACTTTGGTTCTTGTTTTTTTTCACTCTTTCTCTACTACTTACTCATTAACAAAATTAAAAGTTTCTTTTGGGATTAAAATTAAGTGCATACATTTACTAATTGAAATTTTAGTTCACATATCTTAAATAAAAGTCAAATTAATCTATTGTAGATTCACTCTTTGTTGCACACACTAAACCAAACCACTTTCACCAATTGAACGTCAAAAAAACTTGAGACAAGGCTTAACTAGGAATTCATCACCTGTTGGTAACCTTATCCTTTCTTGGTGATCCTACTTGGAGGTCATTAAAAAGAGGAGGACCAACTTATCTCTCTAGTTAATTATAATATTTGGATATTAATATATTTTGGCTAACCACCCAACACCCTTATCACTATGGTGTGTGAAGTGAGGGGGTAGGCCCTAATACCAAGCCATATATTGATTCCAATATAGATCTCTTTTGAGAACCTAAACATAACCTAAAACCATCCATATATTTCCTTTTAAGTACCTAATCTAAAAACCAATTTTAGTCACACATCTTCTTAAGGTATAATCCAAAATTGAGATTGATTAAAACTCTAGGGTTTAATGTATCTCTTATATTTTGATTTCATTTCTTTGACCTTTTCTTGTCTTTTCTTTGTTTTAGTAGTAAGGCTAATTTTTCTTCCTATCTCCTCTATCTTGCATGGTTCTCACTCATCAATAATGAAGAGACCTTGTGAAGCAAAATATATTACCAAGCAAACCTCCTCTTCTACCTATTCATCCATGGAATATACCTCTAAACTAGCAGACTCTTCTCACCCTTAGGGAAGTCCTACCCTCCCTTAGGAATTTCCCCAAGGAGATATAGATTTTTCCACTTTCTTAGACAGTAATCTTATATAATTGTAACATTATCTTACAACCACATCTTATCATATCCTAGTTTCAACCGCATCCATAGATCTGACTTATGACATGCCTCTTCACCTCATGGGGAGTACCTCCATTTCTATAGTTACTACATAGCCATTTAATACCCAAGCTTCCTCATCAACCAATAATCCCTTTGAGACAACCATTGAAAACCAACCAACCCAAACTACCACCACAATTATACCTTCTACTCCTAGCATCCACTCTCTCACTATAGGAGTGCCTACTTCTAGCACTACCAACCTTCCTTTAATTACCTTCAAACCATCAACCACCACTCTGATTCAAAACCTTGTGGTTTCCATACCCTCTACCTTGTCATCGAATAGTGCAAGGGTCACCACCATTGCATTAGTCACCAACCCAACTACCACTCCTATCCAACAAATACCACTTAGACCAACCTTTGGCTACATCCCTAATCTACAAGGGCATGCACCCACTACCCAACCACCTACCTCTACCTACCATTATCTGTCTTCCACCCAACCATTGACATCCACCTACTCATATGTAGTAACCTCCTAAATTTTTACCTAATATCTATATGTTTCCTAACTACCACAACAATATGCATCTTATAACCATTTAGGTACACAACCCAAAGTTAATTTAATGAAGATGATTACAGACAAGATGACCAACTTAGAGTCCTCCATCTTGGTTTCTCACAACATCTTATCATATGACCAAATTTGTAATGATCCCATCTATCCATCTGTACTTATTAAGCCATATCCTCCCTAATGGGAACTTCCCAAGTTCTCTAATTTTCAAAGTAAGGAAGATCCCCAACAAAACCTTAGGTCATTTAGGCATTCTTTCTATCTCATAACTTATTATGATTCCCTTATTTTATGCACCTTCCCCATGTCTCTAGCCAATCTATCGTTAGATTGGCATAGTTCCTTACCCAATCATTACATCTTCTCCTTTAGCTAATTGGTTCAAACCTTCTTGGACCATTTTTTGATCAATATCTCTAAGAAAGTGTCTATCACCAACCTCTACTCTATCTTGTAGTTTGAGGATGAATTCATTTCTAATTTTGTGGCTCATTAGAGGAGTCTAATCAACTATATATCCTTTTCCCTACCTCAATCTGAACTCATAAGGATATTTTCTCAGGCATGTGCCAAGCATATCTCCTCTACCCTACATGTCCAAATATTTTGAACCTTTGATGAATCTTTTACCATGGAGCATAAGTTGGAGAACTAATCCATTGACTAAGGTAATCTTAATCTCAAAAATAAGAACTCAATCTATAAAACTAATGAGGCTTATTCTTCCAAGTCAAGCAACCAACCTAATACCAACACCAAGAACAAGGGAACCATGAATATGGTTGTCCTTAAAGCTACTCCTCTACCTTCTATTAACCACTCCAATTCCTCTAGTTCTTTAAAGTAAAACATGAGGAACCAAACCTAGAATAACCAAAAGAAATTCACTCCACTTAGAGAATCCTAAGATTTTATATTGGAGAATTTATTAAAAGCTAATATCATTCAAATTTCTCCTATCAATCCACCCTAACAATTTGAATCCTCTCATCCTATACCTACTTGGTATAATGATAATGATCTATGTGCCTTCCACCGAGTGATATGGTAAAATGTCAATAGGTGAAACACTTTCAAGAGCCTTGTCTAATCCCTCATTGACAAGGAGGAAATTTTATTAGACAATCCCAATGCACCATCAAACCATTCCCTTGATATATTTAGGCAACCCTTACCAAACCATGCTCTTACCAAGAATGAGAGAAATAACATTGAATTCTCTCACAATACCCATATAATTAACATGGTCCTTGACACACTCATTGCTAAAGAGCCTATTGACTAACCTATTTATCTCTCACCCTCTCCATAGTCTATTGAGATAGTGGAATTTATTTCCCTTCCTTTAGATACCCAAGCTAAGGAAACACCAGTTTTTCCCCCTCAACTAATTGAGGTAGTGTATCCACTAGTCACCCTTTTAATTGATATATCAGAATAACTAACCATCACTACCTCACCCTCACCTTTAGTTGCCAAGCAAACCACTCCCCCTCTAGAGATCATTCTTGAGGAGTAAACCCCCATGTCTACCTCTCCTATGGAGGAATCACCTATCTCAACTCCACATCCTTTGATTGAGGAAGAGGATGGGGTTATCAACCCTATGTCTCCACCTAGGGGCCTATATTTTAGGTGTACCTTTTAAAGAATCAAACCAATCATTAAACCCTTCTCTAGGCTAGTGTAAACAATTGAATTTATTCCCAACCATGACATGGATCAAGCCACATTATGGCATAAATTAGGCCTCCCTTATATTACCTAACTGAAACCTCTAACCCTTTCTCAGTCAGACCAACTCACCACTTCCATTAACTAACCTCTTACCATGTATACCCAAATAACCAAACCCTCTACTTAGCCAACTAAAACCTCCATAAAATCAGCCAACCTTCAACTACTTAAGGAAACCAAGAACCAAGTAGCCAAACCCTCTCCTATCATCCCAACTAGGTTTGCCAAGGATCTTGGTATCATCCCTAAACTGAGCCTTAGTCACCCATAGATGAAATCAGACATAACCTCTTCAAACCCACTAGCCAAATGCCAAAATAAAGCAACCAAAGAGTCAAAACCATGAAAAATCTAGAAGGCTTGAATTTTACCTACCTCAACCTTACCCTCCATTCTAGGACCTTATCCCTCTACTGTGAAAAGGAAACCCATTACCTCTACCAAAACCTCACCACCTCTTTTGGTGACACCTTCATAGTTTCTCTCTAATATACTTCTTTTCACCATGCCAACAATACCTAAGCTACCTACCTTATGATCTTCCACCTCCATCTCATCAACCCCCTTACCTAGACTAAATCCATTAACCAAGTATACCACCTTACCCAAAGAACATAACACCAAACCTATTTTTAAGCAACATCCTACTTCAACCACCAAAGTAAAAACTACTAAAGTTTTACTATCTCTAGTTGAATCCTATTCAACCATTCTCTATAGGTTATTATAAACCTCTTATTTAGCCTTACCTCCCATCAAACCCTTTGACCCTCTAGCTTCAAATACTATCTAGTATAATGACCACCATGTGTGTTCTTATCATAGGACACCTAGCCATGATATGGATAATTACAAATCTCTCCAAGCCATCATCCATCAGTTTCATGATGAGGATGATCTAGTAATAGACAAACCTCCTATGAGCCCCATACCTATCCAACTATCCACCATACCTACCCAAAACTCACCCACTCCTCTACTCTCACCTTAGAGTGAATCTAAATCTATAAAATCCTCTAGCTCAACCTCTACTTTTATCCATACTATCAATATGGTCACAAGATCACAATAGAAATATAAGGGGAAGGCTAAGGTGTCCATTCCTTAGACATACCCCTCTTCAAACTCCTAACCAACCTTTACTCAACCTTCTCCATCTTCAACCAAACCCAAGGTGTCTACCATAGGTGCCTCCCAATCTAACACCTTAGAATTTATTAGGAGAGTTATCCTCAAGAAACTTTATTAGACCCCATTTAAGATGAGATTATATGAGTTAATCTCTAATTCTCCCCATCATTTCCAAGCAATAATAGAGGCTTTACAATCCATTAAGGTCCAACCTAAGGACCCCCAAAATCTAGCTACCTTTGTCAATGCCCTTCAAATTTCCAACCTTGTTACCCTTAAGGATTCAAAAATACCTTCTATCCACCTAGAGGATCTAAATCCTCCTCTCTTTAGTATTAATTACATCAACCAAACCTACATCAAATAGGTCATGATTGATGGGGGAGCTACCATAAAAATAATCTTATCTCATGCCTACAACCAACTCAACCTATCAGATAATGTTATTTCCAAATCATTAATCATTATTTATTTCTTCAATGATATCATGGCCACTACATTGAGAACTATCATCCTTCATATTCATGTAGGACCCCACACACTCCTCAAACTATTCTATGGTATATAAGGTGAATTATAATACATCTTGTTGGGATGAACTTGGATTTACTTCATGGGTTATGTTCCCTCTACCCTTCCTAGTTACATTAAGTTTGAGCATGAGGATCAGGTCATCACCATCCAAGCTGACCCAAGTCCTTTCTCAACATGAAACATGACCTATCACCCCAACAATGTTGTCATATCCCCATCCAACATAACCTTAATATCTAAAAATTAACCTTCAACCACCAAAGTGGATATCATATCCCCTTCTACTGATGAGGAATCAACTAGTTCCTCTATACCTTCACAATAAATCCTCATGCTCAAACTTAATGTAACTAGGAAGGGTAGAAACATGGATTGGGTTTTATCTTACTTAATAATAAGAAAGCCAACAAACCCACCATTACCATTTTTGAATAATAGACCCTTCATCACCAATCTTTCCTCCACTTTCATGTGAAGATGATGACATCATACCACCTAATATTTTTTTCATCAACATAATCAACCTTGGACCCTTGACTTATCAAAATAACGGGGTGATCGTAACCATCTTTTTGACCCATCTTAAGATTATAGGAGAGGACTCTCCTACCATTAAAACTATGTAGTATCTGGATGATGATTCTATCCTCACCTGCCTTAGTACTCCAAATTTTTTATCCATAATTATCTTCCTCCTAAGACCTCAACCATATTGAATGAATCCACCATGGATATCAACCTGGGCACTTTAGACAACTCCCATATTGTCAAACTATGCCAATCATTGAATACCAAGGAACTTCTGAACTTTCACCCTTTCATCCATGACCGTAGCATAACATTCACTTGGTATTATAGTGATATGCCTATAATTAACTTATAAAATAATCACTCATCATGATGCCAAGCTTGTCAAATAAAATATTCAATGCATATTTCCTTGCATATCCCTTCTCATCAAGTAAGAGCTTCAACATATCCTTTCTATCAACTTAATTCAGCCTATTAACTACCCCCAATAGGTCTTGAATGTCATACATATCAATAAATCCATAGGGGGACTATGCATTTGTGTGGACTTTCATGACCTCAACCTTTCCTACCCCAAAGATGACTTCCCTTTGCCCAGCATCGATAAGTTTGTTGATCTTACAACTAGGCACGAGATGTTATCTCTCATGGATGGATTCTTGTCTTACAATCATATCTTATTCAGCCTTGAAGATTAGCATAAAAATTGCTTTACCACCCCTTGGGGAGCCTTTTTCTATAGAGTCATGCCTTTTAGGTTAAAGAACATTGGTACAACCTACCAATGTACCATGACCTATATTTTTCATGACCTTATCCATAAGATTGTAGAGCACTATGTGGATGTATTTTTGGAAAATTAAATATCCAAAAGGATCACTTCATTATTCTTAATATCATCTTTGAATGCCTCATCCATTACCATGTCTTTCTTAACTCCCAAAGTGCATTTTGGGGTCTTATCAAGAAAGCTTCTAGGTTTTATTATCTCCCTTCACAAAATTTAAGTCAATCCCATAAAAATCAAATCAATATTAGGCATGCTCCATCCTACCAAACTTAAGTAACTTTTAAGCTTACAAGGGAAGCTTCATTCCATTTATCATTTCATCTCCTATCTTTTAGATCAGTGCTAACCATTCCACCACCTTTTGAAGAAGGATGTGTCTTTTAAGTAGAATAGTGATTATCAAAAGGCCTTTGATCCACTCAAAGAGTACCTTTTGTCACAACCTATCTTCATGCCTCTAAAGGATGACCATACTTTCTACCTACCTATATATATATATATATATATATATCTTCTATTGACCATTCCCTAGGGGTAATGATATCTCACAAAGATGAATAACATAGAGAATAAGCTATGTACTACATTATTCACATGCTCATAGAAAATGAGACTCAGTATACCCATATTGAGAATCTTTGCTTAGCCTTAGTCTTCATGGCCACCAAACGTTACCACTACCTTCTTAACCATAAAACCTATGTCATAACCAACACTGACCCACTCAAATATGTGCACTCCAAGCCATATCAAAACCAACATATGGCCAAGTGGCTCATGCTTTTTGAAAATTTTGACCTTTAGTTCCTCTAGCAGAACTTAATTAAGGGACAAGTCATTGCCAACTAATTGGCTGAGGCACCATTAGAATATAACCAACCTAATCCCCTTAAGTTCCCTAATGAGTCTATCATGGCCCTATCTCAAGTGGATTTCACCTATCAAGTCACCATGTTCTTTGATAGATCAAAATTTTAACATGGTGGGGGAGAAATTATCATCCTTATCCCTTTTGATGGTGAACCTCTTCCTTTGTCTTTCAAGCTTGATTTTGAATGTACCAACAATATGTGTGAGTATGAAGCCCTAGTAATAGGTCTTCAAACTACCTTATCCCTATGATTCAAAATAATAAATATATTTGGTGACCCCCAACTTGTAGTCAATCAAATTAATGGCTCCTACTAGTGTAAAAATGATGTTTTCTAGTAGTATAAGAAACTAGTTGATGAACTCTTAACATCATTTGATCACTAACATATCTAACCAGGCCCATGATCTAAAAATAATATTATCAATTCCATGGCATCCCTTATATCATAGATCCCATCTACACCCTCAAACTCTAAGTTGTCTATCATTATCCATAGGCTTAACTAACCATCCTATGTCAAATTAGATTCTCCCACCAATTTTAATGTGGAAGAGACTTAACTGACATTTGGTATCAACAAACCTTTGACTACCTTAACCTTGTCATAATTCCTTCTAGCCTCTCTAAGAATGATCAAAGATCATTTATTCAAAGTACCTCATGATATGCCATTATGGGTGTAATTATTTATAAGTGGGGCTTTGATGGCCTCCTCTTCCATTACCTATGTAGTCACGAAACCTCCCACACTATGAAGGAGATGCATGATGGTATCTATAGAGGAAACTTTAGTGGCCTCATTGTATCTAATTACATCTTTTTCCTCAGCTATTATTGGCCTACGCTTAACTAATATTTCTATGTTTATGTGAAAAAGTGTGTTAAGTGTCAATAACACACCGATTTGCATCATGCACATAGCCATAGTCTTTGCATTTTTACCAATTTTTGGCCCTTTTCATAATAAGGTCTAAACCTTATTGGTGAAATAAATCCCCATTCCTCAAATTGACACCATTGTATCATCACCACAACTTAATATTTTTCCAAGTGGGTAGAGGTTATTCTTATAGTCTCAACCAAAGTGGAAAAGATTGACTTTATCAACCATCATATCATCTACCACTTTAGCATTCCTCATAAGATTATCACTGACAATGGTAAATCCTTTAATAACAAACAAGTTTAAGTTCTATGATGCCTTTGGCATTAATTTAAGATCCTCTTCACCATATCACCCTTAAGATAATGGATAGGTAGAAGCCTCTAACCAAATTCTTAATAACGTGCTATATAAAATGGTCAATGAATCAGGTCAAGATTGGAATTTACACATCCCCATCACTGTGTGGGCATATCATACTAGTATTAGAACCCTTATAAACATCAACCCATTTTCACTTATGTTTGGAGTATAGTCTATCTTGCCTCTTGAAGTCCAAATCCCCTTTCTTTGTATATATTTTCAATATCTCATTTTCAAGAGTGATTATTACTAGCACCATTTAGCATAGCTGGAGCTACTTAATGAGCATCATCTAGAATCCCTCACCCACCTCCATGTTTACCAAGAGTGTATTAAATGTGCCTATAACATACACCTTAAAGTGATAGAATTAAACATCAGAGACCTCATCCTAAATGAAAATCAACATATCACTAATAAGGAGGAAAGAAAGTAGGGCAAGTTCATTTTCAATTGGCTTAGATCTTATATCATAACCCACAAGTATGGATTAGGAGCTTACCAATTGTCTTCTCTCAAAGGCCACCCAAAGCTTGAGCCCTTCAATGCTTTGTATCTATGTCCATTATTTTGTTAAGAAGGATCAAGTTCACCTTTTATTTAACTTAAGATCATCCCTTGCTATTCACCCATATTCATCTCCCTATTTTAGGGGCAATCGATTAAAAATGAATCATGTGATTACTCATCAAAATCTAGCCTAAATCTTGAATAATGGGTACCCTAACTCTACCCATGACATGGTTTTCATGGTACTTCCACCCCTTTTTTAGGATGGATCCCCATGATCATTATCACCTAAACCTTTTTACATCTATCCAAATTTCTTATGATCTTGGTTTTGCCTCCATAAGGGTGAACCACTAGGCCAAACTAAGCACATATGTGTCATACAAAATTAAAGCAATAAAAAATATGCCATTATAATCATTAGCAATCATGGGTCACTCCTATCATTTGTAAACTTCTCCCTTGAAGGACATATGTTCAAAATTTATTCAAATTTACAAAATAAGGTAGACTACTCCCTTGAAGGATATCTATCAAGAGCATTAAGTAAAACATATAAAATTAGAACACTCCCTTGAAGGATGGTTGAGTAAAACATTTGTCAAGAGTATAGTAATTTCCTAGAAGCTTCTTCCATTGATCAACTTCTCATATATAGAAATGAATAAAAAAACCCATTACCACAATAAAATAAAAGCAAACTAATCTTGGAAGCTATAATCATCTCTCAAATAGAATAATAAGGTGAAAGCCGCAATTAGTTCTCATGAGTAGACTTCTCATATCAATCAGTCTACATAGCTTGGCATAAAATTGTTTATAATGGCTCTTTGGGCACCTCTAGAAGAGGCATGCTAATCTCATAAGAAAGTTTTATTTCCATCCATCTCCCCTTTTTCACTATATGCAAGGGATTTTTGAGCTTACCTAACATCATGTGGTCTAGAAACCTTTTTAGCAAACTAATGAATGCTAATGTGAGGAATTTAAAGGGCTTATGTTTATTAAGCCCATCCAACTTCAAGTCTATTTTTTATTCCTTGTCAAATAAGAAGCATTGTTCCCTCTTCTTATCATAATGTTCTTAGTTCATATCTTCATTATGGCATTGGTCTCTTGATTATATTCTTTAGCCCCCCATGTAGTGTTACCACCTCATGTGTTTTTTCATAAACATTAAAAAACATCATAACCATAATTCACATGATAAATCACATCCATAAGCATTTAAAAAAATCATCCTTTTTCCACCACATGTATAAAAATAATGAAATCCAAAATACTCATTAAAAATTAGCATGTTGTAAGGAATCAAGAAGCATCACCATAAACCAAAATTGGATCATACGTAACTAAGCATATGTTAGTGTCTACATAGCCATACCATAAGTATAATCCATAAAACAATGTATACATCACATCACAATTGCTAAACACCAAATGCAAATCATACACTATGAGCATTGGAAATAAACAAAGATCATATATATAACTCCAACAAACATCATAGCATGAACATAAATAACCATAATCACAAACCACATCTATCTAATCATCAACGTCATCATATACACCATGTCCATCAAAGTGAATAATACATGTAATAAATATATATACTCTCTCTCATATACATATCACATCATCAACACATAGGCTGGTATCAAAATCATGTACATACAACATATCAAAACATATAATATCATACCCATAAGACACCACTACCACTAACCTCTCTTGATCTTGTACCTACACTACTAATTAGTGCCAATCCTTTGAGTATGCCTATATATCCACTCATTATATAGGCCCACTATCTTATAGTAGCTATATATGGACCACCTGCTAGACTAGCTCTATACTCCCACCATTTGAGCTCATTCAAACACTATGTCAAAATAATAGCCTCATAATACTGTAGCTACTCTACTATAGCTAGGTATCAAGCTGTAGGAGTGAAACCCAATGGCACTACCTATCCTACCACTACTCCTACCATATGCCTTAGGGTTTCACTCTTCTAGGTCACTAAACCAAGCGTGATCCTCACCTGATCCCTCTTAGCTATAATAGTGGCAACCTAACCCTATAAAATGACAATCTAACCCTACAATGTGGCCACATATCCCTATAAACCTATAATCTATACTTGTGTGGCTGTCAGTGCTACTCCATCCTCTCCCTATGCTTGTGGAACCCCTCGAGCTAGATCTACATCCATCATCTATTTACCCCCATCACCCCATCCAAAATTAGCCATTACATATAAGGCTTGATACCATGCCACATATCTATCAACAAAACTAGCATCATCTATCATTGCTCTGGCTGGTGACTCTTCATGATCTAGCACTACATCCTATGGTTATGACTTTGAAAGTATAAACTCTACATCCTCTCTCATGTACCTCTGAAAAGGAGCTAGAATCCCCTACATGAACCCATACTATCTCCAAACTCTCTCAAATGGGATGAGCATGGTATCACCATCTTTCCACCCATAGATCCATCTCTAGCTCTGTAAAGATACAGTGTGATAGATTTAGTGGGCCCACCTAAGACAACCCACATAGGGCCTCCATACCATATCACATAAAACTAGACCCTTGTAATCATCTCCAAACCATTCAATGTCTCTAGCACCACCATCAGCCCCTATCAAAGCAAAGTCTCCTATCCACTATATAAATCCCACTATGTAGGGTACCTAGGTGTAGCCCTCGCATGGTAGTCCCAATAACCTGAAAACCCTCATTTTATCATATGCCCAATAATGAAGCATGAACCCAAAACTAATCCCATATCGTCTATGATATTTGAATGCCCAAATATTCTTATAAATCTACACCAATAAGATAGGAGCCCACCTAAATACTATCCTACCAAACAACATCCTAACCAATACTCCTAATATCAGATATATAAATCATCCAATGCTTAAATCTAGTAATACAAAGTAGGATATGGGCATCATCATCATTATCATTAGACACATCTCATTTAGATCATTCTAGTACAATGGCCCATATCTAAAACTCCCTGAATGCCACCTCATATGGGCCCTATCGTCACCATAAAGCAGCTTCATCTGCTCCTCCCTCTCCTCAAGCTCGATGTGGTAGATCATCTCCCCTTGAATTAATAACCATGTGATCCTATGGACATCTTCCAAGAGGATGGTGATCTCTCCTATCAATATTAGGAAGGTGTTAGTGGTTGGATCCCATCTCTTTATGAGGGCCACCATCATCACCACATCTCATAATAATCATTGGTAATGTCACATGGCTCCTAAGCGAACCCCTTCCATATTTGTCCACTCATCATCGGTCATACCTCCATGAATCTCCATAAAAATATGTTAGGTTGTGGAGCTAAAAGCTCCACTAATGTAAATGGAGGAGATTGTTGAGTGTTATAGTAACCGATGTCAGTCTGATCAATCGACATTGGTCATATTTAGTTACACAGTCACTAACATCGGTTATGGGTTAGCCGGCATCGGTCAGATAGGAACAGATGTTGGCAACTTGTGTGTGTGTGTGTGCATTTGCATGCATCTCTAGAACTAATCTAATTTTAGACAGATAGTTAGTTTGCATGTAAAGACTAATTTTAGTCTTGAGTCTACATTTCTAATTACTGTAATTAGGAAGTCTGATTATTATTTGTATGGGATCTATTTAAGAGACCCATGGGGCTGTATTGTAAAGGGTGAAGGATCAAAAGGACTTGTCAAGGACAAGGACAAGGGTTCTTCCAACTGTAAGATTAGTTGATCTATAGGTTGTGCAAGATCAGGGAGATCTACATGGTAAGTAAGATTAGTTGGTTTGCAGGTGTGTGTGTGTGCAAGGCCAAAGGAGATTTGTGGGGTAGCAAGATCAAGGAGATCTGTAACACAACAAGGTGCAAGATCAAGGGATATCTACTTGGAGTACATTGAGTACTTGGTGTACTGGTAGTATTGTTACTGACTGGTGGAGGGAACAACTCTGTGTTTGAGTTGGTTTGTAATTGAGAGAGATAAATCTTGAGTTAGAATTACTGTACACGCAAGAGGTGTGGGAAGAGTGTGATTTCTTCATTGTATTTCCTTCTAGAAGAGTGTTAATACAAGATTGTATTGTCTCTCATATTCTATGTTGTTTCTGAATTCTAGTTACATATTACTTTTAGTTTAATTCCATGTTTAGTTACTTATACAAAGGTAATCAATTGTGCTCTTAAGGAGTAGGATCCTAAAAATTGGTATCAGAGCTTTATGTTCTAGATCCTAACAATTGGTATCAGAGCTACAGGTTCATCAGAGCTTGGTTCAGAGCTTGGTTCACTAATAGGTGGTATCAGATCATGTTAGTGTTTGTTGATTACAGGTCACTCTCAAGGGTTTCTGATTGAGTGGGAGTAAAGCAACAGCAGAAAAAATTACACTAAGAATGGAGAAATTCAATCGTAAGAATTATCAATTACTGTATTATGGAAAGGCAGGGCAGGTAAAGAAAGATTATTGGTTGGTAGAAGATCAGCATGAAGGAAATAAAGAAGCAAATGATGTAGGTATTGTTGCACGGGATGCTCTTATATGTTCCTTGAGTAAAGTAGAATCTTGGGTTTTATATTCTGGTGCCTCTTTCCATGCAGCCCCAAATAGAGTATTTTTCCATGAGTATGTCCATGGAGACTTTGGAAAGATTTATTTAGGGGTTGGTGAGACTTGCCAAATTGTTGGCAAAGGGGAAGTGTGGTTGAAATTGCAGATGGAAAACACATGGGTGTTGAAGGATGTTATGCATGTCCCAGTCCTGAAGATGAGTCTAATTTCTATAGAAAAGTTGGGTGATGAGCGTTGTACATTAACTCTCATAGTAGAATCTTGGAAAGTTTCCAAGGGTGCACTTGAATTAGCATGTGGTAAGAAAGTAGGTAATCTTTATCTATCTACTTGTATTACTAATTCTCCTTTTGTTTTATCTACTTCAGATGTAGATGCAAAGATGTGGCTCTGTAGGCTTGGTCACATGAGTGGGAAGGGAATGCATGTTCTTAAGAGGAAAACTAATGTTTTTGACAAACTTGAGAATTAGAAAGCCTTGGTTTTCAAGGAGAAGATGATGGATAGAGATTAGCTCAAGAGGCTGAATAATTTTGAGCAAGGAAATTTGGATAAGGGTATGATCCAAAATGAGCTCATGAGTAAAAATCATCACTCACAGGAAAACACAGTTACTAAGATCAATTAGGTGAGAACTGACATCGAATAGGCAGGAACTAACGTTGGTCATGAGCAGACCAAAGTCGGTGATGTCAGGCAGGTGGACACCGATGTCTGTCAGGGAACCAACGTCAGTGATTAGGAGGAATCAACATCAGTCAGGTGTAGACTGAGGTCAGCCAGAGGTGACCAAGATCAGTTAGTATTAAAATGGATTTTAGGTAGACAACAAGTTGTTAAGGAGTCTCAAATGCCCATGATGAGGACTAAAAGGGTAAGTAAGCCTCAAATTCATTATTCCACTTTTTTATACTACTTGTTGCTCATTGATGGTCAAGAACCAAGAAGTTTTGAAGAGACAATGCAAGTAGAATCTAAAAAAATGTAGGAGCATGGCATGAATTCTTTAGAAGAGAACCAAACATGGGATTTGGTAGAGTTGCCAGCTAGAATGAAAGCACTAAAAGATGAATGGATTCCCAGGTTAAAGAAAGGAGATAATGGATAGGTGAGATAGAAGGCCAGGTTATATGGTCTTGAGCAGGCTCAAGGACAATGGTGTTTAAGGTTTGATAGGTGTATGACAAAGCATGGCTTTAGTCAATGTCAATGTGACCATTGTGTTTATTTTACCAGGTTAGATAATGGTCACGACATTATCTTGATACTGTATATAGTGTATATGCTTGTTGCAGGGTCACACATGCATGGATTTGTTGAGCTAAAGGTAAAAGAAGCTCAGAGGTGTGCCAAGAAGGATTTAGGAGGAGCAAAGAAAATCCTTGGCATGAGTATTTCTAGAGACAGGGAAAGTCATAAGTTGATTTTGTCTCCAGATGATTATGTGAATAAGGTAGTAGACGGGTTCAATATGCAGGATGCAAAATTGGTTAGCACACCTATGGTTAGACAATTCACAGAACAGTGTCCTAAATCACATGATGAGGTTGAGTACATGAGTATTAGACCTGATATTACCCAAGTAGTGGGAGTTGTTAGCAAGTTAATGGCCAATTCAAGAAAGGAGCACTAGAAAGTAGTTTAGTGGATTCTTAGGTATCTGAGAGGGACCAGTAGCAGGTATACATTCTATGCAAGGTCAAACACTTCTCTACATGGGTATGTAGATTCAGATATGGTAGGTGACTTGGATGACAAGATAAGCACCATATGATATGTGTTCACTGTTGGTGGTATGGCGGTTAGCTAGATTTTAGAGATGCAGAAGGTTGTTGCAGTCATGGTGGCTAGCAAGGATAAGAACCCTATAGAAATGTTAATAAAGCTGAGAACAAAGGAGAAGTTGAATCTTCATTCAACTTTATTGGTCTTCAAGATTGAAATTGAAGAGGGATACAAGCTAGAAAACAAAATTAGAGGATGTATATGTACAGGTACATGTGTAGCTATTTATCTCCAAGTGGGAGATTATTAGGTTGTGGAGCTAAAAGCCTCACTAATGCAAATGGAGGAGGTTGTTAAGTGTTACAATAACTGATGTCAGTCTAATCAATTGACATCAGTCATATTTAGTTACATAGTAATTGACATTAGTTATGGGTCGACTAACATCAGTCAGATACGAACTGATGTCGGCAACCTGTGTGTGTGTGTGTGTGTGTGTGTGTGTGTGTGTGTGTGTGTGCATTTTCATGCATCTCCAGAACTGGTCTAATTTTAGATGGACAATTAATTTGCATGTAAAGACTAATTTTAGTCTTGAGTCTGCATTTCTAATTATTGTAATTAGGAAGTCCAATTATTGTTTGTATGGGAGCTATTTAAGAGACCCATTGGACTGTATTGTAAAGGGTGAAGGATCAAAAGGACTTGTCAAGGACAAGGACAAGGGTTCTTCCAAGTGTAAGATCAGTTGATCTATAGGTTGTGCAAGATTAGGGGAGATCTACATGGTAAGTAAGATTAGTTGGTTTGTAGGTGTGTGTGTGTGTGTACAAGGTCAAAGGAGATCTACAGGGTAGCAAGATCAAGGAGATCTACAACACAACAAGGTGCAAGATCAAGAGAGATCTACTTGGAGTACTTTGAGTACTTGGTGTACTAGTAGTATTGTTATTGATTGGTGGAGGGAACAACTCTATGTTTGAGTTGGTTTGTAATTGAGAGAGATAACTCTTAAGGGAGAATTACTGTATGCCAAAGAGGTGTGAGAAGAGTGTCATTTCATCATTGTATTTCCTTCTGGAAGAGTGTTAATACAAGATTGTATTATCTCTCATATTCTATGTTGTTTCTAAATTCTAGTTACATATTACTTCTAGTTTAATTCCATGTTTAGTTGGTTATACAAAGGTAATCAATTGTGCTCTTAAGGAGTAGGATCTTGACAATTGGTATCAAAGTTTTGTGTTCTAAATCTTGACAACTGGTATCAGAGCTACAGGTTCATCAGAGCTTGGTTCACTAATAGGTGGTATCAGATCATGTTAGTATTTGTTGATTATAGGTCACTCTCAGGGGTTTCTAATTGAGTGGGAGTAAAGCAATGGTAAAAGAAAGTACACTAAGAATGGAGAAATTCAATGGCAATAATTATCAATTACTATATTGTGGAAAGGTAGGGTAGGTAAAGAAAGATTGTTGGTTGGTAGAAGATCAACATGAAGGAAATAAAGAAGCAAATGATGCAGGTATTATTGCATGGGATGCTCTTATATGATCCTTGGATAAAGTAGAATCATGGGTTTTAGATTCTAGTGCCTCTTTCCATGCAACCCCAAATAGAGTATTTTTCCATGAGTATGTCCATGGAGACTTTGGAAAGATTTATTTAAGGGTTGGTGAGCCTTGTCAAATTGTTGTCAAAGGGGAAGTGTGGCTAAAATTGCAGATGAGCAACACATGGGTGTTAAAAGATGTGATGCATGTCCCAATCCTGAAGAGGAGTCTAATTTCTATAAGAAAGTTGGGTGATGAGGGTTGCACATTAACTCTCAGAGTGGAATCTTGGAAAGTTTCCAAGGGTGCACTTGAATTAGCATGTGGTAAGAAAGTAGGTACTCTTTATCTATCTACTTGTATTACTGATTCTCCTTTTGTTTTATCTACTTTAGATGTAGATGCAAAGATGTGGCTCTATAGGCTTGGTCACATGAGTGAGAAGGGAATGCATGTTCATAAGAGAAAAACTAATGTTTTTGAAAAACTTAAGAATTGGAAAGCCTTGGTTTTCAAGGAGAAAATGATGGATAGATATCAGCTCAAGAGGCTAAATAATTCTAAGCAGGGTAGTTTGGATAAGGGTATGATCCAAAATGAGCTCACAGATAAAAATCATCACTCACAATAAAACACAGTTACCAACGTCGATCAGGTGAGAACCAATGTCTAACAAGTAGGAATTGACATCGGTCATGTGTAAACCAAAGTCAATGATGTCAGGCAGGTGGACACCGATGTTGGTTAGGGAACTGATGTCGGTGATTAGGAGTAATTGACATTAGTTGGGTGCAAACTGATGTCAGCCAGAGGTGACCTAGATCAGTCACTGTTAAAATGGATTTTGGGTGGACAATAAGCTATCAAGGAGTCTCAAATGCTCATGAGGAGGACTGAAAGGGTAAGTAAGACTCAAATTTGTTATTCCCCTTCTTTATACTATTTATTGCTCACTGATGGTCAAAAACTAGGAAGTTTTAAAGAGACAATGCAGGTAGAATCTAGGAAATAGTGGGAGCATGGCATGAATTCTTTGGAAGAGAACCAAACATGGGATTTGGTAGAGTTGCCAGCTGGAATGAAAGCACTAAAAGATGAATGGATTCACAGGTTGAAAAAGGAGAGAATGGATAGGTGAGACAAAAGGCTAGGTTATATGGTCTTGAGCAGGCTCCAAGACAACAGTGTTTAAGGTTTGACAGGTGTATGACAAAGCATGGCTTTAGTCAATGTCAATGTTACCATTGTGTTTATTTTACCAGGTTGCATAATGGTTGCGACATTATCTTGATATTGTATGTAGTGTATATGCTTGTTGTAAGGTCACACATGCAGGGATTTGCTGAGCTAAAGTTAAAAGTAGCTCAGAGGTGTGCCAAGAAGGATTTAGGAGGAGCAAATAAAATCCTTGGCATGAGTATTTCTAGAGACAGGGAAAGTCATAGGTTGATTTTGTCTCCAAAGGATTATGTGAATAAGTTAGTGGAGAGGTTTAATATGTAGGATGCAGAACTAGTTAGCACACCTATGGTTGGATAGTTCACAGAACAGTGTCCTAAATCACATGATGAGGTTGAGTACATGAGTACTAGACCTGATATTACCCAAGCAGTGGGAGTTGTTAGCAAGTTAATGGCCAATTTAAGAAAGGAGCACTGGAAAGTAGTTTAATAGATTCTCAAGTATCTGAGAGGGACCAATAGCAGGTATACATGCTATGTAGGGTCAAACACTTCTCTACATGGGTATGCAGATTTAGATATGGTGGGTGACTTGGATGACAGGAGAAACACCACAGGATATGTGTTCACTATTGGTGGTATGACGGTTAGCTAGATTTCAGAGATGCAAAAGGTTGTTGCATTCATGGTGGCTAGCAAGGATAAGAACCTTGTAGAAATGTTAACAAAGCTTGGAACAAAGGAGAAGTTGAAGCTTCATTCAATTTTTGTTGGTCTTCAAGATTGAACTTGAAGAGGGATACAAGCTAGGAAATAAAATTAGAGGATGTATAAGTACAGGTACAGGTGCAACTATTTATCTCTAAGTGGGAGATTGTTAGGTTGTGGAGCTAAAAGCTTCATTGATGCAAATAGAGGAGGTTGTTGAGTTTTATAGTAACCAATGTCAGTCTAATCAACTGACATTGTTAATATTTAGTTACATAGTAATCGACATCTGTTATGGGTCAATTGGCATCGATCAAACAAGAACCGACGTTGGCAACCTGTGTGTGTGTGTGTGCATTTGCATGCATCTCCAAAACTGGTCTAATTTTAGACAGACAGTTAGTTTGCATGTAGAGACTAATTTTAGTCTTGAGTATGTGTTTTTAATTATTGTAATTAGGAAGTCTAATTATTATTTGTATGAGATCTATTTAAGAGACCCATGTGGCTATATTGTAAAGGGTGAAGGATCAAAAGGACTTGTCAAGGACAAGGACAAGGGTTCTTCCAAGTGTAAGATCAGTTAATCTATAGGTTGTGCAAGATTAGAGGAGATCTACATGGTAAGTAAGATCAGTTGGTTTGCAGGTGTGTGTGTGTGTGCAAGGTCAAAGGAGATCTATGGGGTAGCAAGATCAAGGAGATCTATAACACAACAAGGTGCAAGATCAAGGGAGATCTACTTGGAGTACTTTGAGTACTTGGTGTATTGGCAGTATTATTATTGATTGGTGGAGGGAATAACTCTATGTTTGAGTTGGTTTGTAATTGAGAGAGAGAACTCTTGAGGGAAAATTACTGTATGCCAAAGAGGTGTGGGAAGAGTTTGATTTCTTCATTATATTTCTTTCTAGAAGAGTGTTAATACAAGATTTTATTGTCTCTCATATTCTATGATATTTTTAAATTCTAGTTACATATTACTTTTGGTTTAATTCCATGTTTAGTTGCTTATACAAAGGTAATCAATTATGCACTTAAGGAGTAGGATCTTGACAATTGGTATCAGAACTTTGTGTTCTAGATCCTAACAACTGGTATCAGAGCTATAGGTTCATCAGAGCTTGGTTCACTAACAGGTGGTATCAGATCATGTTAGTGTTTGTTGATTATAGGTCACTCTCAAGGGTTTCTGATTGAGTGGGAGTAAAGTAATGGTAGAATAAAGTACACTAAGAATGGAGAAATTCAATGGCAAGAATTATCAATTACTGTATTGTGGAAAGGTAGGGCAGGTAAAGAAAGATTGTTGGTTGATAGAAGATCAGCATGAAGGAAATAAAGAAGCAAATGATGTAGGTATTGTCAGACGGGATGCTCTTATATGTTCCTTGGATAAAGTAGAATCTTGGGTTTTAGATTCTGGTGCCTCTTTCCATGCAACCACAAATAGAGTATTTTTCCTTGAGTATGTCCATGGAGACTTTGGAAAGATTTATTTAGGGGTTGGTGAGCCTTTTCAAATTGTTGACAAAGGGGAAGTGCAGCTGAAATTGCAGATGGGAAACACATGGGTGTTGAAGGATGTTATGCATGTCCCTGTCCTAAAGAGGAGTCTAATTTCTATAGGAAAGTTGGGTGATGAGGGTTGCACATTAACTCTCATAGTAGAATCTTGGAAAGTTTCAAAGGGTGCACTTGAATTAGCATGTGATAAGAAAGTAGGTACTCTTTATCTATCTACTTGTATTACTGATTCTCCTTCTATTTTATCTACTTTAGATGTAGATGCAAGGATGTGGCTCTATAGGCTTGGTCACATGAGTGAGAAGGGAATGCATGTTCTTAAGAGGAAAACTGATGTTTTTGACAAACTTAAGAACTAGAAAGCCTTGGTTTTCAAGGAGAAGATGATGGATAGAGATCAGATCAAGAGGCTAAATAATTTTGAGTATGGCAATTTGGACAAGGGTATGATCCAAAATGAGCTCACGAGTAAAAATCATCACTCACAAGAAAACACAGTCACCAATGTCGATCAGGTGAGAATCGACATCGAATAGGTAGGAACTGACGTCAGTCATGTGCAGACCAAAGTTAGTGATGTCAGGTAGGTGGACATCAATGTTGGTTAGGGAATTGATGTCGATGATCAAGAAGAATTGACATCGGTCAGGTGCAAACTGAGGTCAGCCAGAGGTGACCAAGATCGGTCACTATTAAAATAGATTTTGGGTGGACAGTAAGCTATCAAGGAGTCTCAAATGCCCATGAGGAGGACTAAAAGGGAAAGTAAGACTCAAATTCATTATTCCCCTTCTTTATACTACTTGTTTCTCACTAATGGTCAAGAACCAAGAAGTTTTGAAGAGATCATGCAGGTAGAATCCAGGAAATAATGGGAGCATGGCATGAATTATTTTGAAGAGAACCAAATGTGGGATTTGGTAGAGTTGTTAGCTGAAATGAAAGCACTAAAAGATGAATGGATTCCTAGGTTATAAAAAGGATAGAATGGACAAGTGAGATAGAAGGCTAGGTTATATGGTCTTGAGCAGGCTCCAGGACAATGGTGTTTAAGGTTTGACAAGTGTATGACAAAGCATGGCTTTAGTCAGTGTCAATGTGACCATTGTGTTTATTTTACCAAGTTGGATAATGGTTGCGACATTATCCTAATACTGTATGTAGTGTATATTCTTGTTGTAGGGTCACACATGTAGGGATTTGCTAAGCTAAAGGTAAAAGTAGCTCAGAGGTGTGCCAAGAAGGATTTAGGAGGAGCAAAGAAAATCCTTGACATGAGTATTTCTAGAGACAGGTAAAGTCACAGGTTGATTTTGTCTCTAGAGGATTATGTGAATAAGGTAGTGGAGAGGTTTAATATGCAGGAAGCAAAACTGGTTAGCAAACCTATGGTTGGACAGTTCATAGAATAGTGTCCTAAATCACATGATGAGGTTGAGTACATGAGTACTAGACCTGATATTACCCAAGTAGTGGGAGTTGTCAGCAAGTTAATGACCAATTTAGGAAAAGAGCACAAAAAAGTAGTTCAGTCGATTCTTAGGTGTCTAAGAGGGACCATCAGTAGGTATACATGTTATGCAGGGTCAAGCACTTCTCTACATGAGTATGTAGATTCGGATATGGTAGGTGACTTGGATGACAAGAGAAGCACCACAAGATATGTGTTCACTATTACTGGTATAGCGGTTAGCTGGATTTCAGAGATGCAAAAGGTTGTTTCAGTCATGGTGGCTATCAAGGATAAGAACCCTATAGAAATGTTAACAAAGCCAGGAACAAAGGAGAATTTGAATCTTTATTCAACTTCTATTGGTCTTCAAGATTGAACTTGAAGAGGGATACAAGCTAGGAAACAAAATTAGAGGATGTATAGGTACGAGTACAGGTGCAACTGTTTATCTCCAAGTGGGAGATTGTTAGGTTGTGGAGCTAAAAGCTTCACTGATGCAAATGGAGGAGGTTGCTGAGTGTTATAGTAATTGATGTTGGTCTGATCAATCAACATTAGTCATATTCAGTTACACAGTAACTGACATTGGTTATGGGTCGGCTGGCATCGGTCAGAGAGGAACTGACGTCGATAGCCTCTGTGTGTGTGCATTTACATGCGTCTCTAAAACTAGTCTAATTTTAGATAGACAGTTAGTTTGCATGTAAAGACTAATTTTAGTCTTGAGTCTGCATTTCTAATTATTGTAATTAGGAAGTCTAATTATTATTTGTATGGAATCTATTTAAGAGACCCATGGGGCTATATTGTAAAGGGTGAAGGATCAAAAGGACTTGTCAAGGACAAGGACAAGGGTTCTTCCAAGTGTAAGTTCAGTTGATCTACAGGTTGTGCAAGATCAAGGGAGATCTATATGGTAAGTAAGATCAATTATTTTGTAGGTGTGTGTGTGTGCAAGGTCAAAGGAGATCTATAGGGTAGGAAGATCAAGGAGATCTGCAACATAACAAGGTGCAAGATCAAGGGAGATCTACTTGGAGTACTTTGAGTACTTGGTGTACTGGCAATATTGTTACTAACTGGTGGAGGGAACAACTCTATGTTTGAGTTGGTTTGTAATTGAGAGAGAGAACTCTTGAGGGAGAATTATTGTACGCCAAGAGGTGTGGAAAGAGTGTGATTTCTTCATTGTATTTCCTTCTATAAGAGTCTTAATACAATATTGTATTGTCTCTCATATTCTGTGTTGTTTTTGAATTCTAGTTACATATTACTTCTGGTTTAATTTCGTGTTTAGTTGCTTATACAAAGGTAATCAATTGTGCTCTTAAGGAGTAAGATCGTGACAAAATATTTGAAACCCCTTCCCTCATCTGGATCTACTCTCATGCTTGCAACACACTCATATTAACATGCACACTTATTTCTCCAAAACAAGCTTAGTAGCAACCTCTACCCACCTTTTTCAATATATGACATCTATAACATTGTAACCAATGAAAATTCACACATCTACCCTACCCTACACACTTTTCAACACCTTACCTTCACATATACGACCTTCCCTAAACCTATCCCAACAACACCTAACCCTATCCAAGAAACATCTCCATATGACATTCCTATGTGATGCTTTCCAACAACCATCAAATCCACTATCACCTCCACCCATTTCTCTTATTTTTAACATTTACCTATCCTACATTTAACACTTACCCTATTACACCTAACATTTAAAACATACCTTTACAACATTTTAAACAAACCCCTCTTCTAAAGGCACTTGATACCAATGGTTCACATGAATCATTAATGGTCTAGTAGACCCTTCTTTCATTGATGATCAACCATTGATGATTTGATAACCATCAATGGTCACATTAAACCTTTATATCTAGGCATTCAACCATTAATGGTTAGGTTGAATAACTAATGGTCACTATGTGTGACGATTGATGGTAAAACCCTCTACCCTACCTACCCCAAAATCACACTAAAACAACAACAATAACAACCTAAACTACTTGTAACTCTCCTACAACCCACCCCTAGCTTAAAACCTTAGTCAAAATCATAATTTGCTTGCTACATAAGCTAATTTCACCCAAAACCCTAGCCTAAAGCAAATCCACACAAACCCAATTTACAAACTACCCACAAACCATCAAATTAAACCTATCAACTAACAAAAGTTAGCTATCTACCAATTTCAAAGCAACCCCTACCTCATTCCTTGATCATTATCAAGGTTGAAGCTCATGTCCTAATAATCAGCCATATCCTAATCTACCTTACATGTCTAGTCCTAGATAAATTAGCACAATAACCACTCAACTAATCTACAAAAAACCTCATGTAAGCTCTCAGTCAACCCTCTTAGAAAAATTCTAAATAATAATTCACCAATTTACATAGAAGCATGTAATTCAATTGGTAAATAGTGAAAATGAAATTTCATTTTCACTTTTTGTATTCCATGGTTTTAAGGTTTCCACTTAACCATCGATGATTAGGATGACCATCAAAGGTTGACCTTGGAGACCCTGACCATTGATGGTTAGGGTATCATTTTAAATTTTTGGGACACCTAAACCCCAATGCCCAATTTTTGGAGATCATCTAATCTCCCCCATACCAAACTTGAACCTCTTTGTGAGACTCCATTCTCCACCCAACCTGACCACCTCATCTCCTTGTTGTTGGTCCATTTTGACCCAAATCATGCATGTTTTACAACACTTTATACCTGGTCCCTTGACCTAGTGATAATATTGCCATGTTGACCACCTTTTGAACTTATGCCACGTTGCACTTACCTAACTTATTTATGTTTTTCAAGAGAACTTCCTACCTTAAATACCCATGAAACTTAACCTATTTGTGTTTTCCATGGGATCACTTCCTACCTTGGATACCCATGAAAACACTGACCCTATCTAAGAGACTAATAGGTATACCCAATCACATTGCCTAAATGTAGTCACATGGTACACTGGTCACTTATCCTTTAGAACTAAACCTTTATTGTTATCAACCCTAGAAACTTAGTCTTTACATTATCTCAATTATCACACCTTTTATTACACTTTGTGCACCTATTTTTGTTTTATTACCTAATGACATCCACGTTCACCATCACCTTTACCCACCATGTCAAACCCACACCTGATTCTGCTTTACCTCATCACCTCCTAGTTTGAGGGGGGACACCTCCTCCCATACTCAAGGAAATTAAAAATTTGACTAACACTAATTTTGTTTATATAGATAGTTGACTCAAGCGTCACAATAAAAAGGGGTTAAATGTAAACACCAAAAATCTGCACACTGTGATTCTAAGTGTTGAAGTATCCCCTGACCACCATGGGACCCTCTTAGGATTAATTTAACCTTTCAACACATAATAGAACCTACCTACAATCAATCTAGATAAACTAAATTAACTTAACCTTTTTCCCATTTTTACCTCTCACCCTCGACCACCGATAGTTAGGATGACCACTGATGGTTACCTTGATCGTCGATGGTCAAGGTGTACCTTTTTATCCAAAATCATGTAAGTTACAAGCCTTATTTTTCTAAATATATAATTTCTAAATTCTATTTCAAGCCATTTCATGGATAATTTATAATTAGATAGCCCAATTGAACCATCACTTCCACCTCTTGCTTGTGCCTATAAGAAGAGAGGAGTTGGGAGGTAAAATCTATCTACAATTCTATCAAGACCTTGTGCATCCAAAAGTTTAATTATTGCATGTCAATCACCTTCCAATAATCCAAAACTCATATTAGAGATTTTATTTATCGTTTCCTCTCCACCAATCCTTCAGGCACCATTACTCTACCATAATTGAGCTAGATTCTACCACCAGACCAACTACCTTGACCATCCACCCAATAGATTTATAGTTAAATAAGTACTTGATTCTCAACATTCATTTACTTTATTTCCATTTCATAATTAACCTAGACCTTAACCATCTCTCAAAATCCATATTTTAGATCTCATTATTTAGTCAAAATTACCAACACAAATCCTCACACTGTAACTATCGATAGTTGACTCAACCACTGATGATATGCTCAACCATTGATGGTCACCTTGACTACTAACGGTGACCTTAACCACTAACAGTCATCCCAACTACTAATGGTCACTATGGCACCAAAAAATATAAATCTAATTTCACCTACTTACACCTAATCAAATCTAATTTTCTATGTTCTTGCCTGCTCACAGACATCTTTTCAATTTTTTAAAGCATACCCCAACCCTCTAACACTAGTATTTATTATTTTATCACTAATTTAATAATTTATAGCATATTTATAAGCAATCACTCTTACATTCAATTTTAGTACCTTTTTCATTCATTGATTCAAATACCTTATATTCTATTTATAAGCTTAATTATTTAAACATGTGGATTGACAACCTCTAAAGAAGCTCTCACTTTTGAGATGTAGCTATCTCTAGGTAATCCACTCAAATATTTATCTAAAAAATAAGTTTTATTTACTACTTTGTTATCTTTAGGTCATCCTTCCAAGCCAAAGAGGAGCACTTCACAATCTTATGACTCTAATACATGCATTATCAATCACATTTTTCAACCATACCCATACTGAATTTCTTCCATTCCTCTTCCTCATAATAAGCAAGAAAATCATTAAAATAAGTTTCTTTAATAAATATTTTCAAAATATGTGCATGGACATGTGAAAAAATATTACAAGTGGAAAGTTAAAAATAGTTATAGGTTTCAATAATTGAAAATTTCAAATGGCATTCAATATCATATAATAAAGGGGGCATGATACTCATTCATGTTCAAGTTACTATGAAACAATTTTAAATTTTTCAAGTTCAAAATTTTCAAAGTTAAAGAGTTTGAGTTGAAAATTTTCAAATAGAATCTAGATATGTCTACAATGGTGTGATTTTTATTCAATTTTGATTTGGGACACATTAGTTTATAGTGACAATAAAATTCTTGGTTGCACTTTTTTTATGTAGTAAGCCATATTTGATGAACCCACCTTAAATTATTTTAAAGATTACTTTAACAGTCAAATAAGAGTTGTATCATGAAATATTTTAGACTTAATAACATTTCATAATTATAAAATTGAGACGTGATCACTCTAAATTTGTTATGGGTTCAAAATTTATCTAAATGCATGAATAAAAGGGTAAGTGTATACAGAATATTTTAAAAATTTATCATATATTTATGATTTATCACTTGTAATAACCTATCTAATTTAAATATCTTTAATTTAATGCCTCAAAGGGTGTACTAAGAGAGGGGTGGATAGACATTTGTCACTTCATAATATTTTTTATACCTAAACCATTACCTAAAACCACTACAAGTTACTTTTATCCAACTCCCTAAATAATTAATATGCTTTTATCCACTCTAAATAAATCATCTTCAAAAATATCCCCTACTAATAATAAACCCAATTTATTAATTTTCCTATAATGTCAGCTTGATCAATCTTATTAGAGATTAAGTGCACATTTTAGAACTACAACAGCCTAACCAATGTAATTCGAGACCTAGTGACTATCTTTCATGCCAAACAAGATTGACATAGTTGACCTTGTTAGATGAATTATTATGAGGGTATAAGTTAAATATTTGGGTTTAAATACCCATTTAATTCAATCCAATAGATAGGAACATTCATTTTCATATTGTTACAGGTCATGATTCTTCTATTTATACATTTGATGAGTCGTCACTTAGGGTTTTGCCTTGGATGGAAAGAAGCTTATCTTGTGGGAAAGTCTTAGATTAAAAGTAGAAGTATGTTATCCTAAATTTGATTTATATTAGTGTGATCCTTACAAATACACAACAAAATATTTCAAATCACCATTGGCCAAGGGAGAGATTGAGGCACAAAAGGTTCAATTCAAGATAAGTATTACTAGATTTTACTCTTTCATTTAGTAGATAGATATTGAAGAGCATAATATGATGAAATCTGTAGTCCATGATTATTTTACCTCTACATTTAATTTAGTAGAGTTATCTTTGAATTTTTTTATTATTTTTTAATCTATCCCCCTTTGTGCCACAAGATTTAGTGAGAACTATATTAGATTTATTTTATGTATTGTAAGCCTAATTACGGTTATTATATAATGTCATTTGCCTAGAAGATTTGGAACCCTATCCTTTGATATTGTGTGGTAAGATATCCCTATTTTTAGGTTTATAGGATAAAAATTGATCATGTATTGATATAATAGGTATGTAATGAATTGTTTTCTAAACTTCTCTGAGCTTGGAATCCATAAAGTAGGATAAGTTAAAAATCCATCCTATTTCTTGCATACATTTTGGTGAACTTGGCATGAAGTTAACCTTTAAAATTTTTAATTTTTTTTATAGTTAAATAAATCAAGCCTATCAATTTATTTTTATATTCTATGCAGAGGTTTTCAACTAGGTTAATCATGTCAATCTAGTTATGTTCTTTGTGTGCAGGTTTTTCAACTAGATCAAGCCTATCAATCTAATTATGTCTTTTATGCATAGGTTTTTAACTTTTTTAGCCCTATAGATCCATTTTTTTCCTCTATTTTTATGGTTTATAAGTTTCAACCAGTTATATCAAACTTATTAATCATATCATTTAATCATCCCTATGTGCCTAACTAAATTGACCAGTTTGATTTTTTTCATTTCTGTATTTTAGTTTCAGCCAACTAAATCAATCTAATCAATCTAGTTTCATTTTATTATTTTTATAATTAATATTTATATTAGATATAATAACTCAATTTTGTTTAGTAACACTATTTTTTTACCTTTATAGCATTAAAAACTCACCTGGATGACCAAGTCAAGCAATAATTCAACATTCTTAGAAAAACTACTAAATTGACCTAGTTGATCTTATTTTATCCTCTAGGTTCACTATAAATATCTTAATATTTTAATTTTTTCAAATTTTAAACAAATTTAATTTACTAACTTTTAACTAAAATTCAAAATTTGTATTATTTTCCTTAGTTTTTCAATTTTCTAGAACTATACTCACATAATCCACTAGATCAATTGGTTCAATCTAGTTGTATGCTTGTTTTATTACATCAAACTAAGTCAACACAATATATTTTGTTTTCTTAGGTTTTCTTTGAAATTAATGGATTCAAAATTCTATCATGTTTTCTATTGTTTTCCCAATTAGATCAACATGATCGATCTTGTTCTATATGTTTAAAATTTATATCATAAGAAAAAGAAATTCACTTCTATTTTCATAGTAATTACATAAAATTTTACTTTTTAGTTAGTTTATTATTTATTTAATTTAAAAAATTACAACTTGGTTTTCAACAAAATTGATTTTTACCTTTATTTTCATCTTGTTTGGCTTTCACTAGAAACTATGTATCAAATGTTTTAAAACTACTTAGCTACTATCATGAAGGGCTACCTGATATTCTATTTATAGTTCTTGTATGTAATTTAAAGATATTATGGTGTGAATGGTTTTTCCTAATACTCATATCCATAGTATATATCTAAACATGGTTTTAATTTTCCACATACTTTATAGTATGTCAGAAACACCTAGGATTTTACTTTGTATTTAAACTTAGGAATCCATCGATTGATTTGATTGTGTGGTGCATAGATTAGAGGTTAGTGCCCATAATTTACTTATATATTACCCTTGAAATCATGTTTATTGGGATATGGGAATGACACTCTTTCATAGTTATCATTGTTAAATATTGGGATGACACTATCCAATAGATAATCTAATATCTTTGAAATCCTTCATTATCAATCACAAACTTTAGTATAATTTCATGATCTTCTTTTTAAATAATTAGTTAGCATCTAATTAAATTATTTTTACTTATTGTTTTCCACTCTATGATGTACTATATATTCTATTTTCTAATTTTTATGTTGTGTTTTTCAACTAGTTTGACCAACTTGACCAACTTGCCTATGTGTTAAACTTTATTTTTAAACTTAAAAACTAAATTATCTAACCTTATATCATTCAAAAAATAAACCATATAATTATATTAAAAATATCAAAGTAGAAGACCTTTTTGTCATCCTATCTTTCCAATGGATCAACCAACTTGACCTAGTCTATTTATACACTATTCTATTTTCATACTTTTCCAACTAGATTGACTAGCTCAACCTAGTCAAATTACAGTCTATTTTATTTTCCTAATTTTCTTACTAGATAGACCAAATTGACCTAATTAGTTCATAGAATAATTTTTTTATTATTTTTACAACTAGATCAACTAACTTGACCTATTTAGTGTATATAATGTTTTATTTTCTTACTTTTCCAACTAGATCGACTAGCTTGATCCAATCTGTTTCTAAATTTTTCTGTTGTCCTACTAGTAAAAATAGATTAACCTCATGATGGGGCCTCATATCAGAGAACCTAATTCACCTTAACCTATCTTTGATACATGATTTGGGTTAGGTTATTCTATGACACATTCCACATATTTAGCTTCTCTCATTTCTCCCTATACTAGCATGACATCATCTTCCATGCCTTCTTCTTCGCCCATGCCAATCATTGATACAAACATGATAGGCATGAAATTTAGTGGGTTTACTCAAAATACCAACACTAATACTAAAATACATATAAATACTTTGGAATCTCAAGCTACTAGTGCATTTCAAATTCTCAATGCCTTACATAATGCTAATGCATCCCATGCTTCTTCCACTAGTCAGAATACCATTAACACTAATCAATTTTTATTACAAACTTTCAATCAAAAGGATACGTTTAAAAATAATAGTGTGAACCAAATGATGTAAATGGAAAATAAGTTAATGCATGTCTAAAATCATCCTCTAACTACTTAATGTGGGGTACAAAACCCTAATTTCCCCCACCCCTTAGAGATGCACATGGTAACCTTATACCATAACCTTCACTTCTTAACAAGGCTACTAAACACTTACAAAATGAATATTTATTTACTTAAATTTTAAACAGACATAGGTTGAATAGTTCCCACTATCACTTATAATGGACTCATTGATCCAACCTTGTACTTGGATACTTTTGCAAACTTATAGAAATATTGGGTTAAACTTAATAATTTTGATGCCACCATATTATTAGCTAAAAAAAATTTATTTTATGCTCTAGATTGGTATAATCAACTTAAAAATCATTATATCACTAGTTTGGAAGACTTATTAAATGCATTAGTTCAATAATTCCAAATTAATGATCTTCGTGAAAATAACTTAGCTCATTTTATCAATTACAAACAATCATAATTTGAAATAGCATAAGTATTTATAAAATGATGGAAAGCTTTATCTAAAAAAGATAAAAATAACATGTATGATGATAATATACTTCATTTATTAACTAATTCTCTTCACTCAAAATTAAAATATTATGTGAGAACTCTTTCTCCAAGGTCTTTAAAAGAAGGCCTCAACCAATCTAATCATCAAGATTTTTTTATATGATAATTTTAGCATTCACACCCTTCAAAATGCTTATGAAAGATAAAAATAGACATGCAACTAATGATTCTGTTACATATACCTATAATCCATATGAAACATTCAAGTCATTTCTCTAAGTAATCCCACATAGCCTATTCATTCAACTTCAACTTCTAATAATTGTTCTCCTAGTTTGACATTTTCTCAAGTAAATAATGTAGATATCTGTAAACCACTTTCCTTTGTAGATATTCAAAAATGTCTTCCTTAAACTTCACCATGAGATATTGATCCTAAATTCCCTATAGGACATTGGTATGATCCACACAAATTTTATTAGTATCATTTAAATTGCGGCCACTGTCATGAAACTTGAAACCAATTAAGAAACTTTGTTATGGACTATCTTCTTAGAACTAACTTTGATCATGAATTGTTCATATCTACATGTCAAAAATCTTATTAATAAATAACTAAGGATCTTGAAACTAAAATTAAACATGAAGCCCTTAGTTACACAAATCCTCATTTGGTTATTTACAAGGATCCCCTTCCTAATCATCAACCTAATTGGGACCAACCTCCCACTACCAATAATTTCAAATATTATATGGATCCTAACATACATGATGAGAATGTTGTTAATATTAATAATATGTTAAGATTAGTTTTGTATATTGATCATTATCTAGCTTAAAACTACAAAAATTCCTAAAGTTGTGTATTGCTCAAAATTCTTACATGTCCCATCTCATGGAATTGAGGAAAATATAACCAATTATAATAAATTTAACAAAATCACAAGTTTCAAATCTAATGATATAGTTATATAATAACTCACATAATATCAATATAAATTATAATTTTCCTTTAACTAATGCACCTCCTTCAAAATCCCCAAAATCTTGTATCATTGATACTTCATCTCAAACATAAGAA
The DNA here is from genome assembly GCA_037957365.1 of Torreya grandis. Lineage (NCBI taxonomy): Eukaryota > Viridiplantae > Streptophyta > Pinopsida > Cupressales > Taxaceae > Torreya > Torreya grandis. Next base: position 4,623,986 of record JARHVA010000414.1, read on the forward strand.
GAAATATATGATTCAATCACGTCATCTAAGATAACACAACTAACTATAATTGGTCAACACATTAATGATGGGTATCATTAAACTCTTCATCTAATCAATATTTTAGATTGATGTCTATCAAACTAGGGCCAATGTCTAAAGCTATTTATAGTAAGGTTTATGGTGTTAGATATATAAGTTAGTCTTGGGGAGATTTTGATGATTCTAATCTAACTTTTACCAATGAAATAATTCTTCTAAGCTAATTTCTTCACACACTTACTGAAAGAAGAGATTAACCATTACACTAACTAATTCAATCCTTTATTTGAAATTAAATTACCCTTACTCTACTTCACGCTTGCTTTAAAATGTAAATCTATATAATTCACACTTGCTGAAATTGTAAATATAAATCTAATTCACACTTTGCTTAAATTGTAAATCGAAATCTAATTCACAATTTTCTTAAACTATAAATCTAAATCTAATTCACAGTTACATGAAAATGTATATATATATAAAATTCACACTTTGATTTAAAATGTAAATTTAATTCTTCATTAATACATGCTGGAAAAATGAAATACTATTAAAATGTAAACCCAAAATTTACTATTTTATGAATGACTAAGACATGCAACGATTGAAGATACTTTGATTATCTAATAATGGAGAATTAATTTAACATAGATATAAATAAGATACAAAAATTACCAGTTCTAAGAAGAGTGGGATTTTGATCTTCTTAGAGTGAGGAATGAAGTTTACTTAGTACTAAAAATTGGAATAATTCTGCATTAACTCATGAAAGCTGGAAAGTTTACAATATTCTTAGAGCTCAAAATATAACTATATTCATTATTATTTTTACTCTGAATGGAAATGTGCATATTTATACTCATGCCTCAGGCTAAATATACTATATATAAAAATAGAAATACTAGTCAATTTGTTACTCCCCAAAGATAAGAGATTCAGATTGATTATAATCCTAGAGAATCCCACTATTATCACAAAATAATTATACTATCCTTATAATAGTTTTAAGGTGTATATATATATATATATATACATATACATATATATATACATATACATATACATACATACATACATATACATACATACATACATACATACATACATACATACATACATACATACATACATACATACATATATATATATATATATATATATATATATATATATTGAATCCTTTAAAATAGGAGGAAAATATTTCATTGATGTGATTCCAGCTGTAGCCATCTTTCTTTCTTACAACTCCCATATTTACCAAATCTCAGATCTACAAAGTTGGTAGAAATAGACCTGTAGAGTCTGTAGATTCTGGATCTATAGTATTTATATAAGTAGTTCTATAGAGTCCATAAAAATATTTCTATAGAGTCTGTAGATGTTGGCTAAGTGATTTTATAACTTTAAAAAATTGAGGTCAAAATTTAAACTTCTACAAAATGTTATTTTTTCCATCCTTCATGTGTAGTGGTCAAAAGCAAAACACTAAAACATGTTACTTGTTAGGTATAAATGACAAAATTGTAACTCAACCTTTGGTTTGACATAAATGAGATAAATTAGCTATTTTTCATGTAAAAGTTAGCTAAAGATCTATGATTTACATAATATTATATCCTTAGAGAGATGAAATGAAGGAAAACCCATGTCAATAATGAGCCATATTTTGGGCTCATCATCTCCCCTAGACTTTACCTTTTGCAAGTCCCATTGAAATAAATCATCTAGCTTCATTGGTTCTTGGCATATTTTACATTGCCTTGCTGAAATAATATTCATCAAATTCATATTTGATATGTTGATCTGTATTGCTTGTAAAGCCTTTATATATTTGAACAATTCTTTTCCATAGGTTAAACTCTTCATCAGATTGTGGTGCCTAATTCTGCCATCCAAGAACTAGTATGATAAACAATGGAGTTCTATACCTCATTCCAATCCATGTTTTCTTTCTTCCATAGTTTATTACTTCTATAATTTCTTAAAAAATTGCTTCAACTCTTCTTCTACTCCACCTTAGATTATTAGGAGCCATAACTTTTCATCTTTTGAGAGATACTGATAATTGGTCCCATCTTTTCACACTAGCAACAATAACTGAATCAAAGATTTTTATTATAAATAGGTCAAATGAAATACTAAATTTATACAAAGCTTCCAAATAGTGGTTTTTTATGGTAGTAATTAAACAAGCTCTCTTGAAATTATGGTCAATCAATTTTAGAATGGAGAAGGCTGGTCTGATGTATAACCCTGTAGTTTTAATATGATTTATATATTCTTCAAATATATTTTTCCATGCCAAATGATTATTGAAAGTGTAATGAATTTATCTTGACTAAACTTCTCTTACATGTAAAATTATCAAAAAATTATTATGTTTATGATCTCCTATTACCAAATCATGCAGATAAAATTCATAATGGAGATCTTGAGTATCATACCTAGAACTGTAGATTATTTCAAAAAATGTAGATGGATCCAAAATATTATAAGGAAGATGGTAGGATATCCTTATAATTTTCCATCTATATAATTGTTCAAATAGGAACAGACTATATGTAGGAGCTAGACTTCTACAAGCCAAAAAAAATCTTTCCTAATTTGCAAGCATTCTGCAAGTCTTCCTCCAAAGTTTGAGTTTTAGTTTCTAATAGTTATTTTTAGTTTTTAAATTTATTATTGGTACTGACTAAAAATTAATTCTTCTATTTGATTTATTGATATTCTTCTTGAGCTTGATGTAACATTTATAATGGAGGAATATATAGATAACTAGTCTAACATCCTTGATTAGTAAATGTTTTTAGAGAAGAGGTAGATTGACTATCCTTAACAGAAAATGTCTGAGAAGAATTCAACAATTTCTATTTTAACTTTTTATTTTATTTCTACAAGATATTTATATATGTCCATGAATAGACTTCTTCCTCCTCTTTCTATTATATTATTTCTTCCAGTTTATTAACTTTCAAAGCAAAATTCAAAGATGTTTCTAATTTTTGTACTAACATAGCGTTGAGATGATCCTTACTCTATAGGTTGATGATTAGATTTGTAATATATGTTTCTTGTTACTGAATCAAATTTTGAGCTTTAGAAAGTTCCATGGTTAGTTACATGATAAGATCCTTGGGACTGGATGGTTCTCCTTCTTCAAATGTATATATAGATTTACCTTTGTCTAATGGAACTTTAATTTGATCATTTTATTCTCCTATTGAAATACCTTATTTAGTTTATGGTTTCCTTATTGGTGAGATTTCTAATTCATCCAATGGTTGAATGGTAGACCTCTTAGTAGGTTCCTCTATAGGAACTTTTTTAGGAGTTTATTTTTATTTATTGTTCTACTATTCTAAAGGTTAGCATAGTTATTGAAGGCTATCCAAGTTATTGAATGCTTCTTGTTCATCTTCATCCAAAAGAATTAATCTTCTTCTTCTTTTAGTCGTAAGGGCCACACTCGATCCTTCTTATATTATAGGAGTCAAGCCCTTCTTAGGTCTTATTGAGACAACAATGTTTCTTTTAAGATTCCTTCTTCTCAGGTAGAGGACTAGTTTCTCAATGGTTCTCAAGGTTCTTATGGAGGATCTAAAATAATCAAGCTTTGAGCAGCTTGAGATCTAGTAACCCTTCTTGAAGAGGAAGGAGTTTTCCTTACAACTATAGGTTGTTTTGGTTTTTTTTATGAGCTCACTTTCTTAGTATTCATAATAGTTTTAAGACATTATTTTTGTGACTGGATTGAACCTGATGTTCTAACTCCTTCTTGACCATGTAGGGATAGAATTTGTATAATGACCCTATTTTCAAATGTTTCCCAATCATTTTTCCTTGTTGAAAGAAATGGTGTTGAATAATGAGGTGAATGAGGCCATGATGCCTATGGGAAGCATTAGGAATTGTGGTCATCACTTAGAGGTGACCAAAGAAATATGGAAGGTTAATTTTACACTAAGGATTTTCCCTTCCATGCTTAAGATGTATTAAAATTTTCATAGCTTCTCCTCCAATAATACTATATTTCCCCTCACATGTGATATACTTAATTACCCATAATGTTATAGATTGTCATGGCTCTAGAAGTGAATCTTGATGGATCCCCTTAGCTTTCCCTTTTAAATTAATCAAACATGCAGATCCAATCCATTCATTGCCATTGAATTGAGCAATCAGGTCATTAAATGGAATTCTTCTTGTGACTTTCATTCCTTCATCTGGGATTTCTATGATTTCACTAATAATCTGACTAGACACTATAATAACTACTCCCTCAACAATAGTAAAATTAGGGGTAATATTTTTCATGAATTATCTTACTAGTGTCTCATGGAAGCCCTAGAATTTTTGGATGAATAATAACCATTCATTCACCCTACAATAGAATACTTATCATTGATGAATTTGGTTAACTTTTTTATTTTTGACCTTATCTTTTGCCCCATACTTTTTTCATATGAAGATAACAATTAGATTGATCTTTGACTATGAAAATGTTTTTAAAATGTTGGCAAGGTTTTGTAGTGATTATCCCCTTTTGAAATATATGGAGAACACTTCAAATGCACTCTGTAGTTACCTCTATGGTATGAGATGCATGTAGGGTTAATATCACCTAGGATAAAAACAACATAATCATAAATTTTCATGCATTTAACCATGTACTTGGCATCTACATAGTGGAACTACTGACTATTATTGTGACATGGCTGATGACATGACTACTGAGATGATGGCATGGTTTAATTACTCACATGGCAAGATGGTGATTGTGTTTGTCATCATAAGATTCTACCATATAATGATTACACCATTTTGATTTAATGACTTTTATAGGATGATGCCATAGCCTCATCATAATGATAATGATGTAAGAGATTATGTTTGATTAGTTATGATAGGTGGACCTTCACTCCTCACTCTACATGCTCTGATTACTCCTCTGTAGGGAATAAATGATTATCTAGTTATGTCTTTTCATCTCTATAGGATTTTCTTATTTAAATCAAAATAATTATAGTTCACTAAAACATGAATAAATAAAACTTATAACTCACTTAGTCATACCTCAAATCTTATCCATCTTGTGCCATTTTCATGTCCAAGTAGATTTGAATGAATTAGTTAGCATATTTTAAGGATAAATTTAGAGATTTATTGAATGTGGATTTCAATCCTAATCTCCATGAACTAAGTCCCCTTTTTTTTTTTTGCCCCTTGACCAGTCATTACTAGTTTTCTAACCAAGTCCCTTTTATGCAATACATGACCAACCAACAAGCTAGTTTTCCAGTCATGTACTATCAATAGTTCCCTTAAAAAGATTTTCAATATTGATTTATTTTATTAAATAGAGAGCAATCATTAAATAACAATTTCCCTGGAGGAAATTGATTCCTCCAAGAAAGTTATTTCACTTTTCATTTTCTATACAAATTCATCTTTATTAAGAGGTTTCTAATAAAGTTTTAGTTTATGTCCATTGACCAAAAGAGTATTTTTACTATCATCAATGGGAATCAACTTGATGTAACCATTCAAAGACTTCCTCTATTTGATATGGTCTTAACCACCTTATCTATATTTTACCTTTGAATTTTTGAAATTTTGAATCAAACAATAATGCCCAATCTCCTTTCTAAAACTTTCATTGTTTGATGTGTGAGTCATGTCAAAATTTCATTTGAATTTACACCAATTTAGTCCTCTATAATGCTTAGATTCTCATTTCATCAAGTGGATTTAGTTGCATGAGTCTCTCCTTCTATAATTTTTCCAATTCAATTCCCATTTCTAATGTTGTTTTAAATGTTTGTAATTCAAATTCAACAGAGAATAAAGATCTCTTACCATAAACTAGTTCATAAGGAGAGAAACCAATAATTGTTTTCCAAGTGGTATTGTAGGCCCAAACTACTTCTGGTACTTTATCTACCCAATCTTTTTTGTTGGTACTAATAATCCTGGTCAGAATGGTTTCTAATTCTC
>JARHVA010000414.1:4635000-4832500 GCA_037957365.1 Torreya grandis
AAGTTTCAAGAATTCCTTAGTGAGTAGGTAACTACTCTATTTATGAATAAATGTAAATATATCTAGATAGTCTTCCAAGGATTCATCGTCATTCTGTTTGATTTTAAAAAAATATTCCTTTCTTTCCCATACCCTACAATAATCTTGATACTTGTTTAGAAATGTAGTTTCCATTTCATCCCATGTGGGAATGGAGTTAGCCAGTAGGCCCATGAACCATCTCATGGCTGCATCTTTGAGAGTAGATGGGAATAGTTTGAGTTTTTGATTTTTAGTTGTATAGTCATATAAAGTTATTTAAATTGAAACATAAATTGATCAGGGTCTTCTATAGATCTTCCCCAAAAGTTTGGAAAATTAGTAAGAGAATTATTTTTCATAGAAGTTTCATAATTAAGATTTGAAATAATGAGAAAAGGAAAAATTCCTCTCTGGTATTACAACTTTCTAGTTTTGTTGTTTAGACATATCTTCTTCTTCTTCTTCTAATGGTTCTTCAAAACTAGGATTATCTTCCCAATGAACATTGGTTGAAGGTTGTTCAAATTATTTAAATCTCTCTTCAGTGATGGCTTGTTCAAATGCTTCTTCTAAATCTTTTGCAAACTCTAAATACTCTCTTCTTGAAAATAAATGTTCTAGGTAAATTCTTCTTATATGACTTGGTTGAGACAATGTTCTAGTCATAAATAATATTTTAGGAAAATCTTGAAGATGTGATTCCACACCTTGTTTAAGGCTCTCAGCTAAAGATGATGGACTTCCTTCTTGGAGTTCTAAATTAGAGCTTCTATCTTTTATTTTTATAGGGTATTTAGGGACAAACCTTGTTTTAGAATCTCTATGTCGAAACATAAATTGATTTCTCTTTATTTGATTTTTGTTTGTTTTATGGTTTTTTTTACTATAGATCAATAAGGTTTACCTTATTAACACCTAATAATGTCCCCAAAAATTATGATAAAAAATATGAGTGTCATTTAACTCTTCATTTAATCAATCTTTTATATTGATGTCTATCAAACCAAGACCAATGTTTAAATCTATCTATAATAAGGTTTATGGTGGTAGATCTACAAGTTGGTCTTAGGGGGATTTTGATGATTGTAATCTAACTTTTATGAATGAAAAAATTATTATAAACTAATTAATTCACACACTAAAAGAGGAGATTAACCATTACACTAACTAATTCAATCCTTTTCTTGAGATTAAACCACCCTTAATCTACTTCACACTTTCTTGAAAATGTAAATCTATCTAATTCACTCTTGTTAAAACTATAAATCTAAATATAATTCACACTTTCCTTAAACTATAAATCTAAATCTAATTCACTCTTTGCTTAAACTATAAATCTAAATCGAATTCACACTTGCATGGAAATGTAAATCTATATCTAATTTACACTTTTCTTTAAAAAGTAATTTTAATTCTTCATTCACACTTGTTGGAAAAATGAAATACTGTTGAAATGTAAACCTAGAATTTACTATTTTATGAATGACTAAGACATGAAACAATTAAAGATACTTTGATTATATAATAATGGAGAATTACTATAACATAAATATAAATACCATACAAAGATTCATGGTTCTAAGGAGAGTTTGCCCTTGCTCTTCTTAGAGTCAAGAATGAAGTTTACTTAGTACTAAAAATTGGAATAATTCTACATTAACTCATGAAAGGTGGAAAGTTTACAATATTCTTGGAGCTTAAAATATAACTATATTCATTATTGATTTTACTCCAAATGAAAATGTACATATTTATACTCATACCTTGGGCTAAAGATAATATGTAAAAAATAGAACTAATAGTCAATTTGTTTCTCCCCAAAGATAGGAGATTCATATTAGTTATAATCCTAGAGAATCCTACTATTATCACAAAATAGTTATAATATCCCTATAATATTTTTAAGGTCTAGATATATAAAAAATATATCAATATTTAATCCTTAAAAATATGATACAAATATTTCATTGATGTGATTCTAGCTGTAGCCATCCTTCTTTCCTACAACTCCCATATTTCCCAAATCTTGGATCTATAAATCCATAGAAATAGACCTACAGAGTCCATAGATTCTAGATCTGTAGTGTCCATAGAATTAGTTCTATAGAGTCCATATAAGTAGTTATACATAGTCTATATATGTTGGTTGAGTGAGTTTGTATCTTCAAGAAACTGAGGTCAAAATAGGAACTTCTCTAAAATGTTATTTCTACCATCCTACCAAAACCAAAACACTAAAACATGCTACATGTTAGGTATAAATGACAAAATGGTAACTCAACCTTTGGTTTGACATAAATGAGATAAAGTAGCTATTCTCCATGTAATAGTTAGCTAATTCTCTATTATTTGCATAAGATTATATCCTTAGAGAGATGAAATGAAGGAAATCCCACATCAATAATGAGCCATATTTTGGGATCATCAATTAACCAAATCTCAATCAAATACACCTTACCTAAATCAATTTAAATGCACTTCAAATACACCCTTAAGGGATTTAATTCAACATAATGTGCATTTATCCAATAAAATCCTAATGGGATATGATGAATGGGATCTTATAGTTGACATCTCCCATCTTAAATCCATTTATTATGATTTATGAGACCATATCCCCATCATTTTAATTACACAATGAAATTTTTAATGAAATTAACATCCCTCATCCCCCACATTTATGGCAAGAAGTTATGTTGTCAAGGTTTGAAGATAGAATCCTTAAACAATGTGAATAAATGTCTATCCATGTTGATTAAATAGTATATACTTCTCTTTTACTCAAAGTACTTATCTCTTCAATTATTATTGATGATATATTGATATTTTAGATGTGTTCATTAGCATTCAAATAGGAGATATCCAAGTTAAACATGAATTAATAGATGAATGTTCAAGCCCTTGTGTGGTTTCCCTTGATTTCATTAAAACACTTGGTTATTATGAATGTAATATTAAATCTACTAAAATTACATGTCAAGGATATGATATAATAAAAATTCCTCCTTTAGAGTGTGTTTGAATTCCTATCATAGTTATTTTAGTTATAGTGTGTGTCAAAGTCATAATATTTAACTTCCCACTTTCTTATAAAATTTTACTGGATTGACCTTGGAAAAACCACATGAGATAAGCCACCTCATAAACATATCAATGTGTTAAGTTTATCTATAATAGTCTTATATAAAATATTCATAGATATATTAATCTTTATATTTTGAATAATTGTAAAAATGTTGTGTTTTTAAAATACCTACCCTTGAACCTTTACCTAGCATTCTATTTCATAAATCACAATGCTTTAATTACTTTGTCAACTTGAACTAATATCCAACATACAATGTACTCTCTAAGATTTAAATGATGATGGACCAAAATAAATTAGTTTGAAAATCAAAACTTTTGATATATGTCCTCACATAATCACTCAATTGCCTCCTTATCTATGACCTTGATCTCCTAAAAACCCATTATACAAAATTTGGTCACACTAACAAAAATTAAACACTCTATTCATCATGCCTCATCAACTGATAAAATCATTGATTCATACACCATTTATCTTCACACTCCTAGTTATGATGATGGAAATTCTTTAGATGATCCATTTTTAGTTGGATTTACTCAAGCTAAAATTTTAAAGATATTTAAATGTCATTCTTGTTTATATAATTCTCTTAGTTCTATTCATGTAGTTCCTTATCCTTGTATTATAACTAATATTACTTATTGTATATAAGGGAAAGTGAATTTTATCTACAAATCAATCCTAGATTAGAGAACATAAATCACACTAGCCTTTTCACTTGTTGGTACATTTAGACAATCGAGGTCATGACCAATATGTATCTACTACATCTAGCTGAGGGGTCTTTTACCATATAATATCACTGGAGAGGGTTCCAAAGCCTCTAGTCAATAAATACCATACAACAACTCTATATAGGTCCTATTTTTTCGTATCAAAATTAAATGATAAAATAAAATAAATCTAACGTAATGTTCACCAAACCATGCAACACAAAATGGGGGTAATAAACATAAAATTAAACATGCATAAGAGAATTCTAGTTAAGTTAATATAGATATAACCCTAATGCATGGAGAGATAAATTAATTCAAAATCCATTAATTATGCTAATTATATTTACTAAAATAGAGAAGTAAGAGATAGAAAAACTTATCTTGAATATGAACCCATTGAGACTCAATCTCTTCCTTTATTAATGGTGCTTTGTAAGAGTTTGTTGTGGTTTGTAAGGATCACTAATATTAGCCAGATCTAGGCTATATGACTTCAACTAAGAGTCCAATATTTTTATAGAATATAAGATTATCCTCTCCAAGTGTAAACCCTAAGCAATGACTCCTTAGTTAGAATGGTGGAGGAGAAGATTGTAAATAAGCACAAATTAATGATTAACTATATCTCTCTCTTAATAAAATGGTAAAAATGATGTGTTTATATAGCTAGATATAACCCTAAACTATTTTGAAGTTTTAGTTGATAGAGTTAGCTCAATTGACCATATTTTTTAATAAATAAATAAATTAGATCCAAGACTAGGTCAATCAAGGCTGACCTAATCCTTTAACATGCATATATTTTAAGAATAGTGTCATCCCAGGCTAACTTTTTTCATTAAATGACAAAAATAGATTTTGGATTAGGTAGGGGATATTTGAGGTGGTGAATTTATTGGAGGAGTGTATAATGGAGGTGTCAAAGCTTAGGTATATGTACAAGAGAGTTTTGTGTTAGTTTCAAGTAGTGGTATAGGGAATAATATTATTGAAAAGAACCAATGGTCTACCCACCCATTTCATAGTACACCCTTTAAGGAAAACACTCAAAGAGATTGAGACTTGATGGGTTATTGCAAGAGAGAAAACATCAGTAATTGATAAAGTTTAAAAATATTGTGTGTATACATATGCTCGATTCAAATCTCATCATGCGTCATGTAGTTGAAACATGGGATGATGCCTTGGGAAAAGAACATAACAACACACAATTTTGAGCTAAGTAAATTTCATTATTTAAAATCATAAAAAAACTAAAAATTAATGGTTTAAGAAATAAATAAAAAAACTATATATGTGTGACTTGATTTAGATTTATAATTGAATGGTTGTTTGTTGGGTTTGTAGTCTTGATCATGGAGGGTATAGAGATTACTTTGGACAAACCCTAAGGATACAAAACTTAAAGAACAAAAATAAACAAACATAACACATGATGTACTTGTAAATTTTGTAAGCTAGGGTGATATATGCTCATTTAGGACCAAATTACCAAGCCAAAATTTAAAGTGAACTATGTAAATAAAAATCCAAGGCTACTAAATGACTGATAAACTCAAACAAGTATACCTTAAATAAAAGAGGTAACAAACCAAATCAAACTGAGGATATTGAAAGTCTAACATCAATGTGAAAGCAATAAAAATCCTTAATTAAACAAATAAGGGAAATAAATAGTAAAACAACATTGATTAATGAGTGGTAACAATCCTTACTCAATCATCCATGGAAAAAGTACATGAAAGCGAAAACAACATTAGTGAGTGAGAAGTAACAATCCAAACTCACTCAATAATGGAAAAAGCACTAAAATATAAAAACATACATAGTTGTTTGAAAAAACTAATGATAATAATCTTTTTTAAATAAGACCAAGGCAATTATATAAATGTAAAGTAATGGTGTAAATAAAATAATCCATAGTCACTCAAACATATTATTTTTTCTAATGATGGATAAGACCCAAAAAAAGTAGTGCTGACATGTTTTAATATATGAAGAAGAGGGAATATAGAAGTGGGTAAATAGATTTAGAATCAAAATTTCTTATCATAGAGGGAAACAAAATGGGTGATGGGGTAAATGAAGGAAAAATCAAGGTATAAAAACTCTTTATCAAAGTCAAGGCACTAAAATTAGTTTTTTCAAAACAAGAGGAATTTAAACATTATGGAATCTAAAGAACTTTTCCTAACCACTCAAATCTTGGGTCATCAAATGAAGTATGAGTAACATACCATGTAGTCTATATGCATAACAAGTAAAATGGACATACCTTCCCTCAATGTGTTCCTGATTCCTAAGGACTCCATATAGAGTTATCAATCTATTTTTGAAGATTGGATACATATGTGAGAAAGTAGGTAGCACTGTAGATTTTTGAATACTTCTATCCAAATATATTAGCCTACCTTGCCCCAATGGACCTCGACTTTAGTATGAGGCCAACTATGGAGTTTGAGTTTCAATTAGAGATAGGATGTGCGCTATGAATCATATATTTTGGTGTTATGTTGACTTTTGGATTTTACATTTCATTTTGGTCATTACCTTTTTTCTAAAATTATTTAAATTTTAACATTTTATGGATTTTTATATTCCTCCTCCATATGGATTTAGAGAACCAAACATGGGTGTTAAAAATGACTATCATTTTAAAACTTGGGACTTGGTTGCTAAGAAATAATATTTAGAGAGCATGGTGTCTAAGACTCTTATTTAATCATGTCAAGATTAGGAGCACAATTGATTACCTTGTATAAGCAACTATACACGAAATTTAACCATAAGTAACAAGTAACTAGAAATCAGAAACAACACAAAATTTGAGAGACAATACAATTTTGTATTCAACTCATCTAGAAAGAAAATACAATAAAGAAGATGACACACTCTTCGCACACCTCTATGGCTTCCCACACCTTTAGGGCTCCCAGTAATTCTTCTTCAAGAGTTCTTTCTCTCAATTATGATCACAATAAATAACTCAAACATAGAGTTGTTGTTCACCTCCACTAGTCAGTAACAATATTGCCAGTACACCAAGTACTCAAAGTACTCCAAGTAGATCTCCCTGATCTTTCACACCTAAAAATCAATTGATCTTACTTACCATGTAGATCTCCCCTGGTCTTGCACACCTGCAAACCTAGATCTTACAATTGGAAGGATCTCTTCCTTGTCCTTGATTACAATATAGCCCCATGAGTCTATTATATAGATCCCATGCAAACAATAATTAGAATTACTAATTACAATAATTATAAATGTAGATTCAAGACTATAATTAGTCTTTACATGCAAACAACTAGTTCGTTAAACAAACTATTCATGTAACTAATAGTTCTGGAATCACATAGGTGACCGATGTTAGTCGCTATTTGTCTAGAGATGACTGACATTAGCTGATCCATGACCAATGTTGACAGCTTCCTATCCACCCCTAACTAACGTTAGTTGGCCTAATTGATGCCAGTTACTATGAAACTTAGCACCTCTTCCATGTTTGCATCAGTGAAGCTTTTAGCTCCACAACCTAACAATCTCCCACTTGGAGATAAACAACTACACCTGTACCTGTACCTCATCTAATTTTGTTTCTTGGCTTGTATCCCTATTCAAGTTCAATCTTAAAGACCAACCACCACAAATATTGTGGTGCATCCCCTGTCATCTAAGTAACCTACCATATCTAAATCTACATATGCATGTAGAGAAGTCATTAACCCTGCATAGCATGAATCCCTGCTGCTAGTCCCTCTTAGATACATGAGAATCCACTGAACTAATTTCTAGTGCTTCTTTTTTAGATTGACCATAAAATCACTGACAACACCCACTGCTTGGGCAAATTCAGGTCTAGTACACACGTACTCAACCTCATGTGATTTCAGACACTATTCTGTGAACTATCCAGCCATAGGTGTGCTAATCGATTTTACATCCTACAATTTAAACCTCACCACTACCTTCTTCACATCAACTTCCTAAGAAAACATCAACCTATAACTTTCCCTGTCTCTAGAAATATTCATGCAAAAGAATCTTGTTGCTCTCAGATCCTTCATGACACACCTCTGAACTAACTTTACCTTTAGCTTAGCAACTCCCTGCATGTGTGACCCTGCAACAAGCATACACACCACATACAGTAATAGGATAATGTAGCTAATATTATCCAACCTAGTAAAGGAAACACAATGGTTACATTGACATTGACTAAAGCCATGCTTTGTCATACACCTGTCAAACCTCCATTGTCCTGTAGCCTGCTCAAGACCATATACCCTGGCCTTCCATCTCATGTGTCCATTCTCTCTCTTTTTTAACCTGGGAATCCATTCATCTTTTAGTTCTTTCTTTTCAACTGGCAACTCTACCAAATCTCCCATTTGGTTCTTTTCCAAAGAATTCATGCCATGCTCCCACTATTTCCTAGATTCTACTTGCATTGCTTCTTCACATCTTCCTGGTTCTTGACCATCAGTGAGTAACAAGTAGTCTAAAGAAGGGAAATAATGAATTTGAGGCTTACTTACCCTTTCAGTCCTCCTCATGGGTGTTTGAGACTCGATAGCTTGCTGTCCACCCAAAATCCATTTTTTGGTTGACCCAGGTCTGCACCAGACTGATGTCAATTCCACCTGATCGCCGATGTCAGTTTCCTGACTGATGTCTATGTCCACCTACCCGACACCACCAACTCTAATCTACACATGACCGATGTCGGTACCTACCTATTCGATGTTGGTTCTCCCTGACTGACGTTGGTAACTGTGTTTTCCTGTGAGTGATGAATTTTTACCCACGAGCTCATCTTAGATCAAAACCCTATCCAAACTACCCTACTTAAAATTATTCAGCCCCTATGACTGATCTCTATCCATCACCTTCTCCTAGAAAACCAAGGCTTTCTTGTTCTTATCAAAAACATCAGATTTCCTTTTTCTACAATAAACTTGATCCTTTTTTATAGCATGTGTTTCAAGAAACCTCACTTTCTTCTATTGCTTACAGAAATCTCGATCTATGCCCTCCAAATCTGAACTCTTACCCTTTGAATCAAGAACATGCATCCCCTTCTTATTCATGTGACCAAGCCTATTAAGCCATAGCTTTGCATCTACATCTGAAGTAGATAAACCAAAAGGAGAATTAGTAATACAAGTAGATAGATAAAGAGTACCTACTTTCTTACCTCTTGCTAAAACAAGTGCACCCTTGAAAACTTTCCAAGATTCCATTGTGAGAGTTACTATGCATCCCTCATCACCCGAATTTCCTACAAAAATCAAGTTCCACTTCAGGACTGGGACATGTATGACCTCCTTCAACACCCATGTGTTGCCCATCTACAATTTCAGCTGCACTTTCCCTTTGCCAACCATTTGAAAAGGCTTACCATCCCATAAATAAATCTCTCCAAAGTCTCCTTGGACATATTCATGGAAAAATTCTCTATTTGGGGTTGCATGGAAAGAGGCACCAGAATCTAAAACCCAAGATTACACTTTATCCAAGGAACATATAAGAGCTTCTTGTGTAACAATATCTGCAACATCTGCTGCTTTATCTCCTTCATGCTGATCTTCAACCAACCTGTAATTTTTCTTTATGTGCCCTACCTTTCCACAATTCTAGTAGATTATTATGCCATTCTTGGATTTGGATCTCCTGCCTATCTTTGACCTTGATTTCCCTTGCTTGATCTTCTCTCTTTGCCTTCCCCTGCTTTCAACACTTAAAGCATTCCTTGATGATTCACCTGTGCTTTTCTTGCAAATTTCTTCATTCAAGATTACACTAACAACATCATCAACTTTCAAGATATTTGAAGCATACACAGTATTACTAACTACCATTACCAAACTATCCCAACTTTTAGGTAATGAGCATAATATTAAGAGAGCAGTAATTTCATCATCAAAAACAATATTCATTGAAACTAACTGATTTACTAATCCATGGAAATCACTAAGATAACTGTGTACAGATCCACCTTCCAACATTTACAAATTAAATAATTGCTTCATAAGAAATACCTTATTAGAAGCTAAGGATTTTTCATATAAATTTGCCAAAGATCCCATTAACTCTACCATTGTCTTAGCCTATGGTAAGCTGGAAATCATAGATGATGCCAGGCTTAACCTTATGGATCCTAGAGCCTTCCGATCAAGAACCTTCCATTCTTCATCTTTCATATCTGTGGGCTTACTTGCAACCCCAACCAATGGTAAGTATAGATCTTTTTGATACAGATAATCTTCTATTTGTATCTTCCATAATTGATAATTTTTTTCATTAAACTTCTCCATTCTTAGCTTAATTTCTTATGCCATTTCTTTACTCCCACTCAATCAAAAACCCCTGAGAGTGACCTATAATCAAACACTAACTTTCTCCTTACAACCTTGCTCTGATACCACTTTGTCAGGATTAGGAGCATAATTGATTACCTTGTATAAGCAATTAAACATGGAATTTAACCAAAAGTAACAAGTAACTAGAAATCAAAAACAACATAGAATTTGAGAGATAATACAATCTTGTATTCAACTCATCCAAAAATAAAATACAATAAATAAGATGCCACACTCTTCCCACACCTCTAGGGCTTCCCACACCTCTAGGGCTCCTAGTAATTCTCCTTCAAGATTTCTCTCTCTCAATTACGGTCACAACAAACAACTCAAACACAAAGTTATTGTTCACCTCCACTAGTCAGTAACAATATTTCCAATACACCAACAAGTACTCAAAGTACTCTAAGTAGATCTCCCTGATCTTGCACACGTACAAATTAGCTGATCTTACTTACCATGTAGATCTCCCCTGATCTTGCACAACTTGCAGATCAACCTAGCCTTGCACACCTACAAACCTAGATCTTACAATTGGAAGGATCTCTTCCTTGCCCTTGATTACAATACAGCCCCATGAGTCTATTATATAGATCCCATGCAAAAAATAATTAGACTTCCTAATTACAATAATTAGAAATGTAGACTCAAGACTATAATTAGTCTTTACATGTAAACAACTGGTTTGTTAAACAAATTGTTTGTGTAACTAACAGTTTTGGAACCGCACAGGTGACTGACGTCGATCACTATCTGTCTGGAGATGACCAACATCGATTGATCCATGAACGATGTCAGTAGCTTCCTATCCACCCCTAACCAATGTCGGTTGGCCTGACCGATGCTGGTTACTATGAAACTCAGCACCTCCTCCATGTTTGCATCAGTGAAGATTTTAGCTCCACAACCTAACAAATCACGTAAAATAGAAGTGGTATCTTGAATTTGACATTTTTTTATCCAAAGCAGAATGAAAGGAAAGGAAATCAAGGGGAAAATGAACATGAAATAATTTAACTTACTTCAAATTTAAAAAAATGGAAATGTGAAGAAGGGATATAATGAAAAGAGGGTATGATTCCTTATCATAATAATGTAAGTGTAGGTAAACATGATAACATAGTTTTGTTGTGTAATTTTTATCCACAAAATAAACAAAAATTGAGGTTGAGAATATGGGATCATAAACTTGTAACCATTTATGAATATTTTAGAAAAATAACTCTTGGTTTAGTAAAAATGTTTGAAATAATATATAAATTTTATGAGGATAGCCTAGTCATATCCATGGTCTTACACTGGAACTCATAACAAAAAACCCAAGTGGGTGAAAAAAGGAAAAAAATGGTATTTGTGAGGAGATCCTAGTCCTATCCATGGTATTATGATGCAACTAAAAAAATAAAAACCCAAGTGGGTGTAAAAGGCTTTGAAAAATTAAAAAATGATGATTAAAAGAGAAAAATAATGAAAAAACCATATATGAAATAAAAATGTATTCATGATGAAAATTGGTTCATATTCACAGTATTATAATGCAATCATGAATCTAAAGAAAACCAAAGGACCAAATGAAGGAACTAAGGTTTGTATATAATATAGATTTTTTTAGAGGGTGAGATCATTGGATAATTATTTCAATAAGTGTTATAGGACAATGTATATATATTTGAAAAGAAGGGAAATTTTTAAGAAAAATATTTTTTCAAAAATTATGCATTGGTAGATTCTTTAAAAACATGGCCTTCATTAGTTTGTAGGTGGTAAGTGTTAAGACCAAAAATGTCTGTCACTAAATAATGGCCCCACCATTTTTGGGCATATTTTACTTA
Source organism: Torreya grandis (assembly GCA_037957365.1). Classification (NCBI taxonomy): domain Eukaryota; kingdom Viridiplantae; phylum Streptophyta; class Pinopsida; order Cupressales; family Taxaceae; genus Torreya; species Torreya grandis. Next base: position 4,647,020 of record JARHVA010000414.1, read on the forward strand.
TTTATCATGGGTTTATTCTAATTTGAATACTAGATAACCAACATTAAAAGTGTGGAATTTGACCTTTTTATCATGTTGTTTAGCGATGCAAGCCTTGTATTGATGGTTATATTGAAGAGAAACTAAAAAATGTTCATCAATAAGGTCTAGGGTATGAAGGTAAGATTCACATAACTCTTCATTAGGAATTATACCATAAATATGTATACATATGTGATTTTGAAATCTAATGGTAATATATATTCAGAACCATATACTAGAGAGAATAGTGTTGCCCTAGTGGCAGTATGTATACTAGTATGGTAGGCCCAATGTGTGGGATATAAGTGAAGATTCCAATAAGTGTGGGTTTATTGAATGGTATTTTGTATTATTTTTTTGATAATTTTTTTAATAGATTCTGCTTAGCTAATGCATTGTGGATGGAAAGGTGTGAAAATTTATTGGAAATTTAAAATTTAACACAACTATTTCATGTCCTTATTTTTGAAATTGCCACCGTTATAAAAAATAATAGTATGGGTAACTCCAAAGTGACAAATAATTTGGTTAAGATAAATTTATAAATAGTGGTTCCCATGACATTGATAAGAGGCATGACTTATACCCATTTATTAAAATATTTAGTAGTAGTAATGATAAAAACATGACCATCTTGTGACTGATGTAATTTACCAATGAGATTTAATCCCCACATGGAGAATGGCCAAGGAGACGCCATAATTTAGAGTTCAAATAGTGGTTAATAGATTAAATCATCATGAATTTGGTAAGGATTACATTTTTTGGTAAAATCAATAGCTTTATTCTCTAAAATAGGCCAAAAGTATCCCATACATAATCATTTGTGTGTTGTAGCATGTCTGTTATAGTGACCATTGTAAATTTCCCCATGTTTTTGTTTGAGGAGAGGAGGAATTATTTCATCACATAGTGGAGCATGGTACCTTATAAACTATGTTAATAAATGTTGTTGTATTGAAATACATATTTAAATGCTTCTTTACATATTCTATTCTTTTCTTAAGAATATGCATCTATAGGATAAGTTTGATGTTCAAGGAATTGGATGATGTTTTTATACAATGGGATTTGTCAAATAGTGATAGCCTCAATATGAAAAATGAGAAAAAAAAATTGATTACATAGAAGAGGGTGATTTTTTTATTTGGATAATAAATTGAGAATCATTAAGCACTTGATGAGGATGAAAGAGAGATTCTAAAGAAGTAAGAGAATGAGATATAGAATTGGCTCAATGGTAAAAGAGGTAAACTCTTTGGTAAGTTATGATAAATAAATATATTTTCAATTTTGCACTTATAATCACCATTAACCTAGTATAAAATAAGCTAGGAGTCACCTAATATTTGTAGATATGGGATATCCAATTCAAGTGTTTCTTTCATACCTAATATGAGAGCTTCATATTTGGCCATGTTATTTTTAACATCAAAGGTTAGCCTAAATTCCAAGGGGATGATCTTACCATGAGGTTTATTTAAAATACAACCTACCCAAGCTCCTTTCAGGCATTTGCTACCATCAAAGTGGAGGGTCTAGGTGTCTTCATGCAAATCAATGGTAACTTCAGGGAGATCTTTCATAACTACATTGGATTTAGTAATATCAAGAATGATATTGGTATCATCTTGATTATTTACCTCTAAATCAGTATTTTAATTATGGAAATAATATTTGAGGTAGATATCCTAGTTAAAAACTTAAATAAAAATAATGTTATCATTCGAGAGATTATCTTGAAGGTGATTTGTAGTTGGTATAGGTGCTATTTCAAGTTGTGTAGTGATGACTTTCCCTTTCACAAATTTTTGTGAGATGATTCAAAGGTCAAATTTCATCAAGAGGACCATCCATTTTCTAATTTTATCTCTAAGTAATAATGATTTGAATAATAAATGATGAAGTGTATTAGATTAGACCATGACATAAGTAGTTTGATAAAGTATATAGTGATGGATATTTTTAGAAATGAAGTAGATAGAAAGAAAATCATGTTATACTTTAGTATAACATTTTTCATAATAAATGAGGCCTTGAATAATGTAGTAAATGGGTATTATCTATTGGTATCATTTTTTTAGAAAAGTATTGACCCAATTGATATGGGGTAAAAAGATGTGTATAAATTTAAAGGAAAGTCAATAAAAGTTGATCAAAGGGTGGGAGGATGAAGCAAAGATAATTTCCTGTTATCAAAATATTTCTGATATGAATTTATCCATTCTAGAGCTTTAACTTTTTTGAAAAGGGAATTAACAAACTAAATGTAGTAAGCCATTTTAGGTACAATTCATCAGATCACCCCAACCTTGATAAGATAAGTGCAAATTTTAGTAATGGAATGAGTAAGGGTCATGTTGACTATAACATTGATTTTGGCAGGATCGACATCAATACTATAGAGAAAGAATAGGAACCCTAAGAGTTAACCATATGTGACTCCAAAGACACACTTGTATGCACTAATTATAACTTTGTATTTGATTAGTCAATTAAAAATTATATCTAGATTAGTGAGGTGTGTTGTGCAACTCTTAGATTTGGAAATGAGGCTATCAACATAGGTTTTCAAAATATTTTGTATAACATCATGGAAAATGCAAGTCATAGAACTTTGATAAGTGGTTCCATCAATTTTAAATATAAAAGGCATTTTGACATAGTAATAGGTACCCCATTTTTTATTAAATGTTGTTTTATGTTGCTTTTAGGGGGCTATGTGAATTTGATTATATCCTAAAAAATAGTCCATAAGTGACAACATTTCATATCCACAAGTGGAATATATGATGGCATCTATTGAAGGTAGTGGTAATATTATCGAAATAAATGCATATATGAATGACCATGGTGAATTTTTTTTATAGGTGATAATAATATTTTACACACATTCAAAATAGTTAATGGGTTTAATTAACTTCACATCCAAAAATTTGATAATTTATTTATGGCATAAGGTTGAAATTTCCATTATTTTTGTTGAACAAGTTTTTTATCTAAGTAGGTGATGATGTTATGTACAAAAATACTAGGATCAATACCTGGCATATCCTCATATGATCAATCAAAGGTTTCATGATACTTATCTAATAATAGGCTAAAGTTATCATGTTCTATTTGTGTGAGTTATTTAGAGATAGTGATGGGTCTAAGACATGATGGTGTACCATATTCTATTCTTATTGTTTCTTAAATGAAAATAGAATTTCTATCTTGGAAATAATATAGAGAATTTGGAAGAGAATAAAAAGGATTTATTTTTGGGTCCATGCTAACAATGAAGTTATTAAACAATGAGATTTTCATTTGAAGTTTCCATGTTTATGATGTTGTCATGGTAGTTGAGGTTCTCTAGCATGGAGTAACTCTAGTATGATTTCATCACTAGGGAATGTGGGTAAGGATCCATATTATTATTTGTCTAATTCAAGATCAATGATTTTATTACCATGGAGATCATATTAAGAATGTATTTTTCATACATATTTTACTTTAGCATCAATGATAATTTTAGGTGTAGGTGGAATTCTTGTTTGAGGATGGTTGGAGTTGGTAATAAGTGTATTAGGTTGTGTTTTAGATGGTGGTTTGGTTGAAGTGAGATGGATAACCTCAGTGGTATCTATAGGATCATTTTTAGGAATGAGATTTGGTATATTGGTTTGTGATATAGAATGTATAGATAACACCTAAATTTTTTAACTTTTTAGAGATAATATTTGTTCAACTACCCAAGGGGTATCGTGAAGTGGAGGATCAATGGGAGACACATGACTTTTGGGTTTTGATTCAATATCATTTGATACATGAACAACATGTGAATCATAGTTGAAATCATGTATTTATATAAGGTTTTTTTATAGTGCTAGGCATCCAAGTCTCATGATTGATCTTGGGCCATGGTGTAGTTTTCATCATAGGTGTGGAAAATAGTAGATGCATTTGTCTCTAGAGGAACATCATAAGGAGATGCACCTAGATCACTAAATTTTCATGGTGACATTATTAAATGATATTGAAATAATCTTCCCACTCCATATTCATTACATGTGAATTCATCTTCTATGTAATAAACTTCATGTGCATTACATGGAGAAGGTAGTTCAATGATATCATCAACTAGAGGGATGGTACGATCACATGGTAACTATTGACTAATTTTAACCACCAAGATCAAAATGTCAACCCATATATTTTGATACTTTACTTTTCATGTATCCTAACATTTGATATTGGAAATATTATGCCTTGAAAAGTCTTCACATGGTCTTTTTGAGGTCTTTTATCATGTTTTAAGGTTGTTTTAATAATATTAAGGTAAATGTCATTTTGACCTTGTCTCGTGTAGTCACCCTTTTATCATGATTTAAGTTGTTTCAAATGATTTCAAAGGATTAGTGAGTCTTATTGGGTCACCTAGAATTAGTCCAAGTTCTGTCATATCCTCCCTAGTCCATAAAAATGCTAAAAAGGGTGGTAACCAACTTTTATAATCTTTCATGTCCTTTTGAAGATGCTTTCTTAATTAATTATAACATTCAAAAGGAGAATGTTGTAAGAAATTATAGGTTTTTAGTAGAAATAATAGGTTAACATGTCATATTAATTTTTTAAAAGAATCTAGAAACTTTAGGGGAATTTGGCATATCATCTTCATTAGTTTTCAAAAAGAATGGACACTTTTCATAGTAGAAAGAGAAGGTTTTCAAGTAGTTTGTACAAGTTTTTCAAATCAAGATCATGTTTAAGAACATGAATGGATAAATTCATTCCTAATAGGCCCAAATACATTATTTTGATGGATTTTAAGATCAAAATAGATCAAAACTTGATTTCCTTCCTCCATCAAGATCTTTGGAGGCTTAGAAAATCTAGTCAAGTTTTTGTTTGGTACGAACAACAAAGAGAGAATAAGGATATAATATTTTGGGAAAAGGAGGGGAAACTAGTAGTATTAAATTTTGTGTTATTATTTCTCATATTTTATCCCCTCCTTTATAAGCAATGATAAGAGCATCAGTAGGTTAGAGTGTGTCATCCATCCAAACAGGTTTCAATTTTACCTCAATATCTTCACTTATGAGCTCATTGGAAATAAGAATGATATTAGAGAGGATATATGAGGTATTTTAATACACATTAAATGATTTTAAAAACTCATTTGGCATGTGTGAGGCATTAGGAGATAAGAAATCTTCAATTTGGTCAATCTGTAGGCTGGTGGCAGTGGTTTTTTTTATGAATTCAAGGTTCATATTAATGAAATCACTTTTGTCATGGTTACTAATAGATCCTATAAATAATTTAAAGCCCAAATATCCTTTATATATTATTACAATTTCATCCAATATTTAGTATTTTTTTTCAACTGAAATCATGGTGGCATGTTCAAAGTGTGAGAAGGTGATATTCATAAATGTACACATTAATTTGCATGTCCAAATGTATAAGTAGGTTAATAAATACAAATGATAGATTGGGTAGACCCTGAGAGTAATATTAGAATACTATACATAATTATTCATCCTAATTGATATGAATTAACATTTAAAGGACCAACAACCTCATATTGGAATAGGTTGCATGTTCGGGGAAACATAATTATTGAGGTTTTGAAGTTATGAACAGTTGAGATCATGATTTGTGAATCCTTCACTCTCCATACATACTATTATAATGATATAATATCCAATTTAAGATCCCTTAAATAAACACTAACCCTTATAGAGGGAATTACCATCACCATACAAGTTTGAAAAATTGATCATCTACAGGCCTATACTTGTACATTAGGAGGATAGAGGTCTCTTAACTATTGGAGGATGGACTTAAGCTAAGGGGAAGATTTAAAAACTACCCCAATAATATTAGGATAATATTCATGTGGATGAGATTTTTACAAAAAATAACCCAACCCAAGGATTCCATTTGAAGAATTTATAGGCTTGAGGCCAAGAGCACCTACAAGCTTGTTAGAAAACAAAGTTGGAGGAATGGGTTATGATATGGGTTGAGGTGATTAGAATTTATAAAATATTTTGGATATATATATATATATATGTTCATGTGAGGATTTTTGACACTCAATTAATAAAAAGAGTGCTCGTTCCTAGACACATACAACCAAAGGACTCAAGAAATGATTTATAAGACTATTTAGGCGGCTTGAAGAGATGTGTAGGTCTTGGTTACAAATCATGAAATATATGAAAAATATACACCCCATTAAATTAAAAAATATATTAATGGTGTTTTATATTTATATTTAGGTGAAGAAATGGCCTTGAACTCATAAATTTCCACCTACAACCATGAGAAAACAAAGGAATCTAAGTTGTGGATGGTTTGGCTAGGAGACTCAGAGGTCAATGAAGGGATGATAATCGTAATGAATTAGGTTTCCATCAATCCATGAAACCTTAGGTTGAAAATAATAATATAATGTCTACACTATTCCTACAAGTAGATTTGATAACACCAACAAGCAGGGTCATTAATTAAGAAAGTAAAGTGTGGTGAACCATACATGGAAGAGAATGTTGAGAATTATTGTCATTGATGTCAAGGTTGTTGTCATTGATGCTAAGGTTGATGTCATTAATTTCAAGGTTCAGGTTAGAGAGAAATTTTTTAGGAAACCTAGTGTCTCTTATGTTGGTTGATGTCAAGGTTCATATTAAAGAGAGAATTTTGTCTCTTATGTTGGTTGATGTCAAGGTTAATGTCAAGGTTCAGATAAGAGAGATAATTTGAATGAAACCTAATTATCATTATATTCTTTTATGTAAATATTTTTTAAATGATGTAAGAGTGACATTTGATTATTTTTATTGTTTTATATCATTAAGGCAAGCATGTTTTATTCCTAGTTCTTGAACACAAGGCGTCTTGAGAAGCCTAGTCTAGATACTTATGAGAAGGTGTGCATAGTGAATTTTCATGAAGTAAGCACAAGATTGTGAGAGGTTTTTTGGAATTTTATTATAATATAATTGAATTTTGGATACTTTCATAAATTTTTAGGTCATTTTTCAAGTTTAAAGTACTTAAGAAGATTAGTCACGACACTAGTTATAACATGAATAGACCCTTTGAGAAGGTATGAGTGTGATAGATTAGTAAGATAAGTTAAAAAATTAATGAGTGGTCTTATGAGGTTTATTGAGAATATATTTGAAGCACTACATCACTCACATTAGTATTAGGGTGAGATTATAGGGGTAAGACCTACAGATTAAGTCTATAACTAGACCATTTCTAGATCTTACCTAGCCTAATGAGGCATCATGATCTGTGGTCAAGGCCTATGAAGGATGTAAACTACTGTTTAAGAATTAGAGAGGTTTTTTATGTTTTTTATATTGGTGGAGAGTTATTGTAAAGAGTCATGAAGGTTAGTTTTAAGGCCTAATTTGGTTTGCAAGTCAAGGTCCAAGTGAGCAAAGAGAGAGAGAGAGAGTGTGTGTGGCTTAATGGGGTACAAGAATAAGTTTTCAACTCAAGTGTGAGTAGGGGAGAATTTAAAAAGGTAATTAAAGTTTATTTAATAATGTTGAAGAATTTTTAGGTTAATTTTTCAAGTATAATGCATGAAAATTGGTTTTGAAGTATCTCAAGTGCACAAAATGAAGGGTTCTCTGCCTGAGAAGGTTTTTATTATGCTCATTACCTCATCAAAAATCTACATGGGAAACTAAAATATTCATGGTAGATTTGGAAGGGTCCTAGATTAAAATTACATTTATTTGTTTTTGTATTCAAGGGATATGCTTTATGAATGATTATTAAGAATGTAAATAGGTTTAAATCCTCTTAGAACCCTAATAAGGACCCAATGCTGAATATGTTGATCAAAAGTTCCCAAAATGGATTGGTATTATTATATAATATATTGTATATTGTATTCAACTCTTCCAATCACCTCCAAGTGTATTTGAGTTATAAGGTGTGTGAGTAGACCCTATAGGAAAGTGCACATTTCTTAGAAATTTGTTGTAGCAGCCAGAGTTGACTAAGTTAAAGCGTGAAAATAGATGGAGTATGAAGTTATATACTCATTTTTCATGTCAATAAGTATTTATGGATAGTTTATATCACTTAATTATTCTAAACTAGTCAACCAAGTTAGCCAGTCGCTAATAGGCCTAATGGTGGAAATAGTGAGAAGCTCAAGAAGCATCGAGAAGATGATTAGGAATGTGTTTTCATAAAATAGTGATGATCCAAGTGAATGGATATGTTTTTAAGGAATTTTAATACATTATAATTTTTGGTATAATTTTTTGAGGTCAATGTTTATAATGAAAAAGCTGCTCGCAAGTTGACTTATCTAGCTCAATGAGGTCTTAGTATAGTGAGGTTATGAGATTGGTCTGCAAGACCCATACTAATATTTGACCTTATTATTTTTATATATGATAATGGTATAATGATCTCATAGGATCATATAAATTAATTATAAGTCATTTAATATTTATAAACATATGTTGAAGGTCTGAGTCATCATATATTTAAGGTAAATTGGTAGTTCTAGGTAAGCAAGTTATAGTGATGAGTTTGAGGTTCTATACTCGAGTTGAATCATATGTTCACATGGTGTGTTTGTTTTGGAATTTTATTTCCTATAATTTATTTTTATAATTTTTTATATTCATTTAAATTGGTTTAAATTTATAATCCAAAATGGCTTGATTTGTTCTAGTTTGACTGTGTTTACTAAGGTTAAAAGGTTGGTTTGCAAGACCAGTATTTGACATTAACCCTTGTGATTTTTATATTTTAAGATGGTATAGATATGTAAAATTATATTATTAATTTATAACTGGTAATTATAAGTGTTATTTCAAATGTTTAATATCATTTTTATTCATGATTAGGTTTTGGAGTGTTCTGGCAGTTTTGAGTGTGTTATTTGCAAAAAAGGGTTCGAGTAGTTTTGCCCTGAGTTGTGAAGTATAAATCACATTTTAATGACCCTTAGGTCATATATATTTTTTATATTTAATTTATTATCATTTTTATGTGACTAAAATGTGTATATACTCTAATTTTATTTGGTAGACTTTTTATAGGTACATAAGCCTAATTGTGAATAGTATTAATGGTGTGCTTGAAGTCGTGGTTGGAGCTAAAAGGTGGTATTAACATAAGATGAGCTTAGTATGGGTCTATTTGAGTGTTATATGATATAATACTACTATGTGTGGATTTTTAAATTATTCCAAGGAAGACAAAGTGTAATGTTTGTCTAAAAAGGCCTTATAGGTCTCAATGAGACCTAATAGTGCAATGATACCTAATTGTGTTATTGTTGACCAAATTTGACTTTTAAGTCAAATTGGGGCACCTATGGGTAAAAAATTGAATTTATAGGTCTATATGGGGTATAATATGAGTGTTTTGGGGTGTATTATAGTTCAATTGATGTCAATTAATGTTATATTAGGTCAATTAGTTTTTATGTCTATTTATCAATTTGGGTCATTTTAGGGGTCAAAAAGGTGTATTTAATTATTTTTAAGGGTTTCTTGGGAAATTTAAATGTTTAAAAATATTATTTAATTCCACATGTTTCCATATAAGTCTAATGTAACTAAAAAAATTGAAATATGGTAGGTTATGTAGAAGAAAAGGTAGTTTTCTAAAAGGAAAAGAAGAGTTTGACACTTGTACAACATCCTTGGGAAGTGTGCCACATGGTAAATGTTAAATGTATAGGAAGTTCCTATTAAACTTCACCATGCTCAATTACATGATATTTTTTATTTTAATGTTTCATTTCTTTCTCAAAAACATTCATCTCTCTTTTTAACCTTCTTGGCAAGTAAAAGTGACTTTCAAGTTTTTGTTTGGTATAGACAACTCAGGACATTTCATGGAGAATGATTTGGGGAGTTTAAATTAAAATAAAATAAATTAATTTAAATATAATTTATTTTAATAATGGTGGCTTTTTATTCATGAAACATCCTCATTAAGTTGATTACACAAATCTACCTGTTAATTTATGTACCCTATAGGTTTTTCCTTGGTTTGGAAGTTTTCATACAATATAGCTATTGATGTTGCTTATAGATGATTTTTAATTCTTCCTCCAATGGTACCCATTCTTTGTTTCATGTTTTATTTTGTTTAAATGATAAATATAACTTAATTTACAAGAGGGTGCCAACATGAGCAATTTTAGTCAGTTTTTAACTTACAGGATCTTGAATTACATATAGAGGTTTCATATGAATGGGAAATGGTTTTTTCCATGTTTCAATGCCATGGTGGTCACCTCCTTATAGTTTTTTTGTCTCACACCCCCATATTTTTATTTAAAACCCATGTATCCACCATGATAGACTAGTCATAAGATACCTTTGCCCACTCTATTCACATCTGCAAGTGGTTTTCACATTAAAGGAGAAGTATTAGAACTTGATTCAGGTTTTATTGGTGTCATTTTTGTATTTTAATTTTTAAATTTGAGTTTGAGTTGTTTTTGAGACCTTCACCTACATTTTTCTTGATTTCATACTCACTACCCATATATACAGTCAATAGTCAACTACAAGTAGTCTTGATAGAAAGTCAAAAGGCCATGTTGAGATATTGAAGTTAGAATTTCAACCTTATTAAGGTAATATCATGTTATGAATATTTTTACAAACCTATTAAGATTTATAGGTTGATCAACAAGTTTAAAACCATGTTCAAGGTGCAATGATTGTGTTTTAGTCTCTTGTCCCTAAAATGGTGAAACAAAGGCCTAGGAGGTTTTTTTAGGTATCTTTCAACATGATTAAAGGGTGTTACAAGGCATAAAAATTGGTGATTTTGATATCCTATAGCATATAAAATATTATTTCAAGGTTTGAGGAGAGGATATTCTATGGAGGATAGTTATTGGAGGCTCTAAAAATCCATTTTTATGCACTAAAAACAAACAATGAATCTACATGGTTTGATCTAAAAGAAACCCTTCCTCACTCAAGGTTAAAAATCTTGACTAAGATACATGTTTTAATTATTAAAAATTATAAAATTAAAATAAATGGCACTAATATATTTGAGGAAGGAGGATTTTTTTTGTTCTCATGTGCTCTCCCAGTCTGTACACTATGGAAATGTTGATCTACAGTAGGACAGGTAGGTAGAGAGCAACTAAATTGAATTTATTGAGAGATATAAAACATAAAGGTGAATTTTTTTTCTAGGATATGGATAAGAAATAATGGAATATATAATACTTTTATTCACTTATTTTATGCCTAACAGAGAATACACACCTACAGTTTTATTGAGACGGAGCACAGTCCAAGAGGCATATTATTGGAGAGGTTAAGGTGTATGTGAAAGGATGGAAGAAATGATTACGATTTAAAATGTTATTAATGAATTAAAATAACCATAAATATGTCCTTAATTATAATTTCAAGATTTATTCATGAAAATCACCATCTACAGGTCTTGAAAATCACTTACAATTAATTATGTTGACTAAGACAGGTAGTAAGATGGGACTTAACACCTAAGGTGGTGTTTCATAGACCTAAAGCACAAAATTATTCCAAAAATTAGTAGGTAAAAATGGGGAGATTAAAATTGGGTATTTAAAAAGTGTTTTCAAGGTATAACTCATGCTAATTCCACCTACAGGGGTCCTAATTAAGGCAAAATATAGTGAGGAAGAAATCTAGTCTTATGAATCCAAGAGTATGAGTGATCCATGAGAGGTCATAATGGGTAATAGAGAATATAAAATATTATTAATTATTATTAAAACTTAGATAGGATATTATAATACCAAATAAATAAAATGGATGTCCTCCAATCATCAAAACATAGTTCAAAGCACAAACCTTGTACACTCAACTTTCATGCAATCGTTTTTTGAAATGGAGGGAGTTGGAGGGTCTATAAACCTGACCAAGGGTGGTAATTTTGTATATTAATTATTTAAAACCTAAATAATCCTTTCCAATAGTTATTTTATCTTAATAAATATGGGATTACCCCCTATTATATCTCAGATAGGGGTAGTTCTCTAGGTGCACTAGTTGATAGTTTGGAGGAGTGGAGGCAAAGAGGATAATTAGATGATTTTAAAACCTTTAGATAATATGTAAAAGTTTTTTCCACATATATTTAATAATTAATATCTAAATAAGAAATGTTGTATTTCAATGGAATATCACAAATGCTTAGACTTACAAACAAACCTATTAGGCATGGCGAGGTGTAAAGTTTCAAATGAGAAGGCATTGCCACTTCCACATTGATATGAGATTTATACCCTATGTAATAATTTTTATTGGATTAATATAGGAATATTTGAGGTATTTATAGATATTTAAAACCACCAAAATCCATTATAAGATTTGAAGTGTAGTCAAGTCTGATGAGCAAGGTCTAAGCCTAAGGCCTAATGAAGAGTCAATTGCATTTATATCATGAGAAAGGATATAAAACATACTATATCATGTGTATGGGATGAAATAAGATGTTTTCAATATTTTTTAGGTCAGATATATCATCAAAAATCCATTTTTGATTTAGAAACCCATCAGACCTGCAAGAAAGAGGAAAACAAGCTCAAATAGGCAACTTCAAATGCTCATATTTTCCTGGAGGATCTGCATGGGAGAAAAATGATGTTATGGAAGTTATTAAGGTCCTTTAACATCAAATTTTTGGAATTTTTTTTGGGTTTGATGTATAGTTTTTATGAATGAAGATTAAGACGTTAAACATGCTTAAAACCCTCTTAAAACCTTACAAATGACTAGTTTCTAAGTATGGAGTTAGAAATGAATTATAATGGCATATTTTGGATATGAAACATAATATAAATTATAGATTACTACTTCAAGCTCCCTCACATTATTTTGAGATGTACAGACTTGTACAAACATGGTGGAAATAGGCTATTTTTTATGTTTTGCAGGCTATAGGAGGAGTTTGAAAGTGAAATAAAGTTTATGGAAAGTTTTATAATTTATATAACTCCATATGGTAATTTAATCTCAATAAAAAACTTCTATGTTTACAAACTAGATGCTTCAATTTAGCCAATCAAAATTGGCCTAGTAGACAAGCTAGGGAGAAGTGTAAAAACTTCAAGTGAATGGAATTTTAAGGTGCCCTTGATACTTATAAGTCCATGGAGGGTATTTAAATATTTAATTCACTGATGTTTGTGTATCTTAATATAAAAATTATACCTTTTTGGAACCCAAGTGTGTATGGTACATGGAAAAGTAGTTTTATTGGTAGTAGATGATGATTGCTCCTTTCCAAGTGATTCCAAATGACCAAGCCTAAAAAACATTTATGGAGATGAATGTATGATGTCCTTAAACTTAATTTTAATCATAAAACCTGTTCCTAATCAGTTATAAGGCATTAAAATATGGATAATCATGTAGGTAATTTTTTTGAGCTAGAATGAGGAGTTTCAAGCCTCTTTTCATGAGGTTTATGACTTGGATTGGCACTTGTATCTCCTAACCTTACGTGGTTCATCCCATATATTATTATCATTCAAAATTAACTGCATCTCTCATCTTGACAAGTTTTGTTATGACCCTTGGACTTCTCTCTTCTTCTCTCTCTCACTCTCAAGTTCTATAAGAACTAGCCATTTTGGCCATTATATGGGATGGTCCAGCTGAGTATGGCAAAGCCCTACTCATTTTTATACCTTTTGAACTATAAGGAAAATTATTATTACCTCTTCCATGACTATTATTAGTGTGTTCATTTGGAATGTTTGATTTTGCATAAGTGAATACTACGGATTCCTTAGCATGCTTTATCATTCTTTCATCCTATTTACAATTGGAAAGCTTCTACTCACAAGGCATGTGAAGTTTTTTAGGATATGTCAAGGATTAAGTGAGTTATTATTTTCATTAGTACCCTAGTAGGCCTCTTGTCTAGTCATCTTAGCTTTGCACATTTATCCAAAACCTCATAATGTAACATTGATGAGAGAGGATGAAGATTGGAGAAGTGTATGTTTAGTTTGTCCTTTGATTTCAAGTGTAATATTCATATGGTTGGATGTCATCATGTTATTTGGTGTATCATCTCCCTTACGTTAGTTTACTTTTAGTTATCCTTCTCCCTTTCCACCCCCCAAAGTTTATTTGTAATTATAATCTAAAGTGGTACATCAAGGGAGTTATCCCTATCTAGAGATTCACCTCATTATTTAGGCTACCCATGAGCTTATAGATGATTCCATTATGGTACTTGGATGAGGAGAGCTTTTCCATATCCTCAAAGGGTGAAAATATAAGTGACAATAGTTATGCTAGACCTAAAAGGACTAAAAGATAATTTGATTCATGTTTATAAGATGTCATAAGGCCTATTCCATGACTAAACTAAGAGGTTAAGGATGATTAGCTAAGTGTCATATAAGTAAGAGGCTTGTATATATACAAGGTAGTTTTAGGCATATTGGGTGTTTAGAGTGAAGGTGAATGATATAACACATTATTGAGAATAAGGAGGTATTATAGACCATAATAAGAATTTAGAGGAACTATGATGAATATTTGATAGAGTTTTTATTTAATAAAATCAATCCCATATGACCTAATTTGTCTTGAAAATACCTATCTAAGCGAAGACGCCTAGAAGGTAGTTTGAGAGGGATAAAGTAGTGTGAAGAGCTAAAGAATGTGATCATAATCTATTATGTGAGAATAAAATTTTTATGAATATAATCAAAATTTTCAAGTGGTTGAGTTTGTGATGAGTCATCTAGGTTGTTTGTGTCTCCTTTCAAGATAGTGTTTGTTCAAGCCTAGCTGAGTTAGTACTTAGCTAGTTGGGGTTAGTGCTCCATGTGAAGTTGGTGCTTCACTAAACTTGATATTTTTAATTATAGTAATAAATTCCATTTATATTTATTAGTGGGTTTTCTTCCCTTTTATGGTTTCCCACATATATGGTGTGTTGACTTATGTAATATTATTTCATACTTCTATAATTGATTGCTTATGCATTGCTTGGTCTATATGTTTATGTGATGGTTCATGTATGCTAAGTTGGAATTGAAATAAATTTTTTTAGACACTAATTCACCCCCAACCTTGTCATTTATTTTAATTCAAATATTTGGTATTAGAGTAGGTCCTTTGAAGTAGGCATAATAGGGTAAAGGAGATCCTAGAAGAAAGGATGATTAGATAGTAGTAAGCTCGAAGTGGTTTCACTATAAGTAAGGCTCCAGTATTCAATATGAATACTTATGATTTTTTAGAGAATCATAACAAAAAAATTTCTAATTTCAATGGGATATGACATATGGTAGTCATTTGTGGATGGATACTTTCCACCTCCTACACCACCAATTGATGCAATAGGCAAGAAGGAAAGTGAAAGGAATTTTAAGGCAATGAATGCCATTATATGTGGTCTATAAAAGGTAGAGTTTGTGAAAGTGATGCATTGGGAGTCAGCCAAGATGATATGAGACAAATTGAATATTATCTATGAAGAAGAAAACAAGGTGAAGATGGCCAAGTTATAGACCCATTAGAGATATTTTAAAAGTATAAATATGAATGAAGATGAAACTATTGCATCTTACCGATTAAAGGTTGATGAAGTTATAAAATTTATTAGAGGATTAGGAGAAGAAGTGAAATATTATATAGTTTTCTAAAAGGTATTGAGATCACTAACTCTTAAGTTTGATTCTAAGGTGTTTATAGTAGAAGAGATACAAGATTTGGACAAGCTAGAAGTGGATGGGATTCATGGCATCTTGACTACCTATGAGATGAGAAGATATGAAATAAGACCTCCCAAGAAGGAAGTGAATGAAATTAGAAATGCATCATATCTATAAATCAATCCTATATTAGAGAAGATAGATCATACCTACACTTTTGATTGGGAATACATTTATTAAGTAGGGGTATGACCAATATGGGGATCTGCTAGACCTGATTAGGGGATAACTCGTCACAATAAACCATGATAGGATGGGTTTCAAAGCCTAAGGTCTACCACAATCATGAAAAAACCATAAAATAGTCTTAGGTTTGATGTTCACTCTATTCTAAAAAATAATAAATTAAATCTAATATAATACACACCAAATCTTGTGGCATAAAGTGAGGGTTAGAAATAAAACAAACTAAACTAAGCATGTATAGAAGATATATACTCACACCAATGTATATGGAATCCTAATGCATGGAATAAATAAACACAGCTACATTATTTATCTACTCTTACAAAGGATAAATAAAGTTAGGAATACTTATCTTTGAAGATGAACTCACTGAGCCTCAATCTCTCCCTTGGCCAAGGTGATTTGCAAGAGATTATTTTGGTATGTAAGGATAACAAAGACAAATTAGCTCTAGGCTACACAACCTATCTATGCATCTAAAATATTTATACACTAGATAAGATCTATATCTCCAAAGAAATTATGAAACCTTAAGCTTATTACTCAATTAGGATGGTCAATAAGAAGATGTTTGTTTACACTTATTCTTCTTTGCCTCTCTTCTTACAAATGGTTAGAAATGCACTCGTATATATAGGTAGATCTTACCCTAAATCCTTTTCAATATGTCAATTATACAAGGTTAACCTAGTAGACTCTATTTTTTTGGGGATATAAATCACTAGGTCTCAAGATAGGTCGGCCAAAGGGCTTACAAAGCTCCTAATGAAAAATACCCCTAAACTATATAGGGTCAACCCAATCGACCTAATACAATCAACTAGTTGAAAGGGGGTCAAGGAAAGAACAAGGAGGATAAAGCATGGAAAATTATTGGATTGGGTATAATAGATAAGAATAAGCTTAGGTTAAATGGTTTTTAGGATATGAGTGTGTAGATGGAAACCTAAAAAATGGACAACAATCTTACGAAGCACAAACAGTCTACCCCCCTTTCTCGATGCACCCCTTAAGGCATGAACTCAAAGAGATTGAGACTAAATAGGTTATTACAAGATATAAAGTGTCATTAATCAATAAAATTTTGAAAATATGTGTATACATATGCCCCACTCGAAACTCATGATGTGTCATATAAGTAGAACACATGATGGTGCTTCAAGAAATAGAACATGATAAAACACAATGTTGACACTAAGTAAAGTGCAGTAAGAATCAAGTAAGATAAATGAAAGGAAAAAATTAAAAGACACATACATTTACTTACCTTAGAGGTAGAGATAAATAAGTAGACTATAAGATAAAGTGAAGGCATCTAATGTGAATAACACTAGGCAAACATGTAGAATTTAGTGAAAAAAATAGCCAAAATCAAAAAATTTGGAATATATGCATATAATAGTGGAGAATATTCTCCACATCATCCTGAATCTAGCACATTTTATAGTTTTTAAAATGGATGATTAGAAACAAAGATATAGGCAAAATAAGGAATTTGTAGGAAAATAATTGAATAATTTGAATTTTGAAAAGTGTTTTTAAATAGGGATAAAGAGAAGGCATTTGGTTATTTAAACTTGTGAAGGAGAAAAAAATATCTATGGAGACCAAATGAGCTAGGATGGAGAGGAGAGATAGTCTAGATGAGGAAGGGCTCTAAGAGCAGTAACAAGTGCACTACTAGAGGATATGCATGCCATCTTAGGTCTACCAATGACAAGAGCACCGATGACTACATGCATACCAGATAGCATGGAGGAGAGGATAACCTTAACCATGTTAGAGATATTCTTGTATATGATATTATTAGGTAGGCAAGTTAGTATGATTGATATATATGCATCATATATTCTAGATATCTAGAAAATTTTGATAGGAGTTATGACATAATGGGTGCTATGTCAAAAATTAGATGGCAAGGTACCACTATTCATGGTATCCTTGAGTAGGATGATCCTAGAGGAAGTTGTACTATATGATATCAGCTCTATCATCTAGGTCTAGCTCATACATAATCTATATGAGGTGCTAGTTAGAGGGTAGAATTTGATAGGATCGATCATATTATTGCTGGCTTATATCCATGAGATGTTTCACGTATCACCTAGCTAAGTTTCCCTATGTAGTCAATGATAGGTCACCTTGGGTGTGGAGATAGAGAGAGGACCAAGTAGCATAGTCCATGCCCCATGTTCCAGCACTATAGATGGTGATATAGACATACATATTATGGAAACCATATGGGCACATAATGACTACATGGTTGAGATGGTACATAGTTGCACTAGCTATAGTGAGGACAAAGGTTGTCAAACACTATACTTGGTGGAAAGAGCCAAATCCAATGGCATGGGTACTAGGATAGATGGGCTTACCTCATCTAGTAGCACTAATATTGATGTTTGAATAGTGGGATAGATATGTGAGAGAGTCATAGGGGAGGAGGGGACTAAGTCTACTAGTGATGAGGTTGATGCTTAGACTACATCATATGTGAGTGTGGAATGGGTGAGCATGAATGGGAATAGATCAAGAGGAGAGAGATTTAGATGTAGTGACACCATAGATAACACCACCAACTCCATAGTGAGATGAGATATGACCATCAAGGGCATAATGTAGACAAAGGTAGGAATATTAGGAGAGAGTGGAGACTATCACCATCCTTGATGATCTAGTAAGTGAGCCAGAGGAGAGCTAGATGATAGATAAGTCACTTAATCATAGGTTGAGGTAGACACAAGCCATGACATCTGAATTTGAGTGAAGGAGGTGACCTACAGATGAGGTTATAAGAGGCCACGTGAATGGAAAGACTATGCTAGGTGATCTTGTGGATGGAAAGACCATAGTAAGAGAGACATAAATAGGCAAGAAAGATGGTTAAATTATTTCTTAAGTTTTATTTTAAAATAAAGACTAGAGATAGATAGATATTTTGAGATATGACAATGATCTAAAATCTATTTAGGTGTGATTTTATAGTTGTATCTGAGGATGAGGAGGAGAGATGGGGGTCCATAGTGAGGGGAACACTCCATGACATCCTATATGAGACTCTATAGCCATATGACCCTAATACATTAGAGGACCCTAGTGTACCATCTAACCTAGCTCAAATGAGTTGGTTTAGATTAGCAATTGAGGCAATAAGGTGAATATGAGCATAGAGAGAGGTTTAAACCACCAATAGAGATGAGTTTAAGTCAGATATGGTATGGTAGGCCTTGGTAGAGAAAAGAGTTTCACATTTAGCTATAATGATGTAGATGGCATAGGCACATATGATGATGTAGACATAGTTGATGTAGGCACATACATTGACCCAAACCAAGTTGGCATAGGTATAGGTGCACATAACATACCTATAGGGATAGGTAGAGGGACTGAGATCTTAGACAAACCTTCTTAAAATGTACTATTTATAGGAGTCATATTGAGGCCTCAATAAGAAGTATGGCTAGGCCATGAGATAAATAGGATGGAGCCCAACCATAGAGCTGGAACATTGTATATGGTTTTACTTATTGTATCAAATCTCATAAGATGTATATATATGATGTACAATTTAGGCATATTGATGATTATTGTGTATGTTGTCATTATTATGGTTGTGGTTATGGATTTTTTGGATATATTTATTTCTAGCACATATATTTATCCTTTTGTTTTATATGTTATAGGAAATATATGAGATGTGGTTTCTTTTTCTATAATTATGTAAAACACATGCATGGTTAAAAATAAAAAGGTAAAAATACTTGGAAAATATAATCAATCAAATATGCAATACACACTATTTCAAGTTTGGAAATGTGTAATAATAATAAAATGACTAAGTATAAAAACCAAGGGATGGTAATACAAGATGGTAAAAAGGAATTTGTTTTTAAATCAAAGTGAAAGATATTTGCACCAAATTAAAACAAGTAAAATCATACTAAATCATGTTGGGAAGTATGAAAACAATATAATAAAATGGAAAGAATGTTAAAGTTCACAAATGGTATAAAAACAAATTAATTAAGTCAATCAATTATACTAAATCACTTTGGGATGTATACTAGAAAAAAAAAACTGGAAAAAAATTGGTCTTAAATTTATCACACTAATTAAAGCTGGGAAGTATTAAAAAATCAATAAATGGTTGGATTCTTACATTCACTCAAAAAATAAGAAGATAAAAGTGAGAGAAAATCATGGGTAACTAAATCATACTAAATCAAGTTGCAAAGCATGTCAATGATGGGTAACTTCATGATTAATCACATCTTATCTTATATTTGAAACATATAATTTTGTTTGTGACTTGTATTATTGGATTTTTTTTTTTAGGAATGTCAGCTCCTATACATAGTCTTACACTACAACTCAGAAAGAGAACACCACTAAGGTGGAAAAATTTGGAAAATTGGGTAACAAAGGATGTGGGTAATAGGAAGGAAAAAGGTGGTAATTTGTGAGAATGGTTGGGTCCTATCCATGGTCTTATAATGTAACTCACAAATGAGATCCCAAAGGGAGTGATCAATAGACAAGATAATATTTATCAAGAGGAAATATGAGGGATATAGGGAATGAAAAAGGGAGTTTATAAATCAAGACTTAGGTGTCTTATGAGAAGACCTTAGGAGACAAGAGGCATATTAAGGACATTAAAAGACATTCAGTGATTAGTGACCATCAATTTATAAAGGAAATCTATTCAATATAACCCTAAATATTTTTAAGAAAATAAGCATGATACTAAGATCAGCTCATGAAGGTATATTGGTATAAGGAAAATTGAAATGGACCTACCTTCCCACAATGTGTCCCCCATTCCTTAAGACCCCTTATAGATCTATCAGTCTATTGTGAAGATTGGGTACTTGCATGAGAAAGTAGGTAACACTATTTTTTTAAAAAAATTCTCCTCTTCTAATCTACTATCCTACCACACCCCAAAGGACCTAAGATCTATTGTGAGGCTAATTATGGAGATTAAACTTTGAATACACAAAGGATATTTTATTTGAATCATGTCTTTTAGTGAGATTTAACTTTTGAGAATATTTTTGCATTTTATATCATTGCCTTTTATAAAATTATTTGGATTTTAAATTTTTATGTATTGTTAAGATTTCTCTTCTATATGGATTCAGAATGACCAATCATGAGAGATGTAGTGACACACAAATGATATTTAGGCTAAGGCTAAAGGAATCTAAGTAACCAAAGACAAAGACTGACTAGGATACATAGGCTTAAGAATTAACTAGCATATGATCTCAAGTCTCAACCATGTATATGCTTATTTTGAAAAAGAGGAAGAAGGGAAAAAAGAGATCCAAATTGGACCAGTGAAAGGAGAGTAGAATGAGATACATTGTTTGTTAACTAATTAGATGGTAAAGGGAGACAAGAACTAGAGGGATTAAGGTTTGTATAACCAAGTCACAAAGACAATTATCTATGAAAAATACATATAAGAAAGCAAATAATCATGAAGACACAAGAAGAGAGTTTTAAGAAAAACTCAAGAAATAAAGAGAAAGTAATGATAAAGAAAGACAATCATATTTAAGGATAAATGACAAGATAAGCAAGATATAGTATCAAAAATAAGATCACTATATAAGAAAAATATGAATTTGACACAATGTCAAATGATATAATAGATAGATAAGATTGAAATTATAACACACATTCAATAAAATTTTAAATGTAAAAGTACCATTCATGTGCTCATAAATACTAATAAATTTACCTACACACATTATCCAAGACATCAGATAAATCTCTATGAAGTTGGATATGAACTACTGCTAATGTCTCATCAATCTTTTAGGAAATTAGGAAAAGACTTCTCTTCTAATCTCCTTAAATAAAAAATTAGGATCATGTTGAGAAAAATTAGGCAAGGTATGATTGAGAGAGTGTGTGGGAGTAAGTTCTATAGGAGATGCAGGAATCATTAGTAGAGAAGGATCCATGGGTGAATGAATCATGGGTGGGGAAGGATCCATAGGTGAGGAAGGGCCCACAGGTGAAGGAATCATAGGTAGATGCACAAAAGGTGATAAAAGGACTATATGATAGGATGGAACCACTAGAAGTAGAGCCACAAGAGAAGAAAGAGGAGCCTTATTACAAGAATAACCTATGGGAGGAATAAAATAAGGTTTAATAATAACTAAAAGGTGATCTTTAAGGTGTTTTTGAAATATGCAACAAAAATCAATGTGATGGGTGCCACATTGGTGACACAAATAATATAACTCACCATACTTAGGTATATATTCAAGTATAACCTTTTAGGGAGGTATGTCTTTATCTAAGGAAGGAGAAGAAGTATGCAAAACGTCAATATATTTTTTCAACTTGCTATAATGGGTCAGAGAATGATTATCTATCCCATGGAAGTAATAGATATGCTTGTGAGTGGTCTTAAGAGAAGCACTTATAGGAGATATAATAAGAGTGTAATAATTTGGAGAGCACTCATCGGCCCATTTGGTTGGCTATAAAGCCATATTGGGTAAGGGAATTAAACCATCACTAAGGGAAGGTGGTGATCGAGGAGGAATAGAACTAGGATTAATGGAAGGAGCAATGGGATGAGAAATAGGGGTAGGCTCAACAATATTAAGATTGGAAACAACCTCAAATATAACATGAGTAAGAATAGGCTCAACTATAGTAAGAGTGAGAATGGGCTCTGATAAGGCATCTATTAAAGGAGGGGTAGGATTTATAAAATGTCTAAGGAGGGTTTCACTAATATCAGGAGTAAACAAAGTATGGTGATCAAGGTACCTAGAAAATTGGTAAAGCTCGATCATATCATGATCCATGAGCATACTCCTATGAGGATATTTAGAAATTGGAGGTGTTGGCACCATCTCTACCCTATGATAAAGAGGAAAACTACTAAAATTAGGATTTGTAAATGAAAGAAGATGAGGAGATATACAAAAAGACTCAAGTAAAGAAGAATGATAATGGATAATATCAACATCATGGGCCTATACAAGATCACCTAAGAATAGATCATCTAACAAATAACCATCATCATAATTTGGGGTATGAAGATCAATGACACAACTAGGGATGACCTTGTCATTTGAAGAAGTGTGGTTAATATAATGTTGAGTCTTGGTTAAGACTACAAGAATATCATTGCAAGGAAGATTATGAGAATGAGGTTGCAAAGAAGCAGGAAGCTACGAGATGAGATGAGGTGAGAGATCAGAAGTTTTAATCTTTACGTTAATATCATTAGGCTCATCATCATCAAAATTTAAAATGTAAGGATGAATGTTCCCAATGAGTTTAGGATGCTCATTATATCCTCAAGTTGAATTAATGGGAAAATTAAGATGATACAACTCACAGAATGGAACATTGGGAAAAAGTTCAATAGTAGGAATATTGAAGACAAAATAGTGTTGGAATTATTCAAAATTCAAAGGGTTAGTATCACCCTAAATCCTATAAATGGCTACATTATGAGGGAATTTAATGCATTATCAAGTGGAAGAAGTAACATCTCTCATACAGTGAGTCTATGGCCTACCAAGCAAGATGTTATAAGAAAGGGGAAAGTTAAAGATCATCACCTTCACATTAATGGTGATAGGTGTGATAGTAATGGGATACCACACACAACCTAGAGGAGGCATTTTCCTTCTATCATATCCTTGGTAGGTGTTGTGTGTAAACTTGAGATTGTATTATGAATATTCAAGGGTATTAATGAAGTCAAGAGAGGTAACATAGGTACTGAAACCCTCATTATTCAATGCACACTTAACTTGGATATCACCTATTTGAACACTAATGAATAATGGAGGATCATCTGCATGAAGTAGAATCTCATCAGGAATCATAGAAGCTAAAAGAAACTTTAATGAAAGATAAGTGTCTATAGTTTCATTAATGTTTATATAAATCTATTCACATTGTTGTAATATACTATCCTCAGATCTAGATAAGGCTACCTCCCATCCTACTAGAGGAGGATGAGGGACATTCATCTCAAATAATTGTTACATAAGATAATTTCTATGATGTGGATAATTCCTCATAAGCTCAAGGAATGAAATTAGGGATAGGATATTAGTGAGATCCATGATGGGATCCCACTCATCATAACCCATAAGAAGGTTTTAAGATATGGGTGCATAATGATTAAGGAGGTCCTCAAAAGGAGGAGTTGAAGTACATTGGAATTTATGTTAATAAAAAGGATAAGGTTTAGAATAAGGCTTTAAATCATGTTATGATGATGAATTAGTTGATTCAAGTTAATTTTGAGAATTAGTAGAAGTGTTAGTAGAAATTTGAGTATCACTAGTGTTAGAATATGATGAAAGAGTGGTTAAAATAGAAAAGGAAGTGTTATCTGAGGGAGAATTAGAAATTGGATCATCAAAATTAATAAGGTCATCTTTCTCCAACTCATTTAAATGAGTTGGAGAACAATCCTAGATAACATGATATGTTATAGCTGAAAGAGGAGTGTAGATAGGTTGGGAATCGATAAAAGAAACCACCCTTTGCATATTAGTCATGTTAACCACATTCTCTTTGGAAATGGGTTCAAAAATATTTTCTATATTATTGGTGGAAGTCATGCCTTTGTCTTGATTATCTTTAATATGTTTATGATTAGGAAGAGGGTATTTGTAGATAGCCAAATGAGCATTGGCTTGGTTCAAGGCTTAAGTTTTATCATATGATTTATAATCGTTAAAAGAAATTTCATAAGATTATTAATGCTTTTGAATGATGGAATCATGATTAAAATTAGGACCAAGAAGAAATTCCAGAGATAAATTACAAAGTTATCTATAGGTCTCATGAGAATGACCCCAACTAATGTGAAACCAATAAAACTTGTTAGGATCATACCCAAATTTCATAGGTTGGGTAGGGTCAAGATCTAATAGAAAAGGCCTAGGTAAATACTTAAGAAATTTAGATGAGGATAGAGGTTTATGAACATTAATGTTTTTTGGTGAAGATAAGTGAATATTGGTATATTTTTTAGAAGGGGGAGTTGGTTCCAATGAAGGGGTAGGAATGACAACTTGAACATTGTGAATGGTGTCATAATAATATGTAAAACCATTATTGGTAACATTCCATTTTTTGTTATTAAGTAAGAAATGAGGACCCATAAAAGTTTAGGGTGGCTCAAATTGATGCATAAGGAAATATTATCATTTAGATTGTTTAATAGCTTCCTCTAAGGTACATGGAAAGAAAGTGCAGACCCAATATTGAAGTTTAGGAAAAGGGAAATTAGAAAAGAGATGGAAAATATTATCATTATCCATGTTATGTTCACATTTATTTGACAAAGTTTTCCACCTTTTAACAAAGGATTGAGTAGTTTCATTTTCAAGTTGTTTACAATTTATGAATTGGGCCAAAGTGTTTTCAAGAAGATCACTAGTTTAGAATTGTTCAACTAAAGGATTCACTAAATCCTCCAAAATAGAAATAGAATGAGATATGAGTTGGTTTTACCAATCCAAGGAATCACGTGTGAGATTTTTGTCTAAGATTTTGGTAGCAGAAAAGGTGTTCAATTTGATCTAATCCTTATAAATATTTCTAAATATTTTAAGATGAATGGTGAGATCAGATGATCCATTATAAAAAATTGTAGGTGTGATACCTCCAATATAAATGCTATAAATTTGAGTAGTAAGAGGTTAATTTTGGATATGTTTAATGTTTTTATTGACCAAAGGAGGTTGAGAAATGAAATTACTTGAAAATATTGAAGAGGAGGGGGAAAATTTTAGTTATGTGTGCCCCAAGTTGTTGGTTGAGGATTAATTTGAAGATGAAGAAGGTTTTTCATTCTCATCCTTTGATTTGTGTTATGATCTTGCAAGGTATTCATTTGATTGAGTGTTTTTAATAGTAGTTGGTGTGTTTGATTAGAATTATTAAAATAATTAGAGTTTTTGTTTGTGGCTTGGGTACCACTATTAGTGTTAATTGGATCTTGAGAGGAACTATGAAAATGTGAGGCACTAGTGTTTCTATGCAAAATTGCTTTCTACATTCAAAGAAGAAATAAGAAACTGAAATAAAAGGTTAAGGCTAGAAGTACCTGATAAAGTTGAGCGCACCGAAATCAGACGTTGGAAGATTCTCCTCTTTGGTTGTGGAGGAATGACACCTACGAAAAAGAGACTAAAACACAGAAAGATGTTAGTCAAAGATATGGTGGGTTGTCAGGCGAACGCCCGATCCCGAAAGTACGAAGACTCCCTAGAAGGATATCAACCCACTGATAAAAAGCGTAATGTTGGACGAAAGTAGATAATAAAAGATGAAATGATAGAAAATAAAATGCATACCTGATATGCAGCACTGTTCTGCACAATCACCGGCGTCGGTCTCTGTGGTGCCGGCGTCGGTCTGGGAAGGTGCCGACGTCGGTTAAGATGCCGTCGTTGGTCGGGGTAGTGACCGGCGTCGGTAGGGGCAGGTTCTGGATAGAGTCTGGGCGAGTTGCAGAAGGTCTTGATAGGGTCGGGACAAGGGATTTTTGGTCGAGTCGGGACGGGGTTTGAAGCTTCAGGACGGGGTCTAGGCAAGGTAAGGTCGGGACAGGGTCTGATAAAAGACAGGGTCTGAGAGAGTCGGGACAGGGTCTGGGCAAGGTAAGGTCAGGATAGAAGCAGGGATGTAAATGAGGGATGCTGGTTCTGTGGATTCGGGATGACAGAGCTAATGCAGAAATAGTAACCAAGAAGAAATAAAACAAATAGAGTAAGAACTTACCTGCCAGAAGACGTGATGAAAGCCATAGTTGTGGTGTCAGATTGAATGTAGATTGGTTGATGCCGAGAGTGTTGATGTCGAAGTTCACAGGTTGATGATTGCTCGGGGTTTGATTGATCAGCGTTTTGAATAGCGTTCAGGATAGCGTTCAGGGGTCTGGTTTCGAATGGTTGGCGGAGGTTGATGAAGGCGGGCGACGGTTCTAGAGACGGTTCGTCAACCGTTTTGGGAAACCGAATGGTAACTGATAACGGATAACGGCAAGGTGATCGACGTCGGTAGGATTGCTGACATCGGCCGATAAGTGACCGACATCGGCGACATCGGCTGGGTAAAGACCATCGTCGGCAGATGCATAATGGGGATAGAGTCTAGCTTTAACTCTGTGCTCATTTTTACATGCTGCCAGGGTCAAGGTTGGTGGAACAAGTGATCGACAAGGGTTAAATAGGCGAAGAAGAATAAGACGAGGAGTGACCAGGGGAGTCGACATGATTTCGGTGTCTACAACTAGTGGAAAAAAATTCTCTTGTAGCAAAATATGGACTAGTGAATTGTTGAGAAGAACTAGTAGCATGATCACCTTGGGTAGAAAACAATGCACTAGTGGAAGGATTAAAGATAGTGAATCGTATGAGAGGCCCACTAGATGTAGAACCTATCATGTTAGTGGATATACTAGGCATGGAGGTGGAAGAAGTAAGATAAGAAGTGATCATGGTATGAGAAGGGGTCATAATCAAAGGAAGAGGCTGAGAACAAAGAAAGTGGTACCCCCAAATCTAATTGATAATGTAGTAGTAGGAGAGTTATGCTCTTCAACTTGATTACATAATAATATTGTAAATGGTAGAAGGGTCTTGTCCTTGATATTGTGGAAATTCAAAGATAAAGAAGATAATTTTGAGGGTATACTCTAATTTGGGTTGATCTTCTAATGAGAAAAGAGGATTATGCTATGAATAGGTATTAGGAGGGGTCTCATAGTTCATTTTTCTAGTGGTAATATGAACATTACCAGCATCTAAGAGAGAATCCCTACTTTTTCTATGGGAGACCCTATGAGTGTTAGTAAAATTCATCATGAATGTTGACTGTAACTCAATGTTATCATCAAGCAAAAATTCCATGATGAAGGGAAAGAAAGAGAGATGAGAAAGCAAGAAAATAAGGAATGACAAAAATAATACATGGTTGATTGGGTTGACCTAACAAAAAAATAAGGTCTACAAACTATATAGGGTTGAATGGGTTGATCCATTATAGTGAATAGGGATTAGAAAAAGAGGAGACATGGTTTATAAACTATATAGGGTCAACTGGGTTGATCCAATATAGTGAATAGGGGATAGAAAAAGGTACATGGTTGTCTAGGTTGACCTAGTACCATAGAGAGGGAAATTAAGAAACTTATGACATGTTTGTGGATTAAAACAAGATAACTTTTGCAATAAGTTTGAAAATAAATATTTGAAAGGAAACAAATAGTCAATTGGATTAACATTGGTCAATCTAATTAAATCCCATTGCACAAAACCTTGCACCAACACTGGCTAATGTAAGTTTTTGTAATATAAAATACAATTGAGAAAAGAACAAGCAATAAACTTGGAAAGTAAATATCTAAATAATTGGTCAACCTAAATGTTAATTAGATTATTAAGCTATGATTTTAAATGTGATGGGAATTTGACTATAAGCAAAGAACTAGAATGAAAATATAAGGATGGTTTCAGGTAGTTTAGGCTGAAAGAGACTATAGTGGAAATGATATATGCTTGGTATTGGGGCCTACCTCCTCACTTCATACACCATAGTTATAAGTGTGTCAGGTGCTTAGCTAGAATATAACATTAACCATGATTTATACTTGATCAGAGTATCAAGTTAGCCTCCCCCTTGGTGATGAAATCCAAGTAGGTTGTCCTTGGGTATAAAAATGTTAAAATTCTTGTTTAGATTATGTGATTTAGGAATGTGTACATAAAATAAAAACTAGTGAAACTAAATGATTTATTGAAAACCACCTAATTAAATTATGTGATCTATTCTAATCATGAAACCATCAAGACAAGAAGGTATGAACTAATTACTAGCATATAAGGTTAATTCTAACTTTGAAATAAGGTAAAATGTTGATATAGTCAACAATGTATGCACAAAATATAGAATAGTTTTGATAGGGTTAAAATTTTACTACAAAAGCAAGGTCTAAAAATGAATAGGGTTGACATAATTAACATAGTTATCCAGATATCACATAGGACATGAAACTTGATTAGCAAGGTCAACCTAGTTGACTGTAAAAGGGCAATTTTAAAGACTACAAACTATAAAATGAAAGATTGTAAAGAAAGAGATAGAGAAATAGAAAGGAACATTAGGGGATCAGAGATGTAAAGAATGAATATTTTTGTTCAAGAACCTTGATATATGCTTACAAATCCTACTAACTAGGTCAATTAAGATTTATAAAAACTTATTACTAAGTGCCTAAAATTGACAAGGTCGATTAGGTCAACCTAATATGTTGAACATAATGTCTAAAAAAGTATAGGGTCAAGTGGGTCATCCTAGGAGTCTGGACTAGATATCTAAAAAGTTAAAAACATGTATTGGGTCCATAGGGTCGATCTAGTATCATGTACCTAAAAAATCGGGCATAAAAGTTGAATATTGGGTCAATAGAGTCAATCCAATATGGAAAATATATGATAAAAATAATGATGAAAAAATAAAAGAAATGAAATAATATGAGTAAATCCCACAAGGGTTAGTTCACATTGGGTTCACTAGAATGTAAGAAATCAAAAATGTATCATGTCTATAAATTAATCTTGGCTCAAAGAAGATAGAGCATACTTACACTTTCTATTGGGAATACATTTTCCAAGTGGTGGCAATACCAATATAGGGATCTACTAAACCTGATTAAGGTATCACTTGTCACAATACACCATGCTAGGAAGGGATCCAAATCCTATAGTCTACCACAATCATGCAACCCTAAAAGAGTCCTAGGTTTAATGTTCACTCTATTATAATAAATAATAAAGTAAATCTAATGTAGTTCAGACCAAATCTTGTGGCACAAAGTAAGGTTTAGAAATAAAACAAACTAAAATAAACATGCATAGAAGACATATTCTCACATCAATGTCTATGGAATCCTAATGCATGGAAGAAAGAAATATAAATACATTATTTATCTACTCTTACAAAGGAGAAATGAAGTTAGAAATACTTACCTTGTAAGATAGACACATTGAGCCTCAGTATCTCCCTTGGCCAAGGTGCTTCATAAGGTATTTTTGTGCTATGTAAGGATAACAAAGATAAATAATCTCTAAGATACACAACCTATCTATGCATCCAAAAGACTTCTCCACAAGATAAGATCTGTATCTCTGAGGAAAGTATGGAACCCTAAGCTTTATTCCTCAAGTAAAATAGTCAATAAGAATATGTTCATTCAAACTTATTCTTCTTATCTTCTCTTCTTAAAAATTATTGGACATGAACTTGTATATATAGGTAGATCTTGGCCTAAATCCTTCAGAGTATGTTGGTTATATAGGGTCGACCTAGTTAACCCTTTATGCTTTTGGGAGATAAATCACTATAACCTGAGCTAGGTTAGTCAAAGGGTTAACAAATATCCTAATGAAAAATACCCTTAAATAGTAAAGTTTCAACCCATTCAACCCTGTATAGTAATCAATATTTGAAAAGTGTATAGGGTTGACCCAGTTGACCTAGTATAGTCAGCTTGTTGAAAGGTGGTCAAGGAAAGAACAAGGAGGATAAAACATGGAAAATGACTAGAATGGGTACAATAGAGAATAATAAGATTAGGGTAAATGATTTTCATGAGATGATTTTGTATATGTCAAGTGGAAAAAGGGACAATAATCTTATGAAGCATAAATGATCTACCCACCACTTTCTTGATGCACCCCTTAAGGCATGCACTTAGAGAGATTGAGACTTGATGGGTTCTTACAAGATACAAAGTTTGAATAATTGATAAAAGTTTTAAAATATTATGTGTATATAGGAAGAAACATTCAAAGCTAATAATAAGTTTAAGGATGTGGTATGTTCAGATGTTGATGCTGATGAACTAATAGCTATGTTTTTTAGGAAATTAAGGTTTGGATCTACTACGTACAATGGTAAGATACCTTCAAAATGTTTCAACTATGGTAAGATTGTTCACTTTGTATCTAAATATATTAATAAAGATAAGGTTGAGCATGATAAAGAACATGATGAACATCATGGAGATGATAAGAAGGTTTATAAGCCTAACAAAACCAATAAATATTCAAGAAGTATGAAGGTAGAAAAGGGTCTTTTAAGAACAAGAGAAGATTATATACCAAAGAGGATAATACTCATATAATGTAAGTGGCATAAGCAGATCTACGAGTGATGGTGACAGTAATGAACATGAACATGATAATAATGAAACCTTATTCATAGATATATAAATATACAATGAGGGTTGTTCAAAAGGGAAAGGCCTTATGGATTTTGAAGATCAGATGAAGAAGAGGTTGAGGTGAACCTTGAGGTAAAATTAGTGAGTTCTCTATAGGAATTAAAGTTATAAAGAAGGAATATTCACAAATTAAGATCATTATTTAAGGACTATGAAGAGAAAATTGGATTATTTGAGGAGACATTGAGTAACACATCTAATAAGTATGATGAGATCATCAATCATATTGAATCATAGATGTAAATAATCATTATTAACTTAAAATCTAAAGAGTAATAATGTACCAGGTATGGAACTAAAGTGGAATCCTGGAAATCTAAGTTAGATCAATCAAATAGAAATATGAAGACCTATGAGAGGTTTGAAAAGAACACTAAGGCTCGAGATGAAATCTTGATTAGTCAAAAGTACATAAATGATAAGATAGGTCTTACATTCAAATAATACCAAAAGGAGGTAGCTCAAGTCAAGTAAAAAGGTAATGAAGACAAGAAGGTAAACATGAAGAAACCAATCAAACATCTTAATGCTTTGAGGTATAATAATTCATTCAATGGTTACTATTTTGCATGTAATTAGTTTGGTCATAGAGAAAGAGAGTTTAGAATGTATACACATAATATTTTAAAAAATTTATCACTTACTGACACTTTGTGTCATGCAAGAACCCATAAAGTCTCAATCTATCTTAGTGCATGCCTTAAGGGGTGTACTAGGAAAGGGGTGGGTAGACCATTGGTACTTTGTAAGATTTTTGTCCCTTTTGACACTTTCCATCTACACACATATCTCCTAAAACATTTTACCCTAATATTATTCTTTTCTATTGTACCCATTCCAATCATTTATCACATCATTATCCTCTTTTTCCTTGCCTTGATCACCTTTCTCTAGTTGACTATACTAGGTTGACTAGGTTGACCTTGTATAGTTTTCATCCTCTAATAATTATACAAGGTTGACTAGGTTGAACCTATACTATTTTTGGTATCCCTTTGGCTAACCTAGTTTAAGACCTAGCTATTTATCTCCCAAAAACATATAGGTTCGATTGGGTCAACCCCATATAGCCAACATATTTAGAAGGATTTTGGGAAAGATCTACCTATATATACAAGTTCATTTCCAACCATTTTAAAATAGATAAGTGAATATGTATAAGTGTGAACAAACATTTTATTATTTACCATTGTAATTGAGAATTAAATATTAGGGTTTCATACTTTATTTGGAGATATGGATCTTGTCTTATGGAGAAGTCTTTTAGATGCATAGATAAGTTGTGTAGCCTAGAGCTTATTTATCTTTGTTATCCTTACATACCATAATAATCTCATGTAAATCACCTTGGTCAAAGTAGATATTGAGGCTCGATGGCTTCATCTTCAAAGGTAAGTATTCCTAACTTTATTTCTCCTTTATAAGAGTAAATAGATAATGTAATTGTTATTCTCTTCCATGCATTAGGATTCCATATAAATTAATGTGAGTATATGTCTTATATGCATGTTTAGTTTAGTTTTTTTTGTTTATAACCCCCACTTTGTGCCATAAGCTTTGGTGTGCACTATATTATATTTACTTTATTTTTTATTAGAATAGAGTGAATATCAAAAACTAGGACTCTTTAAGGGTTGTTACATTATTGTGTTAAACCGTAGGCTTTAGAACCCTTCCTAACATGGTGTATTTTGATAATTGATCCCTTAATCGAGTCTAGAAGATACCCATATTGGTCATTCCCTTACTTAACAATTATATTTTCAATTGCAAGTGTAGGTATGCTCTATCTTCTTTGAACTAAGATTGATTTATAGACATGATGAATTTTTGATTAAATACATAGAAGACACTCTAAAAATAAATATGCATGGGATTATGAAAGGAATCATTAGTTCATAAGTATGAATGAGGTGGTTTGATATAGTTATCATAATTTAGGACACATTACAATATTATGTTCTAAAATATTTAGAGGGAAAATGAGTGTATGGAAATAAAAAATAATAAATGTGAGTCATGATCAGTCTACAAGCCAAAGTGGACTATTTTTTATGATAGAGCACACTTAAAATTTTAAATTAGGTCAATAATGTCTAATAGTAGATCATATTGTTAATCAAATGGTTAAATAAAAATGTCTAACCTAAGGTGACAATCAATCCTAACAATATCTTAAAGGGTATTCAGTCTTGTGAGAGCATGGAGATCTAAGAATCTCTTGAGTTTGTGTTGTTATAGTGACCTATGAAATGGGTGACTACATTAGGATTCATGAAGACTCACTTTAGTTAGCATAAACATGGTGGATTCTTGGTTTGAGGGGAAGCTATTTAGGTTGTTCATGAGCTCCAACTATAGATGTTGACAAACATAGAAGACTTTTAAAGAGTAGTTGAAAAAGAGGGAAAATTATTGGTTCCATATTTTTCATTATGTATGACCATTTGTCATTAATTTCAAAGGGAGAGAAATTCAAAAATAGGGGAGATGAGATGAGAATGATTAGGTTGAAGCTTGTTTGACATCAATGACAAAAGAGGAGATTGTTAAGAAGTGTTGTCATTAATGTTAAGGTTTTTATCATTGATGTCAAGGTTGATGCCATTGATGTTAAGGTTTAGGTTAGAGATATAGTTTGAAGTCAAACTAATGTCTCTTATGTTGGCTAATTTCAAGGTTTAGATTAGAGAGAGAATTTTGTCTCTTATGTTGGTTGATCTCAAGGTTGATGTCAAGGTTCACATCAGAGAGAGAATTTGAAGGCAACCTAATGATTATTTTTTTGATTCATGTTAATATTATTGAAATGGTGTGAGATTTATATTTAATGAGTGTTATTTTTTGATAACATTAAGGTAATCATGTTTGAGTAATAGTTATTGAGTGCATGGTGTCTTGAGAAGCCTAGTTTAGACCATCTGAGAAGGTGTGCATAGTAAAGTTTGGTGAATTAAGTAAGCATACAATCATGATAGGTTGTTTGGAATTGTATGATCATATAATAAAAGTTTATATACATTTATAAGTGTTTCAAGGTCATTTTTTATGTTTCAAGTATTGAAGAATCATGGTCATGGAACTAGTCATATCATGAAGAGACCCTATGAGAAGGTATGAGTATGATAGCTTGTTGAGATGAGTGAACATAAGAATGAGTGGTTGTACTAGGTTTATTGATCATGTATTTGAATCATTTTATCACTCATAATAGTATCAAGATGAGCCTACATGGGTAGGACCTATAGATCAAGCTTGTAACTAGAACATTTTGAGACCTCGCCTATCCTAATGAGGCATCATGATCTATTATCAAGGCCTATGAAGGATGTAAATAAATGTATAATAATGAGATAGGTTTCTTGAGTTTGTGAGAGTTATGGAGATTGATTGGAAAGAGGCATGAAGGCCAATTTAAGGCCTAATGTGGTTTGTAGGTCAAGGTGTAAGTGAGCAAAGAGAGAGAGAGAGTGTGGCCTAATGGGGTATAAAGATTAGTTTTTAAGGAAAGTGTAAGTATGGGAGAATTGAAGAAGGTAATTCAAGTTTTTTTAATCATTTTCACTAATTTAGAGTTCAAATTTTGATGGATAAGGCATGAAAAGTGGTTTTAAGGTATCTCAAGTGCATAAAATGAAGGTTTATCTATTAAAGAAGGTTTTATTGTGCTCATTATATTGTCAAACCCATAAATGAGAACCTAATATATTCATAGTTTATTGGGAACTATTATAACTCAAAATTATAAGATTTTTTTTGGATTGAAGGGGATCACTTTCCTCTACCCTTCATTGATTAGGTCTTGGACACACTAGCAAGAAATAAATATTTTACCTTTTTGGATGGCTTCAGTGGTTACAACTAAATTATAATTTCTCTTGAGGACCAGGAGAAGACCACCTTCACTTGTCCTTGGGGTTCTTATTCTTATTTTTTATTACCTTTTAGGTTGTGTAACACTCCTGCAACATTCTAAAGGGTTGTCCTAAGTGTCTTTGTAGATATGGCCAATGAATGTGTAGAAATTTATATGGATAACTTCACTATCTATAAGAAAACATTTGATGAGTGCCTGAAGAACCTAAAGAAAGCGCTAAAATGCTATTAGGAGCACCATTTGTCTTTAATTCACAAGAAATGCTATAAGCTTATGATAAAAGGTATTATCTTAGGCCACCATGTATCTACTAAAAGAATTAATGTTGACCCTATAAAAATCAACATAAAAAAAACCTTCATGTTCCTTAGAAATATAAAGATGTCAAGAGTTTTTTAAGACATGCTGGTTACTATAGGAAATTTATCAATAATTTCAATAAAGTAGTAACACCATTGTTCACTCTCCTGACTAAAGTTGTTGAATTCATATGGACTCCTACCTATGATACAACCTTTAAATAATTAATAGAATTATTGACCACCACCATTATTCTATGTGGTCCTATTTGAAGATTCCCTTTAATATTCACATAGATTCTTTAGATACTTCCCTAGGAGCTATGCTAGGTCAAAAACAAGAAGCATTCAATTATGCCATAAAATTTGTAAGCAATAACCTATAGGTAGTAAAATTAAATTACAAGATCACTAAAAAAATGTATTGATAGTAGTCTATGCTATCAAATAATTACGTAACTACATAATAGGGTATCAAGTCTTTATTCATATAGACCATGCATCCATTAGGTACATTATGAACAAACTAGTTGTCCTAGGTAGAGTGATAAGATGGCTACTCTTATTACAAGAATTTGATCAAACTATTATATATAAGCCTAGTAAGGACAATTTTATGGCTGACTTATTATCATGATTATAATCCCTTCAATAAGATACCATAGTGGATGACTCATTTCTAGATGAAAACCTATTATCCCTCACATTTACCACACTTTGGTATATTGATATTACTAACTACCTTGTAACAAGGTTACTTTCACAACACTTCCTCCCTAACCAAAAAAGAGATTTGATTCAAAAAAGTGGTAGGTATTCATGGTTATCCAGATTCCATTTCTATATTGGTCCTGACTTCATCATTAGAAGATGTCTTAGAGAAGACAAAATCCTAGATATCCTTAAAGCCTACTATGATGAACCCTATGGAGGACACTTTCTAGCCAAGTGTACAATAGTAAAAATATTGAATATAGGATATTATTGGCACTCACTCTATAAATATTCAATAAGGTATACTACTTATTGTGATAGATGATAGAGTATGGGGAGACCCACACATTCAAATGAGATGCATTTGTATCCTCAAATGGTGCTTGAACCATTTGAAAAATGGGGCTTAGACTTTGTAGGACCTTTTGATCCAAAATCCAATAAAAAATAATAAATCTTTGTATGTAATAATTATGTCACTAAATAGGTCGAATTAAAGGATTTTACACATGTCAAGGATGAAAAGGTGGTGACTTTCCTCTATGAATAAATATTCACAAGATATGGTATGTCACAAGAAATAGTCACTGAGCATTGACCCCAATTCACTGCTAGTTTAATTACTACCTTGGTCTAACAATATGAGATTAGGCATAGGAAATGAACTCCATATCATCCAAATTCCAATGGACAAGTGGATGTCACCAACAAAGAGTTATAAAATATTTTGACCAAAACTGTTAGTATGTCCCACAAGGATTGGGAGAATAGAATTCTTGAAGTTGTTTGGGCTTACAGAATCATGTGTAAGACCACTATAGTATTCACCCCATATGAGTTGGTTTATGGTAAGAAACATATCTTACCAATTAAATTTGAGCATAAGACCTTATGGACAACACTAGAACCTAGGATGGATATATCTGAAGCATAGATAGAAAGGCTTATGTAACTAAATGCCTTATATGAATACAAATAATAGGCATCATAGAACACAGAACTTGTACATTAGTAATGGATTATATGGTATGATAGGTAAATTAATACTAGGTAATTTAATACAAGATATTGAACACTTCTTTTTTATTCATAATATAAGGATCACAAGGGCAAACTCCAAACCAGATGGTTTGGTCTATTTGAGATTGAGCATGTTTATGAAAATGGAGTAGTGCAACTCAAAACCATTTATCTAGTTAGATTATATCTATTGGTCAATGGCCATAGACTAAATTTGTACAAAATCAAACTCACTTAGGAGGAGCTTACTAAGCACATATACAATCAATTACAAAATAGATATAATGATGTACTGGATTAGCATGATGTCTCACCATATAAAAGGAGAACTAGCTAACACATAGATGAAAAAGGAGAGGAGGACATTTTATCCCTCCCCTAACATAAAAGATGAGACCTTCACATTTTCCTTGAATAGTCACCCTCATATCTAACTTGGCAAGGACCCAGAATAAATATTCTACTGTAGAGAGTAGTTAGAGTTTTAAAAAAATAATGAAAATCCTTTTTGGGCATTGTTGGTAGTTTTTGGGTATAAAACTAGCCTATTGGCTGCCCAAAATTGTAAAATAGTCCTAAATATAAAACCAATTTATTGGTTATTTAAGGGTTAAAACTAAAATAGAAAATAAACAATAATTATGAGAATTTTTTTCATCTTCCTCTAGTTGCCATGGACTATTTTATAGCTGCTTCAAGCATCTTCCTCACCATTTATACATACACCATTGTCAAAATACATATTCCTTTAGTTTTTATGGGATATTCTATAGCTACTACAAGCACCTTCCCCGTAGTTGGGCATAACTTTGTAGTTTCTATGGTCTCCACCTATAGTTGTTACAGGTACATCCTAACACCTATATACATCTCTCTGGTGCATGTAGGTTAGTTATTCACAAACTCTAAGGTATGGATTTGGCTATGGGCCTTTGATAAATACATGGAAGACACTATATAATCTATAATATGAGTGAAGGAATATTAGAGTAGAAAATTCAAAACATTGCTAAATAATTCCCTTGAATAACAAGGTAAGAAGCACAACAAAGGTATACACTTCTAATCTCCATTTGGAGTGTTGTAAACTAAAATGTATGGCTATAAGGACACACATGAACCACTTTTAGCTTCTGGTCATTTCATGGAGATGATTTCACTATGTCAAATGGTGAGATCTAGTATTTTTTTGAGAATAGGTCTCAAGTTTGAAAAACCTACTAGTTAGTAAAGGAAAAGTTCACTAGGCATAGAATTTATAAGGAGTAAGATAGCATAAAGACAAATCATTAGTAGGATCATGTAGTAGAAGATCACAAAGCATCAAAACCCTCATCTATCCTCTTACATGTTCATATAACACCTAACTTAAATAACACAAAGATCTACAGTGACCATCTTATGGTAGGAGGGAAATAATCTATCATCCTACTACAAGACCCTTACTCTAGTTCCATGCAGGATATCATGATTGCATGTAGGTTATTGAGGGCATCATGTAAGGATAACATATTTTGATCTAATTATTACTCAATGGGCCCACTTAATTAAAGTTATAACTACCAAGATAATCATTCCATTCCTAAAAAGACTCATATATAACTTTCTTTTATGTAACCCTAAGCAAATCATTAAAAAGGTATGTCATATTTTCGTCATAGAAAAACATTTTTTATTCCTAATATAACATGTATTATATTGAAAATCATATTTAATCATTAACAATTAATTTATTAAGTATTATTTTCACTCACATTCATACCCTCATCATGACTCTATTCTTTGTCTTTCCATCCTACTCAGTCCTCATCACCTGGGAACAAGTGACACCTCATGTGGGAGGGAGAGAATGATTTGAGAAATCAATTACATGTACTTTAGTATAGTCCATATGTGTGGATTAAATTCCCATGATGAAAACATATAATCAATAGGGAAAATAATCACTTTTACTATTTTCACCTGCTAGTACAACCCATTTAAACAAAGCTAAAACACAATATTACCTATAATCTAAAACCTATGACCACAAACTAATATTATTAAAAAAAACCTACTTTGATATAGGTATAACTCTAGAAACTAAACTGAGTGTGTTGACAATTATTGGTTGAAAGGGTTATCATAAAGCTAAACCTAGCCAAAATGGGAGGGTCAATTGTGAGATGGGAACCCACAAATCACAAGCAACTTCAAGGAGACCTAGCCAATTAGGTTCTCTTAAATAGAT
Source organism: Torreya grandis (assembly GCA_037957365.1). Lineage (NCBI taxonomy): Eukaryota > Viridiplantae > Streptophyta > Pinopsida > Cupressales > Taxaceae > Torreya > Torreya grandis. The sequence goes on from JARHVA010000414.1 coordinate 4,686,395, forward strand.
TTGGATGGACCACTTATTTTGAGAAATTTCTTCATTTATTATAACACCTTGATAGGGAATTTATAGGGTCCTTTAAAAGAGATAAAGATATTATATATGGCATTACATTTTTAGTCACTAAAGAGTTGGTAAGCTAGTTAACTGGGATACCAAGTATAGGATAAAATTGAGAGGACAAACCCAATGGTCAAGAGGTTATACAATAGTTATATGAAGGAGAATAAAGTCTAATGTTGAATAAAGGTGGTGTGGAGAGATTTAGCTTACCCCCAACCTAGATGTAAATAGCCTCATACATCATTAGATATATGACCTGTGAAGGAAAGTAATCTGTGATTTATACTCTCAAGTTAAATTTTTAGAATCAATTAAGGCATGATAGGACCATTAATGTTCCAAACAACCTATGGAGCATTATAAAAAAATATTTATAAAGAATACTAGAAGGGGGTTAAGAAATCTCTATCTCATCATTGCCTGATATGGTTGATAACTAAACATGAAATAAACACTATTAGACTTTATCATAGCTAGGAATAATTTATAATCCTAGAGAGTAAACCTCAAGAAGAAGAGGGAGATAATGAGGAGAAATATCCTGAAGATTAGGCCCAATAAACTACATAACAAGGTACTATAGGCACTAGTGCTAATGGTAGTCCATAGCCATTGAATGCTCACCTGAAATTGCTATGAGTAGAAGAAAGAAAATGAAACTAGTCCTACCTCATTTTGAATTAGAGGAGGAAACTCCACCCATACAAACTAGGTATAATATTCCTTCTCCCACTATTCCATGTGTCTCCTCACCAAGGATTGATTCTTCCACCATGGCTTCTTCAAGGGAAGAAAAAGTTCTTCCATCAACTGTTGCATAGGAAGAATAGGTTCCAATAACCACCCCTCTTAAAAAGAAGAAAAAAATTGAAGAAAAAAATCCACTGTATCAAAAATAAATATACCTCCTCCTAGGAGATCTCATAGAATAAATAAACATAAGATAACCTTAGCATCTTCACCTATAAACATCAGTGAGGATGAAAAGGAAAAGAAAGAACCCAAGATTCGAAAGACCTCTAATGGGTTTGAGATTATAGAATGGTATAATAAAGAAGAATATGGCAAGGAAGAAGATGTACAGTTAACTAAGCCACCTAGTTTCACTAAGGAAGACATAGATCTCCTTAGACATATTGGGTACATAGAAGAAGAGATGAGAATGATAGATTAGCCTATAGAAGATGAAGAATTGAGTGAAGAAAAGACTATGGAAGAAGAAGTAGAGTAATAATTATTTCCACATGAATAGGAATTCCAAACATTGGGATAACCCATGAAAGAAATATATAGGCTAAGGAATGAGATAACAGAGTTGAAAGGCAAGAGAATCTTGGAAACACTTCTGGGGGAAACAAAATTTATAGAACCATCTATAGAAAAATGAAGGTTATTGGAGGAACCTGTAGCAACTTCATTTGAAGTGCCTACAGCAACACCATTTGATGTACATGTAGCAACTTCATCTACCTTTCCCACACATAACATTAGTGTACCCTCAAAGGCATGTGTAGAAGATAATTCTCTAGTTTTGGTACACTTATACAATAGTTTTTCTCCTCCATTGACCATTGTAAAAATACCTATGGCAGAGGAAGTAGTTGATGTGAATGTTTTAGCTACTAGGATAGTAGAAACTAATGACCTCTTGAATTTTCTTGAAGAAGAATTTAGTGATGATGAAACTTACCACAAGGAGTTGGTACAAATATTTAAGGTATATGTTGAAACAAGAGAGCAGCAAGATGACTTGAAAAAATCCTAGAAAAGGTAGAAACTAGGATCAATTATTTGAAAGAAAAGATTACTAATATGCATGAAACCATTAAATTGTTAATGGAGTGCAGATCACCTTCTAAGGTGTATGTTGTCTAATTAAAAGAAAGATGGATTAAATTCAAATATGAATGGATCTATAACGATCAGTCCTATTTGGTTTGTGACCCTAAATAATTCTTTGAATTCTATAGACATGATGACCCTGATCTCCAAGAATAGTTGAGAGAGTTTTACATACATTAGTATGTTGTACCCCATGATAAAAATTATGATCTAAATATATATTTGGGGAATGTCTAACTGAATGAATTTACTTCATATGTCCTTAATGAAACAAGAAGAAATAAATAGGTGGAGTATTAATAAAAAAGAAGCTACCCTAATGATTAGGGGTGAATTAGTTGATCCAAAAGTTATAATAGATGAATGTATCTCTTTCATGAACTCAGATACTCCACAAACATAGGTCACAAGGAAATAAGTAGAAGTTCAAAATCACTACTTGAGTCTTATAGAGGGAGATGGAAAGCAAATTTTTATTTCTTGTTCTCATAGATGGGCATAACTCTCTAATGCTTTGAAAATAAAGGAACCTTATTTCCCTCAAAACCTTAGGGAGTCCATAAACAATTTATACATGTATATTGAGCTTGTCAATAAGACAAGAATGAAATGGTTGAGGTTGATGTTTTAACCACCTATGATTTGGTTCCCAATTCCTAACTAAGAGGGAGAGGTACTAGCTGATAAAGAGGTAGAGAAAAAAAGATGGAAGAACATTGATGATGCTAAATTTTTATATATTTTAAAGGGATGGCCTGCACTAAGCCCCTAGATTTCAAAAAATTATGTGGTTTTAAAATGCATCCAAGGCTTACTTGAGGTTGAACAAGAGGTTAAGTAAGGGGTGTGATGAGGCCACCAATTGTTTTATTTTATAGCCTCATCCATACCTAGTATATATCTTTTTTTATATAAATCCCCATAACCATCCATAACTCATGCAAATAAATGCATGAATTTATGATTTTATGTGCACATTGATATATACATGTTATGTTATGAATTAATGATGTTTTTTATTTGAGTAGATTATACTTGTGTAACCTTATTTAATAAATATTTAAAGGGTAACATAAGACTGCAAGAATCTTGTTTGGGCATAACACTTATAGATAGGACCAAAGCAAAAGGGGCTTCCAACTACAAGTTGCCTATAGTAACTACTAGCTCCTCCCTGTAGGTTACCTATGGAAACTATTAGTTTCCACCTATAAGGTGACCATATAAACTACTGGTTTCCACTTGTAGGTTGCCCATAGAAACTACTAGTTTCCACCTATAGGTTGCCTTCAGTAACTACATGTTTTCACCTACAAGAGCCCACAACTACTACATAGAATAAAACTATTGTTGTGATAAGATGCAATTAGATATTAAGGAAACATCTAGCTATCTTAAGAACCAAGTGGATGATTAAAGAGGATCCTCCATAACTATTGTATGGACTCCTAACATGCAAATAATCTTGGATGTGCTACCAAAGATGAGTAAGACAAGGACAATGGAAAAGAGATAAAAAGAAGTAAAATAGTAAAATAGTATATATTGTCCTTAACCCAATTTGGCCTAAAATAAGTAAGTTTAGTTACTAACCACCTGAAGGTTGACTGGGGTAGTTCCCAAAGCATTTGTACCTTTCCTAATTTAGTTTTCTTAGTTATAGCTAATAAATTGCCTTATGTATTTAATGGTAGAACCTAGATTAGATTGGTAATAGACAATAATAGAGTAGTAGAATTGTGAAATTCATTGCATTCTGAATATTGTAATCTTTTGTATAAATATTTAATTTCTATATATCTAAGTAATGAGAAGGTTGGTTCTATAAGAAGATTTTGTAAGTCTCTCAAAGAAGGATTAGAACTCAGTTTTGAATGAGGAAGGGCCCCCTTGGAAGGAGTTGTAGTGAAGATCTTGACCCTCTTTAGTTTAAGTTTGTTGTGTATGTTGATTTCATTATTAGTTTGAATAAATAAAGTGTGATGTATGTGTGATTCATAAGTGTGAATTTTTTTTATATTTCTATTATAATAATTTCAAAGTATAACTATCTAGTGAATTTAGTATAAGTTCATTGTACTAAAACTAGTAAGCAAGATAATCTATGGATCAATAATGCATATATAGTACTCACATCCTTGAAAAGTATATGTACCTTGGGTTAACAATTAATGTTGATTAGACTCAAGAATATAGTACTAATTGGGGAATAATCTACGCAACATCCTCTTCGTAGATACAAGAAATGGATTTGTGATGTATGGGATCTCCATGTTAGAAAAATATGAAAATTAACCCTTGGTGAATAATATAATTCTTTTGAAAAATCTGGTAAGCCGAAGATTTACTATCTAATGATTTAAGGAGCTAAAAATGCAAACTAATTTTATAGTCACCAAAATGGTTTAAAAGCAAAGAATGATGAAAAAATATTATGATGAACTTAACTTATAAATTCAAATACTTAATTATATGCAAGAATATTTATAGACATTACTGAGGTAAACATTACCTTTGGAAACCCTTCTTTTTCATCTTCAATATCACTTCAGTGTGAGAATTTTTGCATCAACTCCAGTTTTTAACTATTATCTTAAAATTCTTTCACACCTTCATAGATCATCATAATTATCTCCACTATATGATATTTAGTCACTGTAAATTTTATTCCTCTCATTATGACTAACCTTTTTTGGGTTCAAGTCCCATCAGGCATGCACTCCTTCCAAAATCACATGATTAGAAGTCAGATGTTTTACTCAACTTTTGATTTTTATCTACTTATAAAAGAAAGGTAAAACTAAAAGAGGAGTAGAGGTTGGTAGAACCTAGATGGGTGTGCAATCTATAATCTAGATAGTTGTAGATACTCTACTTTGGTTGTATATACAAGAATCATGAGCTATTTAGGAGGTTGTCAATCCACTTTTTGATACAAGTTAATATTGAAAAGAAAAGGTTGCATAACATAAAAATACTATATCTAAAGAAATAAATACTTTATAAATGAAATTCTAGTTATAACAAAATAACATTTATGTGAATGCTAAATCATTAAACAAATGTTTAGGTCAGGTTTGGTTAGGTTGTTATTTTTGGTCTAGGATGTGACAGGGGCCAAGAAAATAAGGTTTTGGTTGAGGTTGGTGGTTGGCTGATAGGTTGCTATTTTTTGGTCAAAAATGTTCACACAATGACCATTAATGGTTAGGGTGACCATCATTGGTTAAGGTGACTATTAGTGGTTATGGTGACCATTGATAGTTAGGATGACTATCAAGAATCACTATGGGTTTGGACAACTTATTAGTTTTGTCCAGAATAGGTTATGGGTTGGTTATAGAAAGCTTATATAGGTTATTAGAGGCCGGTTAATGATCTTGAGGGTAAGATATGACCGTATAAGTATCAATTGGAAAGTTTTGGTTTAGGTAGAGGTGTTAAAATTAAATGTAGTAAATGAATACATGAAAACAAATAGTTAGCTTTCAAGTTGGTTGAAGATGTTGGTGAAACTTAAAGGAATTTTGGTAGAGTAACAATGCTTATGATTACAAAGTAATTTTGGTAGAGTTTCAGGTTTTTGTTATGCTATCTATTTGGCTAGAAGGAAGACCTGTAAAAAAATCTTGATAAAGAAGATATGAGATGATAAATTATCTCTCCTTTTTTCATCTCCTACTCCCTTCTTTTTATTGGTAAAGAGAGATGGAGGTAGAAGGTTCTATAAGAGGTTTCATTGATGATTTCAAGGCTTATGATGCATTGAAATTTGGATAAAGTATACATCTAGATAATATTTTTATCTGTTATCTCATAGATAGATTAAGTTGGTAAGTTCAAGTGTTAGGAACTTGATCATCAATAATCAAGCTAACTATCAATAGTTAGGGTAACCATTAGCAGCCAAGGATTCAAAATTGGTAAGATAAGGTGAGTTTAAAAAGGTTAGGTTGGGTTAAAGGTAAATTTTTAATGGTTAAGGATAAAGGTGGGTTATTGGGTGAAGTTTGGCCAAGGTGGGAATTCAGGGGTATTTTGACATTTGAAACCATCATGGGCAAATTTTCAATGTCTATATTTTGACCCTTTTTGTTATATAGTTTGTATCAAAAAGCTACAAAAAACACTATATTGTCGGTCAAAGGTTTGGTTGTACTGAGTATGGGAGGAGGTGATCCCACTCAAACTGAGAGTCAATGAGGTGAAACCAAATTAGGTACAAGTGTTATAAATGGTGTATGGTGAGTCATGAGGTTGGTGACAAAAATTTGTGCCTCTGAAGTGCAAACATGCACACAAAATGTGACTAAGTATGATATTTAATATCATACATAGACTAAGTTTCTAATGTTGTTAAAAATAATATTAGTTTTAGAAGGATTGGTGATGGGGTAATTGGCCAACAATATTAGTCATAATTGATCAGGTTATTCCTATCAAGGCTTCTAGATAGGGTCAGTGTTCTCACAAATATTTGAGGTAGGAAGTGATCCCTTACAAATATAAATGGTCTAGTTGTCCATGAGGTGGTGAAAAATCAAATGTTTAATATGGCAAGGTTGGTTAGTGTAGTCAAAAGGACCAAACAAGGTCATCACATAATATGCAATAGTTCAGGCTAAAAAAGGCCAACATCAAGGTAGACATGGTCTAATTGTTTGTTGGTTGGTTAGAGATGGTATTATCTAATTTTTCATGGTTAAGGTAAGGTGGGTTAGTTGGTGGTATTCAAATGGGTTTCCTTAATTTAGTGTACCACTTGGCTTGGATTTGTTAAAGGTTTGCAAAGAAATTTAATCTCCAAAGCATAAAGTTTTGTGGAGAAAGGTAATCTCTAAAGGTTGGGGGAGAAGGTAACTCCCCAATGGTTGGGTGGTTTTTCAAATGGGTTGTCCCAATTTTACATACAAATTTGTTTGGGTTTGGTAGGATAAGGGTGATATCTAATTGTTTATGGTTAGGTGAAGAAGGTTCTCTACAAATAGGTTCACTAATTCATTAGTTTGATGGGTTAGTTTCAATAACTCACAAGACATGTCTTCCTCAGTGGTCATGAAAGTATAAAGAGGAGGCTAAATGCTCTAATTAACAAATACCATGATGGTAGAATGGGTGGGTTTATAAACATAAAACCCTATCATTATTTTACTTTATTATTAGTTTGATGGTTAAAGAAAGATAGTTTGATCACATGGTGTCAAGAAAGCTCAAAAATCCCTTAATTTATGGAGGACAAAAGAGGAGATGGATGATATGTAGTGGGTGATGGGTAGGGGGTGATAGGTATGGTAACATTATTATAGAGATGGCTTATCCCTTATGTAAGTGACCTAAGAACCATGATAGACATGTCCATATCATATGCTAAGTGTAGACTGATCAATGCAAAACGTCTATTGATGCCTTTGTGAAAGTTGATTGTAGTTTTTTTTGGATTGATTGGTGTTTGATTTTGATATAGGGTTTGTTATTACTTAATTTGATATGTTTGGGAAGCTGATCGATGTGAGAAGATTTAAATGATTTATTTTGACAAAAAATAAGTTAGTCATCCTTCAAGGGAGTGGTATAAGTTTGAGGTTATTCATGTTTGATAGTTACACTTCAAGGGAGCAATCTTTAAGTTCAAGCAATTTTGATTATTTTGGGGTAATTGTCCTTCAAGATAGTAGTCTACATGCTAGAGATGTTGACCTAACTAATAGTTTGGTATCCCAAATTGTTTATATGATGGCTTAGACATGGACTATCTTTATAGGACTAAGGTTTTCCTTTGTGGAGTTAAATCCATAGCACAAGGAGGTTTATGATTGATAAAAAAGGTTTTTTAAGTGACAATAACCATTGGAATCCATCCTAAAAAGGTTAAAAATTACCATGAGGATCATGCCATGGGTAGAGTTATGGTATCCATGTTTAGGATTAGGCTAAGTTTATGATGAAAAATCAAATGATCCTAATTTTAATTGGTTTTCCTTAAATGTAAGGTGAATAAGATGATTGAAAATAAGGGATGTGCTTAAGTTAGGCACAAGATGACTAGGAACTTAGTTTAACTAAAGAACAAATATGTAAATGTAAAAGAATTTGAAGAGGTTGAGGTTCTGATATGCTCCATATCTATGCTTAAATAAATGGTTGACATCAATCAGGAGAGTATACACCCCCAATTACTTTTTGACACTTGATTAGATGTCAAAACGATTTGGGTTAGTAAAAAGGTGGGGTTGGTTAGGTGATTCTTTGGTGGATAAGGGTAATATCTAATGGTTGGGGTAGAAGGGGAATTTTAAATAGGTTGGGTGGTGTCTAAATAGGTTACCTCAATTTGGTATAACACTTGGTTCAGGTTGAGTTGATGGAGAAGATACTCTCCAAAGGTTTGGGAGAAGGTGACTCCTAAATAAGTTGGTGGGGAAGGGTAATCTCTAATGGTTAGGGAAGAGGGTGACTCTCAAATAGGTTAGGTGGTGTCTAAATAAGTCTCCCCAATTTGGTATACCACTTGGTTTAGGTTGGGTTGATGGAGAAGGTACTCTCTAAAGGTTGGGGAGAAGGTGACTCCCAGATAGTTTGGTTGAGTGAAGGATAATAGTAATCTCCAATAGTTTAGGGTTAGTTGGTTGATAGGTTTGGTGGATAGGTTGAGGTAAAAGTGATAAGAGTTAGTTTGGTTAATTGTTAAGGTATGGTTTGGTTTTGATAAATGGTCAAAGCCTTATGGATGAAAAGTTCCCCCTAGTTTGTTCTTTTCATGGATTGTTGAAGATGGGAAAATGATACTAAGGTGATGTGTTGGTTAATAAGAAGGTTTAGGAGGGGTAAAAATAGCTTCATCCACCTCCAAAAAGGGATTGTTAGTTTTTAGTGGTTAGTAGGTGGTGGTTTAGGTGGGATTTCTTCTATTCCACCAAAGTTAGGAAAATATTGTTGGACCTAATTTTTGTAGGCTAGGGTAGATTTGGTAGGTTTGATAGTTTGATCTTGGTTTGGGTTGTTATATAGGTTTTTCATGGTTGAGTTAAGATGTATGTTGATTGTGGTTTATTTATTTAGTGTAGAGGTTGGTTTGATTGGTTGAGAGAGGTAAGATAAATGGTTGAGTTGGTTTTTTGGTTGGGTTTGTTTGATTATTTGGTTTGGTTGGTGAGGTTGGGTAGATGGTTATAGATAAGGCTAGATCGATAGTAATTTTTATTGGGTTAATGATAGATTTTGTTTGGTTTATAGTAGGTGAGGTATGATTAATGGTAGGTGAGGTAGGGTTAGTGGTTATTAAGGTTAGGTTGTTGGTTGGTAAGGTAGGATTGATGGTGGGTTCTACAAAATTGGTAAGTGGAAGAGGTAGGTTGGTTGGTTCCACATAGGTAAGTGTAAGATTTTGGTTGGTTGGTTCCACATGGGTGAATGGAAAAGGTTGGTTGGTTTTTTCCATATGGGTGAGTAGAAGAGGAATGTTGGTTGGTTTCACATAGGCAAGTGGAAAATATTGGTTGGTTGGTTCCATATAGGTAAGTGGAAATGATTGGTTGGTTGGTTCCACATGGTTAAGTGGAAAAATTTAGTTGGTTAGTTCCACATGGGTGAGTGAAAAAGGTTGGTTGGTTAGTTCCACATGGGTGAGTGGAAGAGGTTAGTTGGTTGGTTTCACATGGGTGAGTGGAAAATATTTGCTGGTTGGTTCCACATAGGTAAGTGGAAATGGTTGGTTAGTTGGTTCTACATGGGTAAGTGGAATAGGTTAGTTGGTTGGTTCCACATGGGTGAGTAGAAAATTTTGGTTGGTTGGTTATACATGAGTGATTGGAAAGGGTTAGTTTGTTAGTTCCATATGGGTGAGTGGAAGAGGTAGGTTGGTTGGTTCTTTGATAGTGATTTCAAAGGAAAGTTGAGAAGGCTCCACTTGTTTAACAAATAGCTTGGTTAAAGGTTGGATTATGGTTTCCTTAGTTATAGGTTGACTAAGAACCAAATCTAATGGATGGGCCTCATTATGTTGAGGGATTTGATTATTAGTGTGCACAACAATGGGTGAAAAAAGAGGTTTAATGATGGATTTCTCTTGAGTTTGTGAGATAATCAATTAGTTTAATGAGGTTAGTTGGTTTGATAGGTTTGGTTGAGTTGATAGCTTGGGTGGATTTTATAGGTTGGTTTGATATTTGTTGGTTAGACCAAATCTTGATGTTGATATAAAGAGGGTTACCTCAAAGCAGGTTGTGGTAGTTGATATGATGGTTGAGGTAGGTGACCCAATGGTTGATGAGGTTGGATAGATTAAAGTTGAGGTTGGTTATGATAATTATTAAGTTGGTATTGATGGGTTGTTGATTGTGTATGATGATGGTGAAATGGTCATCTATAGGTTTTTAGTTGGTTGTAATTGAAATTTTATTATTTGTAGTTTAGGGTTGATTGGTCATGGGTGCCAAAAATATATGACTCTACTTTCATTATCTGGTCCATTAACATTGTAACCAACTCAAGTGGTAGTTGACAATTTGTTGGTTGGTTGTATTTGAAGTTTTATAGGTGATAGGTAAGGTTTGATTGATTGTGGGTGAGGTTAAGTTGGTTGTTGATGAGGTTAGGTTGGTGGTAGGTAATGTTAGGAGCATACGTGTCTCATGATGCAAGGTATCTCTCTAAGGTGAGATGGTTTTTTTCCAAGATCTTAGAAAATTTAGGATCTCTAGGAGAGAATATAAGCTAGTTCCCCATTAGACAAGGCAATGGAGGCAAGATGGTGGAAGGTAGGTTTTTTTAACTCAAACAAAGAGAAGACAAGAAAAAAAAGTAAAAAAGACAAAACACACACTAAAGTACATTAAGTTTTAAGGTTATTTTTAGTATCTCTTTTGGCCTGTGCCTTAAGTTAGAAATAATGTTGGAAGACTTGGATTATAGAGTAGGTACTAGAATACATGTCTATGGTTGGTTTGAGGTTAGTTATGGATCTCAAAAATATATATTGAAGTTAGTATATGGATTGATATTGGGGCTTACCCTCACTTCACACACCATAGTGATAATGGTGTCAGGTTCTTAGCCAAGATATACTAATTTTCAGAGTTTAGACTCAACTGGAGAGCTGATTTTTGGTTTTTCTTCTTGGCAGTAAAGTCCAAGTAAGATAGCCAAAGGGTGAAGGTTTACTACTAGGTGATGAAATCATAGTCAGGCCTTATGTCAGTGTTAAGATGTGTTGATTGATAAGTGGTTTTGTATGTTTGTGATAAAGAGGTGAAAATATGATTGATTACTTTTCTTTAATTTAAATAAGTGAGCTAAACATGCAAGCAATCAATATATGCAATTAATTTTATACCCAAAATAAATTTTTAGTTTTCATTATATGAGAATAAAATAAAGAAGACCAAGGGACTTGGTGTAACTAGGTCCCACCAGGCATGCTAAAATGTTTTACTCAAATTTTGCTTTTTATCTACTTATAGAAGAAAGGTAAAACTAAAACAAGGGTAGAGGTTGGTAGAACCTAGATGGGTGTATGCTCTATAATACATATGGTTATAGATACTATTCTTTGGTTTTAAATCTAAGGAGCGTGAGCTATCTAAGAGGTTGTTAATCTACCTTTTGATACAAGTTAATGTTGAAAAAAAAGGTTGCATAACATAAAAGAAATAGATCTAAAGAAATAAATACTTTACAAATGAAATTATAATTGTAAAAAAATAACATTTAGTTGAATGCTAAATCATTAGAGAAATTTTTAGGTTAGGTTAGGTTTTCATTTCTAGTTTGTGAAGTGATAGGGGCCAAGAAAACAAGGTTTTGGTTGAGGTTGGTGGTTGGTTGATAGGTTGGTGGCTTTTAGTCAAAAAAGTTCACATAGTGACCATCAATAGTTACGGTGATCATTAGAAGTTAAGGTGACTGTTAGTGGTTAAGGTGACCATCGATGGTTAGGGTGACCATCAATGGTCACTGTGGGTTTGTACAACCTAATATTTCTAGCCAAAATAGGTTATGGGTTGGTTATAAAAAGGTTTTATGGGTTGTTAAAGGTTAGTTAATGGTCATGAGGGTAAGAGAGGACCTTAAAAGTATCAATAAGAAAGTTTTATCATAGGTAGAGATGTTAAAATGAGATGCAATAAATGAATACATGAAAAATAATACTTAGCTTTGAAGTTTGTTGAAGATGTTGGTGAAACTTGGAGGAATTTTGGTAGAGTAATAGTGCCTCTGGTTGTAAAGCAATTTTGTCAAAGTGTTAGGTTTCTATTATGCTATATGGTTGGATAGAAGGAAGACTTGCAAAATAAAATCTTGATAAATAAGATCTGAGATGATAAATTGTCTCTCCTTTTTTCACCTCCTACTACCCTCCTTTAATAGGAAAAAAGAGATGGAGGTATAAGGTTCCATAGAAGGTTTTGGTTGATGATTTCAATGCTTAAAATGTGTTATAAAATGGAGAAGGTGAACATATAAATAATATTTTTATGTGTTAGCTAACACATGGATTGAGTTGGTAAGTTCAGGTCCTAAGAACTTGACCATCAATGATTAGGCTAACCATCGATGGTCAGAGTAATAGTTGGTGGTTGAGTATTCAAAGGTGATAGGTTAATATGGGTTTAAAAAGGTTAGGTTGGGAAAAATGTCAAAGGTGAATGGTTTAGGCTAAAGGTGGGTTAGTGGGTGAAGTTTGGCAAAGGTGGGCATCTAGGGGTATTTTGACATTTAGAACCATTGTGTGTGGAATTTCAATGTTTACACTTTCATTATGACTGAACTTTTATTCTACACCAACACAAAGTGCTTTCAAAGTTCATCATCATGCCTTGTAATTATTTTCATATATTATGTCAATCCTTCCTTCCATAACATCCTCTTGACCCTTTTATTCACCTAAATTTTCACACAAGAGAGAGTTTAATGTATATCTTTGTCTCCACCAATTGCCTCAAGAATGTTTTCCTCTCTATTCTAGGTTAAATTTCTATTATTTCACACTATGGCCTTTGTCTTTCAAGGATAATATAATGTGCTAGTTTTACTGATATTAGTGATGCAACTTTGTGTATTATAATGATTACAATAGGATGGATTAAATCTTTGCACATCCAAGTAAGGCTCTCTTATGTGTAGCTTACTATCAAAGTTATGATGGCACAAAATTTGAATCATTGTTTATAGTTTATAATAAATGAGTTAGGATACTCTTGGTTCCCTCCCATATGAACAAGGATGAGGCTCCAAATCAAAACTTGGCTAGGGAGTCCATGTAAAATTAAACACTCTCAAAAAATATGCTTGATATAAGTCTCTACAAAGGAGTCAATGATCCAATTAGCATCATTAATGATGATCTTAATGGCATGGGATGGGATTGCTTTCCTAGATAAAACATTATCATTATCAAGTACGTAATTCTATAATTTAGTTTCTACATGATTTAAAAATTGATCTAAGGTTGACATTACTAACCTTTACCCAAGAATGACATTTTTTCAAAATTAAATCATTCTTATGGGTCAGCCCATTTTCCTTTCATGTTGGTGTTGTGATAAATAACCAAAATAAACTCATATAAATAAAAATAAAATCCACACATGTTACTAACTTGGAAATTATATATCAATGATATATACATTATTTCACATTAAGAAAATCTACAATACTTTTTACAAATTTCAAATTAAGAACTAGGATAAATCATCAGTCAATTTTAAAACAAGCCAAACCAAATCAAAAGAAAATAGTCAAATATGAAAATATAGATTCTAGGTGCATCTGTATAGTAAAGGAGATTAATTACACATTCACATTAATGATAATGACTACATGTGACTTAAGTTACATCTTCAGATTATTATATACATAGGATTAATTAAACCATTAATGGGGGTGATTGGGGTTAGCTCTACCCATTACACTTCCATAAGTTTTACAAGTTTATACCTTTCATAAGTGGACCTAGAGTTTTATAGATAAAGAGACTAATTTATATAGTTGTGAAATATTTCACTAATATATACTAACATGATTCTAAATCCTAATGGAATAACTCTTATTCTAAATAATTAACATGAATAATAAATTTTATTCTATCAAGGAATGTAAAAATCATGAAACATAATTACAATGAAATGGAATTGATTCAACTAGAATCAATGGTTTCACATTAATCCACTTTACAAATTTTATATTTCATTATACATTATTTAAAAATAAATATTCACTACTAAAGTTCCCAATATATAGGAAAGAGAGAGTGGGGTAGACAACACATAGTGGGTATGTCAACACTATGCACACATACCAAAGTGGGGGACAATGGGTAAATAACCCATAGTAGAGTGTGGTCCAGTCATAATAGAGTGACTAGATGCACACTAAATTTTCAATCTAATACAAATATCTGACTCCAATGAACCTTGATAAATGATGATTGAGACAAGATTTAACATTTTAAACCCATGAAACACTTAGTTTTCATTTTGGTTATAGATGTAACTAAACCTATATTAAAAATATAGCAGACATGTGGACATATTAAACATCTAATTATACACTAAACATATTTTCACATTATTACATGTTAATTAAGATTAAAGTGAAGAAATATGAAAGGAATCCAAAGGCAAAACCAGTTTAGGTGAGAACCTTTTTCACACCAACACCCCCCTTAAGTGTAACATAGGAGGAAAGTAAAATACAAACCTAGAAAAAAAATGGGACCCTAGAATGAGGCCCATTGAGGTACCCATGTGAAAAATGATCCATTAAAGCATAAAAGGGAATAAGAAAACCTGTATGAATAAACTCCCACTTGATAGAGGTACAATCACTAGGGGTGAATTAGTGAGCCTAGTTATTTTAAATTTAATTCCAATCCTTTCAAACTATTACACAATAATCATATATCAACTTGATCAAGAAACATTAATACAAGATCTCATTAATTCAATGCATGCACAAGATCAAATACACAACATGTAGTTCATTTGGGAAGCCTTAATGGGGAATAAAACCCACTATTAAGCCTACAACAAAGGTACTACTTATCCTATAATAAATTATAAACAAGATACATGTAAACTCCTTTAGACCAAAAAACCTTGATCAAATCCTCCTAACCAAAGGCCTTTAGTGAAACACGTGTTTCACAAAGAGAAACTAACCCTAAGGAAGATCATGTCCTTTAGACCCTCCTTAAAGTGAACACCTCCACCTTAAAACTAATGTCTTCAATGCCTAATATCTCTAATTATCTAACCCTTGCATAAACTCCCTTTCTATCTCATAAAAGCCTCTCACACAGTCATGCCGCAATCTCTCTCTTTTTTCACTCAAACTATCCTCATATGCAGACTCAAACCTCTTCACATATCCTCAATCTACAAATACACTATTTGGAAATTATAAATATGGCCTATAAGTCATATATATAGTCCTAAATGTTCTCTACTTATCAACCCATCCACTAGGCACACCTAATGTTCTCTATCCTTCACTTCAATGCTCACTCACCACACACAAGCCTTGCACAACACTCTCTCAGCTCTCATAAGTCTAAAAACCATCACATTTGGTTTCACTATCTATAAATAATTCATGAATTATTAATTCCAAAATCTTCCTTGTCAACCATAACACATGCATTCACCCTTAAGGCATCTTACATGGGTCACACTTCAGTAATACTCTCACTCAATAGCCTTAAGTCACCCTTTAGGTCCTATGAAGACCCATTCTCCTCTTTAGCACTTATTCAAGAAAATTAAGAACATAGGACCAATTCCAAATGCATGGAACCATTCTACATGGCCCCTTTGACATCCTCAAATGATCATAGTTGCCAAAAAACTCTTCTACTAAAACATAATTTGCTCAAACAACACTCTATGCACACAGTCACTATGAATGAATATATAGTGAAATTATAAACCTTTGTTCATGTTTCATATGATTGGTAAAACACTTATAATATACATAAAATATCCTCATGCAGTCTACAATACTCCCCAATAGCTAATTCATTAAGAGATGTCAAACAAATATCAAGATAAGCTTGAACATCCTTCTTGGGTCACTTATAGAACATAGTTGAACACACAATCAAATTTAAAACTTAATATATTATATTTTACACACTTTAATACCTTAAAATTTATATTTCTAGATGTACCTTCGAGTCCCTTAGACATTTGCTTTTTATATCATGAACAAATTCTGCATGTATCAAAGATATGGCCAAAATATAAAGCACTAGTTTTTCCTTTGTTAAAGTCAAATATTCGAATTCAAATAGTCATAGTTAAACATAAACCTCTTTTCTTGCACCTCATTTCCTCATATCTTATAATTAAATATGCACCATATATCTTCTACAAATTTTAACACATAATGCACCAGTGCCCAAATGTTAAACTTTAAATAATTGACCATATCTCATATAATCTGGTAACTTTGCCTCAATGCACACCATCAATTTCATCTATGTAGCTCAATTTTTAATAATGCTAAATAGATGTCACTTTGAAATCTTGACTTTAAATTGCACTATTGATCTTAATCAATATGAACACCTACTCACTGTTGATCCTTGAAAGAAGCTCGATCTTTATCTCTACTCAACATTAAACATAAAACACTTGTCCTCATCTCTCTAATTATTTTCATCTTCAAGCAAACACACTCCATAAATATCCTTGAGAGTTTCTCAAAATTTACCTTGTTAAAAATTGACTAAGTAAAGGAACCACTTCAATATGCTTAGAAGTCTAACTTTAGATAGATATATCTTTTGTTGCACTCAAATGCATGTTCTCATTTTTACACCATATGATCTTCATCATAATGGAATCCAACCATGTATCAAACTTATCTTTAAACCTTCACACATGTAATATATAACACCATTAATCTACTCATGTATATTTTATTCCATAAAGCCAACTATGTCAAAAACTGCTTGGAAGGCCAACTTTGCACATCATAACTTTTGACATGATTCATCGCATGATCTAAAATTTAGTGAAATTAAACTAGGAACAAAAATAAATAAACCCATATGATCATTTTATCCTTCCACATACACACATGTGATATATGGCATCACAAAATTGCTTACTTGGCTCTTTCTTACCTCTTACAAATTTGGCTATGGGAAAACATTATCAAACTACTTGGGAACCCAATTTTGCACTTGTATATATTTTATTTCACTAAGTAAAAATAATTTATATTTAGTGCATAATATATTATATCATAGTGGATTTCATCCATATAAAAATATTCTCTTGAAACTTTCATACATGCAATATACGATGTCACCAAGCTACTTACTTAGCTCTATTTGAATAGAGAAAAACAATATCAAAATGCCTGGGAGCCCAACTTTTCACACATATATCTTTGAATAAACTTAATTGCATGACTTGATAATTTACAAATAAAAACTAGGGATTATCACAACTATGTGACCAATTCCCCTTGAATATTCCACAAGTGGTAATTATGATGTCAACAAACTACCTACTCAAATTTTCTACCACTAGTCTTAAAATGTCTAGATAAAAACAATGATCAACCACATGAAAAACACTCATGCACAAAATCACTCAAATCATATAAAACCTCTTATTTTACCTATTTCATATTCTCAAATCACCATACTCATCCTTGAACATCTCTAACCATGCCAAAATAGAAGATCAACCAAGCTAACTACAAGCACACTAGGACAAACACATTGCACACTTTGTCATTAACACTTAGACTATCAATTCAAGTAATCCACTCACCTAAAAACCTTCATAACATCACCATGACATAATTTAAATCTCTCTATAAATCTTCCCCTTTGTCATTAATGTTAACACCCATCAATATTGTAATATAACTCACTTTCCTTATCTCTCCTCAAGTACTCTCACAATAAGAACTTTCTCCCCATTTGACACTATGATAAAGTGGGCTCCAACTTATCCTAATGACTTAAAAATACTACCAATAGTATAGGATCCTCTTATAAATATGTTAAAAGATCCGGATTACCTTGAACCAACCTCTTATTTCCTTGACAACTTCCTCTTGCTCGATGCCAACACTCTCTTGAACCAAGCACTGTAAATAATTAAGAAAGAACACAAAAAAGTATTGAAAACTATTGTAACTCACCAAGAAACATCTAAGAGGGACCCCCCCTAAGATTTTTTGAGAAAATTCACCTCCTAAGCATCTTCAGATATCCATACACCATGAAGAATCACCACACAAGATTATGAGCCTCTTCTCTCAAGATAGCTCAAAGACCACCAACATGACTTCATGCCACTCACTAAATAGGACACATGCTCTAAGAACTATCCTATAAACATACATACCTTGATCTTTTGGAAACACTAGGCAAAAACTAGAAATCTTCATATTAGGCCTATCTAGACTCTTTGTAACCACACTTGGAACATGCAGAGCCAATAAATTTTAGTAAAAACATATTTAGGACATAAAACATCATATATAGATCAATCTCATACACCTATTCAATCACACAAATTTACAATAGCTAGCTCATCCTCTGGAACATACTTCCTTCACAAACCAACTTTCCAATTAAACCTCCATCTTGATAAAAATAAGAATATTTTTAAAACCAAAAACATTAAAATATTTTTAGAGATTTATTTGATAACCCATTTGGCCCATTAATAATATTAATAATCCTTAGACCTCAACTCATAAGGTTGAAAACTTTTCTAACAAAGCCCAAAACCCTAAAATCTTAAAACAAATAGAGTCAACAAACCTCCTTTTACTCAATGTCTACCTAAAAAAAACTTCTTATACACCTGGAGACATCCATTACACATTTTTGGACCAATATTTGAGCTTCCACATCTTTAGGAACACATATGTCTTATAACCCATTTTATGACCTGTATACTCTTAAGCACAAACTAGGAAACTTGAGAGCAAACAAAAATATCCAATTTGACATCAACATACCTTCACACCACAAAACCACTTGGAGAACACTAAAATAAGGTCAATATACCTTTATTTTGAATAAAATATCAACTTAACAAATCAAAAAACTTCTTCTTAGCATTGCATCAAACTCATTGGGCCACTTGGAAACACCCATTCTGGCCCTGCATTATAACTCCTTCACAAACCTCTAGATAAATCTCAAGATCTTATTTATCCCCCTTAAACAAATACCTTTGAAGATCAAAAAAATTATTTATAAATATTTTAGTTATAATCTTGAGCACTCTAACTTGCTTCTTCACAATAAATATGTCTCCTAAGAAGTATAGGCAGAGACATCCTATGTCATAATGTCCTAGAATAATGGAAAATAGGAGTTACCTACAACTCATATTCCTTATCCTCCTTGGTCATATGATAATTTTATTTCTTCTTCTTCTTAAGATTAAGAGAAGAAACATGCTTAACCACTACAACATTCTCCTTTTCTTCTAAAATTAGATTGATAATACATGGAGACAACAAGGATTCATTACATACCTTTTCATCTAAAAATTCCACCTTGTATTTTAGAACTTCATAAATAGGAATATAAAATTGATATTTTCATTTTACATTCTCAAAAACAATATAATGTTCACTTGGATCTATACACACCTTATAACGAGCCTCATCTAGTATCTTGGTCTTTTCCTTGAGCTTGATCTCTTCACTCACAACATGAGCAGACAATGAGAGCCCTTTCCACTCTTCAACTTCTAAAGAATTCTTAACCATATAAAATAGATTACTTAGACTTACAGTCTCATCATGACTCATACCTACCATCTTTAGCTTCCATGAGTTGACTTGCCTTCTTCCTTGCACTTTGGGAGCCTGATTAAACCTATTCTAACTTAATGGCTTTTTATTTCAAAATCTATCAATGCGACCTCTTTGTTCATAGTTGTAGCAAACCATACTCCTTAATGGAAACTCATCTTATGTTACCTTTTTCAAATAAAAACTATCAACGTGTCTAAAGTGATGACAATATAAGCAAACTACTCTTTTTGAAGAAGACCTACCTTGCCTTTTCTTATTTGGACAATGCTTAGAAAAGTATCCCTCATTAATATATTTAAAGCACTTAACTTTTATCACACATTTCAAATGATGACCCCTATCATAGTTACATGCAAAACCATTCTTAACAAGTCTCTTGCATTCTCTAGCTCTATGCCCAAAATGATTACAAGTATATAAGTAACCAATAAAATTTGCATACCTCCTTACATTTGGTTATCTGATCTAATTTGTATTTAAAGGTTGATCCACCTTTCTCTCATTGGAATTCATGTCAATTAGAGAAGAAACTTTGGGCTCTTCATTAAAACCCAATCTTGATCTATCACTAGTTGACTTTTGACTCTTTAAGAGATCATCTTGATCATTAGAACTTTTATCAAACTTGACAAATTATTTCACCTTGTTTTCAAACTTGTCTAACTCATCTTTCAAAGACACAATCTCAAAAGCATACCTTGAGAAATCTTCTTGTTTGGCTATTAGACTTGCAGACAAAGATTCCAACTTAAAATTGAGAAACATGATAACACCTTCATGCTCTCTAAATTCTTCAACCAATCTTTCCTAAAACACATGGAATTATTCATCATAGTCCTTGAATTTATATTTCATCTTCTTATTTATCTTCTTCTCAATATTCATTTTTTCAAAAGCATTTGTCAATGTAGTCTCATAATCCACCTCATCTTCATCATCATCTGAATCACTCCAAGTAGACTCCTTTTGATGTGAACATCTACCTTCCTTGACCATGAACAAGGCTTCATTTTCAATAGGACCATCATATTCATGATCATACTTTGAGTCACTGACTTCACTCTCATTTAATGATCTACAATCTTCTTTGGTGTAGAGACTCTTCTTGTCCTTGAATTGCTTCTTATTGTCAAACCATTTTAATCCCTTTTTGATTTTATCAAACATGAATGATCTTTTTCCATCATCATGACCTTGATGATTCTCTTCATCATCATCCTTGTTATACTTATGAGGGAGATCATTAGCAAAATGTCCTACCTCTCCAAAATTGAAGCATTTGGTAGGTAGTTTACCCTTATACTTGCATGAACTTGTTTTCAATTTCCTTGAAGTCAAAGAAATTAGTTCATCCTCATCTATATCAAAAATATCATCCTCCTTGGGGTTCTTTACCTTGGAAATTATTCTTTGGATTCATCTATGTTTTGAATGTTGCTTCCTTCTTTGGTGGTATATCATCATTCTATTTCATCTCATAGGTAGTAAGGGTGTCATGTAATTGATCCATTTTTAACTGAGTAAGATCATGACTTTCTTCTATAATAGATACTTTTGGATCAATCTTGAGGGATAAAGACCTTATTACCTTTTGAAATATAGTAGGCTCTTTAAGGTTCTCTCCAAGACCTCTGATGATGTTCATAATCTCAACTTTCTACATAAAGGATGCCACAAAATCTTCTTCCTTCATCTTGAAACTTTCAAATTGACTTCTCTGAGTATGTAACTTATGAATCTTGACCTTTGACTCTCATTCATAAATGATCTACAACTTTTTCCCATATCTCTTTAGAAAATCTACAATGGATTACCTTGGTGAAATTATTCTCTATAATGCCATAGGCGATGACAGTCATTGCCTTAGAATTATTCTCAAACAACTTCTTGTCTGTAGCACTAGATGGAGGAAGAGTAGGAACAACATAACCATATACAATAGATTACCATACATTAAACCCTAGGGACATAATGTATGCCCTCATCCTTTCACTCTAAAAATCATAATTGGATCCATTGAACATTGGTGTTTTCTTAGTAGAGAAACCTCCTTGATGACTAACCATATTTTACCTTGGTTCACCTTCAAGCTATCAAGCCTTTACCAAAGGACCTACTATGATACCAATTATTAGAGGTATAATAACTAAGAGGGGAAGTGAATTAGTGAGCCTAGATATTTAAAATTCAATTCCAATCATTTAAAACTATTACATAATCATCATTTATCAACTTGATCAAGTAACATTAACAAGAGAGTTCATTCATTTAATGCATACACAAGATCAAACACACAACACATAGTTCCTGTGTGAAACCCTCAAGGGGAATAAACCCCATTCTCAAGCCTATAACACATGGAGTACTTATCCTATAATAAATTATAAATAAGATATTGGTCAACTCTTGTAGACCATAAAACCTTGATCAAATCATCTTGACCAAAGGCCTTTAGTGAAACACCTATTTCACAAGGAACAACTACCCCTAAGGAAGATAAATTCCTTTAGACCCTCCTTAAAGTAAAAAATTCCACATTAGAACTAATGTATTCAATACCTAATTATATATTTTTGATTATCTAATCCCTACACAAACTCCCTTTCTATCTCATAAAAACCTCTAACATAGGCATGCCACAATCTCTCTCCTTTTTCACTCAAAATATCCTCATATACACACTTAGACCACTTTGCATATCTTAAATCTATAAGATCAATATTATAACATAAAAATATGACCTACAAGTCATACACATAGTCGTCATTCTTCTCTAATTATTAACCCATCCATTAGGCATACCTACTCTTATTTGTCTTTTGTTTCAATGCTCACTCATCACACATAAGCCTTGTATAGGTCTATCTCAAGTCTCAAAAGTATATAAACCATCACATTTGGTTTCACTATTTATAGATAATTCATGAATTATTAATTCCAAAATATTCCTTGTTGGCCACAACACATGCCTTCACCCTTAAGGCATCTTACATGGGTCAAACTTAAGCACAACTCTCACTCAATAGGAGTAAGTCACCTTTTAGGTCCTATGAAGACCCATTATCCTCTTTGAAACTTATCTAAGAAAATTAAGAACATAGGAACACATCCAAATTCATGGAAGCATTACACATAACCCTTTTGACATCCTTAATGATCACAGTCACCAAAACACTCTTATGTTAAAACATAATTTGCTCAAACAATACTCTGTGCACATAGTCACCATAAATGAATACATAGTCAAATTATACACTTTTATTCATGTTAAATACTATTTTTCAAACATTAATAATATACATATAACATTCTCATGGAGTATAAAATACTCCACAATAGATATTTCATCAAGAGATATCAAAAAAATATCAAAATAAGCTCGAACATCCTTCTCATGTCACTTGTAAAACATAGTCAAACACATAGTCATGTTTAGATCTCAATATATTTTAATGTACACACTTTCATACCTTAAAATATATATTTTCGTATGTGACTTGGATTCCTCTACAAATTCTCTTTTTACATCATGAGCAAATTTTTCCTGTATCAAAAGATATGGCCAAAACATAGAGCACTAATTTTTCCTTTGTTAAATTCAAATATTTGAATTCAAATAGTAAGAGTTGAAAATTTATCACTTTGATTGCATCTCATTTCCTCAAAAAATTATATTAAATGAACACCATCAATCTTCTCTAAACTTTAACCCATAGTGATCCAATGCTCAAACATTAAACTTTAAGAAATTGACCTCATCTCGTGTAATTTGGAAACTTTGACTCAACATGCATCATTGATCTCATTTACGTTCAATAGTGTTTAAAAATTATAAATAGATATCATTTTTAACACTTTAATTCAAATTTCACCATTGATATTGATCAGAATGAACACTTGTTCACCATTGATCCTAGAAGAATCTCAATCTTTATCTCTATTCAATGTTAAACATTAAACACTTGTCCTCATCTCACTAATTTCTAAAATCTTGGAGAAAATGTGCTCCATCAATATCCTTGAGAGTTTATACAAAGTTACCTTGTGCAAAATTGACTAAGGAACCACTACAATATGCTTGGAAGGCTAACTTTGGATATATTATCTTTTGTTGTGCTTAAGTGCATGTTATTAAATTTGTACCATATGATCTTCATTCATAGGGGAATCCAACCATGTGTCAAATTTCTCTTCAAACATTCACATGTGAGAGATATAACACCATTAATATTCTCTCTCATATTTTTTTGCCACAAATCCAACTATGTCAAAAATTACATGGAAGGCCAACTTTTCACATGTATAACTTTTGGTGCACTTTATTACATGATCTAAAATTTAGTACAAATAAACTAGGAAAAAAAATTAATAAACCCATATGATAATTTTATCCTTTCACTTCCACATGTGTGATATATTCCATTACAAAATTCCTTACTTAGTTGTTTCTTACCTCATGCAAATTTGGCTAAGTATGTTAAAACATTGTCAAACTACCTAGGAGCCAAACTTTGCACTTGCATATATTTTGTGACACTTAGTATCATGAAATAAGATTTATCACATAATATATTTTATCATATGGTGACTCATACATATAATAATATTCTCCTAAAAATTTCATATGTATGATATATGATGTCACCAAGCTGCTTACTCGACTTTCTTTGAACATAAAAAAACACTATCAAAATGCTTGGGAGCCCAACTTTACACATATATTTGAATTCACTTCATCACATGAATTAAAAATTTTGACATATAAAATAGGGACTAATTTTATCACAACCATATGACCAAATCCCCTTGACTCATCCACATGTGATAATTATGATGTTAACAAACTGCTTACTCAAATTTTTTACCATTAGTACCAAAATGTCTAGATGAAAATAATGATCAACTCGATGAAAAAAACTCATGCACACCATCACGAAAATAATATAAAACCTCTTATATGACCTCTATCACATTATAAAATCACCATAATCATCCTTAAACATCTATAACCATGCCAAAATAGAATATCAACCAAGATAATTAGAAGGACACTAGGACAAACACATTTCACACTTTGTCATTGTCATTTAGATTATCAAGGCACTTCATCCACTCACCTGGACACCTTCATGACATCATTGACAATTATCCAACACCTTTATGAGATAATTAAGGTATAATTTCATGTTACTCTACTTGAAGTATTGTTGAAGTTGAGTGTCTCGATAGATACTAATCCATCTTACTAGAATGCATGGATGTCAAGTCATTGCAACCACAAAGTGATGTAGGAGATGGTTTTGAATACATGGACCACTAAAAATTAAACACTATATTCCAAATTAATAGGTAGTGAAATGAATATGAGGAATAATTTCCTAAACACCCCCTCCTTAATACTAAACTAGTAGAAGGTAGTAATGCATGTATCTATTAATAGATATAGCATTAGTGGTGATAATTGAACATAAATATTGTGTCACTTAATAAATGTCATCAATATACAAATAAGGAATTAAAGGTATAATCGATCCATAATATGGCTAGATAAATTGTCTTGTTAGCCCAATCAGAAACCAAAATAATACCAAGAAGTACACAAACCAAGGTATGTAAGAATAAATGCATCCACTACTCTAAAATCATTCTATGTATACTCCATTTGATTAAAAAAATCTTGGTGTTAAAGATACAGTCAAGGAAAATATATTTGAAAGATAAACCAATGAGTTATGAAATGGTCCTCATATGGGTTACATCATATGATTTATTGATAAGATACCCTTTTACAATAGAAGATCAAATTTTTTTTATCATGAGAAAAATAACATAGAAAACTCAATGTGCTAAGAAATGGTATTTGATATTTATCCACTTAAAAATATAAGTAATTAATAAAGGAGCCTTGAGAAGACATGAATTCTATAGAAATGCACTAAATATAGGATGGTGTGACAAAATGTGAATATTGGATAAAGATGATATAATTACAACTCAGCATGTAGACTAAGTAAAAACACTGACCTAGAAAAATACAAGTTTTTCAGTGAGGAAGTCTGATCACATTTTAGAATGGGCTTCACTTGCCAGGCTTTGTCAACATAAGGATGTATAGTAGAGGGTAGAAGTACTTTCAACCATGCATGAATGAATGAGGTCACCACTATTAAAATTTTCATTTTGGCATGAGAAAAAAAATTCAAAATAAATAAAAGTGTAATTTTATTTTTTTCATGAGAAAAAATCATGTAAAAAACTCAAGGTGCAATTTTATTTTTGTGTTAGAAAAAACTACAAACAAAAAATCATTTTTAAAAATGTTTTTTATGTGAGAAAAAATAATTAAAAGCTCATTATTTTTTACTTTTGTTTTTTTAGATGTGAGAAAATAATAATAAAAAACTCACAGTTTTAAAAACTATTCTTTGTATTTATCTTTAGTAGTATTTTGTAAAAATATGTTAATGTTTGCATTTCTAAATAAAATTTATAATTTCAAACTATTATGGTAAGATGAAAATGAGGCACACAAAACCCGTATATTTTTTGTCATGAGGATTTATAGTTAGAGAGCTTTTTAAATAAGAACAATGTGTTTTTTGATTTAAAATAACTTAAATTTGAATCTATAAATGGTAGATATAGCTTTAACAACTAGGAAAAAATAAGAGGTTTATCTAATTTTCTTAGACACCCTAGATTCAATGGAGAGCTCATATTTGATCCATGAATCTCTAAAAATGTGCTTGATGTATCTTAGGTGTTGAAAGAGGACACAAACATTTATTAGTTCCTTGTTAGTCAAAATGATAAAAATACATGCATAACAATACACCAGAACTAAAAAATCTTCTCTAAGAACTAGTAGGAACATAACATAATGAACAAGATCATAAAATAGAGATAAAAACAACACAAGTAATTTGCCTCCTTTGTCAAATTTGATGTCCAATAATTGGCATAAATATTTTCATTCTCAGTATATGACATTATAGACTATTTTAAATGCTTTTCTATGGTGGTAACACTTCTCCAATGTTCACTCATGGATTTGATTTTTTATTTTCTTGGATTGGTGTGAAGATTCACTTAAAATGGCCATTATAATACTAATCTCAATGGCTTCTTGAAGTCATTCTTGTAGATTAACCTTACACATAAAATATTATTGGCATATGGTGTGGGTACTTGTATTTATATCTCTAATATCTAACTCTAATCCTAGATAGGTTAGGTTAAATTATAACTTTGGTTGAGTCTAAAATAACCTAGGTTAAGTCAGGCTAACCCTAGGTTGGGTCAAAACACTCATGAAATATTAACACCTTAGTTTTAATTATTTATGAGCCATGATAACTAATTTTATATATTTTTGAGTTTTTGACTCACCTTTTAGGAATATTTAGGAATTAATTGTATACATCTAATTACTAACACCATTTGTGTTGAAATTGTCAATGTTACTCGAATTATACTCAAATGCAAATTTTAAGGTAAAAATCACTAAAACCCCTAAATGGTTCAAAATTGTTATTTACAAGTGTTGATTTATGCCAAAGTATCCCTAAATTGGGCAATGAATTTTATGTGATTTTTAACTTTGATCAATTCATTTTGAGTCAAAATGATGATTTTGCCTTTTTGTGCTCTAGATCACTCATTTTCTTCTAATTCATTATTACACATCATGTACCTTTGTTATTTTGTGTCAGAAACATACTAAATGGAAATATGGCTCCATTGCATATAACATTACCTTCTAATTATTCTTGATTCAAATTATGACCCAATAATATAACTTTTTGAGCATTTTGATTAATTGAGGGCCAATTTCCAAATAATTACACAAATGTCAATTAATCTGGTTTAAGGCTAATTAATTCAAATTAAGAGCTTAAGTGGATTTTCCATGGAGCTTATTGAATATTTATTTTTGGAAATTTATTTTTATTAACTGCATCACCTAATGACATCATTTCTTGGAAGGGCATCACTATGCCATAAATGCATAAATGTATGAATCATGGCCTTCTATGCCTCATTGATGCATCCCATGCCTCATTAATGCCCCTTATTCCAAAATCATTATGAAGTCATTTAATGATTTTATCCTCCAAAATTGAATGGATTCTTGGACACACATCTTGATCTCAAGATAGATGGTCACAATTCATTCTAATCAATCTCAAAAATCTATAAATAGAGAGGCCATGAACACCATTTTTAAGCTCAAGTATTGTAATGCTATAATGCTAAAATCTCCTCAAAACTCATTTGTGTTTTGATTATTGTATTATTCATATTTGTATTAGCTTCATTTGATAGGAAACTAGATAGTTTCAATATCATGAGCCTAGGTTTTATGGAGTATTCTTGAGACATTGGAGTAGTTTACCACCATTTTTGATGAAGACAAGAATGTTTGGTCAAGGGGAGAACACACTTGGAGCCACTCTTGAGTGATGGAATCGATTTAAGAAGGTAACTAGTATTTCTTTATTTTATTTTATTCTTCATTCTCATTAGAAACTTATGCATGAATAATTTGTCTTAATGTGTTTATCTCTTTAGGAAATTTTATTTGATTTCTTAGACTAATGCTTGACTAATCATTTATTGTAATCCACTCTACATTTGGCATGCTCAGTGGGAATGCACCCCATGAATACAATATAAAATTACCTATAACCAACCTACTAACCATTATCATGTAGGATCTTTGCATCAAGAAGCAAAGAAGGTAAAAATTTGAACAAAAGTCCATTATTCTAAAAGTCACAGTTTTATCCTCTAGACTGTAATCTTGTAACTCACACAGTCATGGGTTTATCATTTTAAGTCATGGTATTATGTTTAAACTATGTTTTCTAGATTAACCTTGATTCTTTTTATAGATTCCATGGCTATATTTTAATGCCTCTATTCTCAAGTAGCTATATTGTAGCCCCACTACTTTCTAGTCATGATATTGCAATATTGTGACTTAACAGTTGTAGGATTGCCTATTTGAGTCATGATATTGCCTAACTGAGTCATGATATTATCGGTAAACTATTAGCATTTAAGTGATAATACCACAACTCTCATATTCATGGTATTACCCTATAACTCATAAGATTATCAACCCAAGTTATGGGATTGTCAAAACTGAATAGCAAGATTGTCAAACCTAAATAGTAGGATTGTCAGACCCAAATAGAAAGATTATCAAACCCAAATAATAGGATTATCAAACCTAAATAGTGGGATTGTTAACCTAAATAGTGGGATTGCTAGACTGAATAGTGATATTGTGATTTTTGTTAAACTAACCTGAGTAGTAATATTGCTTATTTGAGTCATGGCTTTTTAGAGTTGTAGGATTTCACTATGTGAAACCTAAGAGCTCACTTTACAAAGTTATTTGTCTCATTTAGTAAAGTGTTTCAAGGATAAATAAAATTTTGAATTTTTCCTTGTAGGGCCAACTTGAAAAAGGATCTAAACAAGCTTATTATAGTCTTTTTAAACTATTTTTAAGTACTTAAAAATGATTTGGAACATTTATTTTGGGTGCTTAAATAAACACTTAGATATTTGCTTGAATGTTTTGTAGTTGTTCTTTACATTTTCTACATCTTAAATCCAAGGGGATAAAATAACATCACCACACATTGTGTTTAGTTATTTTAAATTGAACACACTCCAATTTTTTGAAAATTTATCATTATTTTTGTAGATTATATTTGTTTAAAAAAATAGGGAGTTGTGTGTGTATGCTCTCCCCCCATCCCCTATAGGGAACTTGTGGGATTAAAATCACTAACTTCATTGAAAAGTTCTTTAGTCTAGAGGTGTAAAATAGAAGTTGTGAAGGCTCTCCCCAAGACTCGTATGGCTTAGGCGATCTATAAATAGCTTTTCAATCTCATTTAATTGGTTTTTTACTTTAATTGCATCTTGGATTATGAGGGGGACTTCATTAACTCCCATGAGTTATTTATGGAAGATTTGACCCAAGGTTTAATTTCTTAGCATCATCTTCATCCCCCCTCCATGGGGGGTATATAAATTGGGATCACTCCATTGGGACTAATGGTTTGAGAAGTTAAAGCATCTCATATCATTAGGGCTAAGCCAAGGATATATGATCATGTTAGACATTGCACTACACTAAGGAAGTGATGGATGTAGTGATTATAAAAAGGGTAAGACCTTTTTACAACAAGCCCTATGATGTGGATCTAATTGATGTTTTATTTCTATTGTATGTTGATGTGAAAGTCTTATACATGGGATCCATCTAGAAATATTCAAAAACTTGCTAGTTTAGTTAACCCACTTTGCCATACCTTGTCATTTTAGGGATTAAGATGATTAATTATTTTATTTGTATTTGCCTTAGATTAATTGATATTATTTTGGGTCAAAACATGCTTGTTAACTAAAATGTCATAACCAAACACATTGTCCACAAATTCTTGAACAAGGAGGCATTATGTTGTCCAAGTGAAAATCATCTTTTTCCTTATTCAAATTGTCATCTTAAACATTGTGTCATATCATCTATTTTAGTGTAGTTATGTTTCCCATTTTAGTCTATATCATTTTACAAATTTTCTTAAGTCCCTCATTGATAATTCACATTAAAAATTGAACCTTTCTAAGTTATAAGGTTTGATGTGTTAAATTGGGTTCACCATTTACACATTAAACTTGTTTTAACTTGGGTTAAATTCTCTATTTCTTGAATTAAGGTCCAATTTATAGACTTAAAATCACACTTATCATTCTGGTGGGCTTAATTCATCTTGTTCATCACTCACACTGTGAGTCCTATAACACATTTTATATTATCTCCCTTCTTATCACTATGTGGCAGCATTGTGTTGCCCATTTGGTTTTAGTTTTATACTTAGTAATTCTTGCATATTTTCACATCACAAGTTTCTTAGTTCACATTGTCTTCTTCATAATCTAAAGATCTTTATTCTAGTTTTTTAGTGTCAACTCATTGAATTTGAACTTGATTTTATGGTATTGACATATCTCAAAAGTCTACATTTTAGTGTACTAGTGACACTCTAGGATTTTTTGAGTTATCATACCCTCTTCCAATTTATAGGATTTCAACCCTACCCATCTTTGATTAATTTTGTGAACAAATTCTTCTAATTGTGTGTGGTTCTAAGCCACACTCCTTTTATAGTCTCTTTGGTACCTTAGTCACTTGTTTAGAAGAAAGATCAAATTCATACCTTGTTTAAACTTTTGCACAACATTTATTTAAATTTAGTCAAATGTATAGAGTAACCCTTTATAGACATGACTCAAATTTTTACTCATAGTGGGGTCCCTTATGGACCTAGATATGAGGATGATCACTTCTATTATGGACAAGACAATTCCATTGTCTTTCAAGACATTCCTACAATTGTAGGATCCGAAGGGGTTTATATTGAATATCAAGAGAACCAAGATGAACCACTCCTTATGTTGATGGATTCTAGTGTTAAACTACCCTCAAATTTTCCTATGGAGTAATTACACACCTTTAGATAAGGAGAACAACAAGATCAATATTTTTCTCAAATAAACATACCTTCTTCCTCTAACAAAGGTAAATAAATAATAATAGAGTCAAAACCAACTGATCAAGATCTTGTTAACAATATTAAGAAGATAATTCAATGATATGCCAATTAGATTATTATGGATTTACTAGACTCTCTAGTTGCTACTTTAATCCATAATGAGACTTCTAATGAATAAGGAAATGTGATTGAACCTACATAACAAACATTGGTTGATGACATAACAACAACTGATCAAGGTGTCTCAAATAAACAAAACAAGACATAAGAGGTAGTGTAAAATGTTCCATTAGACACAGAACACACATTATTTAACCATCAATAAACTCTTATTAATTTACAAACATAGAGACCTAAACATTTGGTTCAAATTGAGGAGATACCTCAAGACAAATTGGCTAGTTCATCTCAACCAATGTAAAAATTGGTGAATAGAGCAAGGACTCCCCAAAATCAACAAAATACATATAGTTCAATCCAACATATTCCAAGGATTAAATGATATATTTAATCAAATCTAGGAGTAAATAAAAAACATGTCATGGAACATAGGGTGTATATCCCTCACAAATCCACACAACATGGGTACATTCCACCCCAATAGTAATAATAGGGGCACATTCCACCCCAAAAACAATAATAGGGGCACATTCCAGCCCAATAACAATAATAGGGGCACATTCCACCCCAAAAAAAATAATAAGGTAATGTTCCACCCCAACAAAAATAGAAATAGGGGCACATTCCACCTAATAAAACTATGTTCCATCCATGAATGCACCAAATATGCAAGAGTGGAACTTCATAAAGGATATTATGTCACATTTAGAGATTGGGAATAAGATAAAAAAGTACAAATTTCATGAGATATGTTGATATACATTTTATTTAAGCATTCTCCAAGTCCCATTTATGCATCATTTTGAGGCACCCAAATTTGATAAATATAAAGGAAAGGGTGACCCATGTGAACACATCCAAGTTTTTTTTATATTATGCCAACAGCTAGCTTATAGTAGAATATTTTAGCTTTAATTGTTTCCATAAAGCTTAGAAGTACAAGATTTAGATGGCTACTTAAGTTACTCAAGGGATTAACTATGGATTAGCATGATGTATCTAAAAATTTCATCAACCATTTCTCATACAACATAGAGCATGAATTGATCATTGTTGACTTGTACAAAGGAAAAAATGAGATGGAAAAAGATTCAACACATATTTATGGAGATGGAGAGCATTATCA
Organism: Torreya grandis; assembly: GCA_037957365.1. Classification (NCBI taxonomy): domain Eukaryota; kingdom Viridiplantae; phylum Streptophyta; class Pinopsida; order Cupressales; family Taxaceae; genus Torreya; species Torreya grandis. The sequence goes on from JARHVA010000414.1 coordinate 4,718,909, forward strand.
GATTGATTTCAAAATAATTTTCTAGACAAACAGTTGATGGACATATTAGCATAGAACTTAGATCCTGAGGTCACACATAATCTATGTCTATCTTGTGCTAACTCATTTGAGGAGATCATAGACAAGGGTGTATAGATTTAGAAGTATCTTATTTCAAATGACCTTATTAATATCTTTTCATAGGGTCAAAAATAAAATTATACCCCATCTTCTAGTGAAATAGATATGCAATATAAGCCTAAAGGATTTAATAAGAACAAGAATATGGTTGGAAATGGGGTGACTGCAACAAGGCATGTATAAATGGTATAAGCTCTGTTAGCCCCAAATTTAAAATTATCTCCCCATAACTCACCAATTAACTTGTAAATATAGCCTTGATGGAGGGAAAACCACTAAAATTTTATGATCTCTAGAAAATTAGGAAAACCAATCGAAATAGTGTTCTAAAAGCTCATAGCATCTAACCTAATTATATGGCCAGTACTAAGGCCATTTCCTCAAGATTAATCAAAACTAAATTGGTACAAATAGAATGAATGGTGTAACTTTCATCATGTTTTTAGTCATGGTACTTATCATTGTGTCTAATTATGACATATTATTGAAGATATCATTGAGAGTGGGGAAGTTTTGATTAAACTAGCTCCTAATTAGGACACAAATCAGGGTATGGGAATCTACAAGGACCCCTTTCCTCAACATAATCAACCACCACAAAGAAATAATCAAAAGCAAGGACAAAACCAAGGATAGAGGTAGAATCAAAACTAGAATCAGGGTTTAAATCATAATTAGCATGAGTATAATCACAATCATAATACCCATACTAACAATGTGGGTTACAACAACATGCCTTAAAATAATAACAATACCAAGGGATGAATTTATACAACCCATATTTCCACTATTATTGTTAAACCACATGAACCATATCATGCTCCTTGTAGTATGAAACCCATCATTATAGGGTCAACACCCTCTCTCTCTAGTAATACTATGTCAAATTTGAACAATTTTATTGTAAATCCATTTGTATGGGTTATTATTATTGGACAACACCTTCTTCTAATTATAATGGCTCCTTGTCAACTCAAAATTTTAGAAATGGAACTAGATGCCCATGAGTCACCCTCCAAGGCCCTTTGCCTTCTTTTTCTAATTATATTGGCTCCCTACCACCTCTAGGATGTGTAATCATAACTCGATGCTCACGAGTTACTCTCTAAGGCCCTTCACCTACTTTTTCCACAAAACCTAATGTGAACAATGCACTAATGGATCCAAAACTGACTACTATCCTAAATAAAGCCAAGTCATCTCATCTTAATGTTGAGAAGCCTTATAATCTATTAAATCAACTGAGAAAAACCCCTACACATATTTCTATCTTAGATCTCTTGTGGACATCTAAAGTCTATAGAACTATCCTAAAAAATATTTTACAAAAATACACTATTCATGATGATATACACCTTGAATAATTCCATAACCATGTGGGACATCTATCTTCATTTTGTCAAGTGAAGTTTGATCAAAAAGATATATCTACACTTGGACCTTGCCACAATAACCCACTATACATTAAATTTATCAATGAAAACCATAAGATCAAGTCGGTTCTTATAGATAATGGTTCAGGGTTGAACATCATATCTCTCAAATCAGTACAAAGATTGGGCTACAATACAAAAAACATTCAACTAGAGATTTCACTATCAAGGCTTACAATAGTGTTGAAAGGGAGTTTATAGGTACTATTTGGTTGCCAATCATTATTGGGTCCATTTCACATAATACATTACTTCATATTATGGACATCAAATTGCCTTATAACATACTCCTTGGTCATCTTTGCATCTATGAACTATAGGTTATTCCTTCCACCCTACATAAGTGCTTTAAGTTTCCCCATGATGGGATAAAGGATATTATTCTTATTGATCAATATCCTTATGAATATTTCAAACATCTTGAGGCCCAATTCTAAAACTATAACTATTGTCTAGGTTTTGAATTCATTGCAAACAAGAACAAGACTATAGTTTCACATCTACCTCCATCCAATTAAATTGACCCTATTGATCTCACTTCCACTTCAACTAATCCATTTATCATAGATCTTATGAAGTAGGTTTTTGTTAAAGATGTGGGCATTTCCACGTATAGTCTTAAGGGTGCCTTCCATATTCCAAAGTTGCTTAAAACTCCAAAAAAAATTGGTAATCTTAAACCTTCAAATAATCCTAATGAAATTTCAATGATTTGGAAACCAAAGAAGCAACAATAAAAATCAAAAATGGTTTTTGTACCTACTATTATGCCAAATAAATATTGAGAGGTTTTTATTGAGGGAGATTGGTTATATCCTAAAGGCCTTGCTAATTTATTTTAGAATCCAAAGTATCATATCCCTAATCATATAATGGATCATTTTTATTATACAAGAAAAGGTTTTAACCCATGAGCATAAGGAATCCTATAAATCATATATGTTGGACTACCTAATTTAAATCATGGTCTTAGATATATACCACTTGGGGGTGATGTCATGACTTTTTATAGTGACTCTTCTGAAGTGACTAGTAATGAGACTCCTGACAGTGATGTAGAATCCCATTATAGCCTTTTTGATGAACTATTTGACATGAACCTATTTGAGTCATATGTCATTTTTACCTTAACCATTGGATCTTCGCATCTTGAATCAAGAACTCATTCTATTGGTGATTCCCCTCTTGAAATAGAAAATCATATGTTTACCATTAGAGATTCCCATCATGAAGCAAAACTTCATTATTCTCTTTTCCTTTTCCATCATAAACTCATTAATTCATACAAAAAAAATTTAGTTGTATGCCTTGATGAGTTTCATAATGAAGAGTCACTTGTAGAATACATGGGCCTAAGAGATGGCTTGCCCATTGGCAATCAAAAATAAGGATTTTATTTTTCATTAGATCCTTTTGCCTACATTGGAGAGCAGGCAAACTTTCTTGGTCATGATAAATAACAAATTTCAAGTCATTCAGGTGAAACCCTCTTTGAGGCACTTGCCAATCAGGAAAAAGTAAAGAAAAGACAAGCCTTCAAGTGAAAACTTATTTTAAGTACTATTAGGTAGGAAATTTTTCTCATCCTCTCAGATGTAGAAGGTCCATCTAGATAAAGGTCTATATCTAGTACAAACATCTCTTTATATTAATAACAAATGTTTGATCATCTTGCTCTTAAGTTTTTAGAGGTTTTTGCTACTTAGATTTTACTTTAGATGGTAGATTCTGATTTGTCATACTATCAAGAACTTTGGAAGGAAAAACAAGAAGATATGGTAGAAAAAGATGATCATGATCATACCCTACATATAATTACATAAGATGGATTCACACTCCTTATGGAAAACATGACTAAAGTGAACTTGGGAACCTATGAAGATCTTAAAATTGTTTATCTTAGATCTTTTCTTACTAATGTAGAATGTGAACAAATTATATCCATCCTAAGGGATTATATTGACATCTTTGCATGGGAATATTATTATGTGCCAAGCTTGGACCCAAACTTGGTTGGGCATCACCTTGTTATCAATCTTGATGCTAAACTAGTCAAGAAAAAATTGAGGAAGATGCATCCATGCATTGCCCTATTAGTTAAAGTAAAACTAGAAAAGTTGTTAGGAACAAGCTTTATTAGGCCACTAGGTTACTCTAAATGGATCTAAAACATAGTCCTAGTGAATAAAAGGACCCTAGGTATACATATTTATAATGATTTCTAGGATATCAACAAATCATGCCCCAAAGATGATTTTCCTCCTCCCAACATTAACATGATCATTGACTCAATTGTTGGGTAAGATATGCTATCCTTAATGGATGAATTTTTTTAATATAATCAGATCAAGATAGGCCAAGAAGATCAATGTAAAACTATGTTCACCACTCCATGGGGAACATTATATTACCAAGTCATTCCATTTGGGTCAAAGAACATTGGAGCCACATATCAACATGCCATAACTATCATCTTCCGTGACATGATGCATGACATTTCTTAGGTCTATGTTGATGATATAATAGAAAAATCAATAACAAGAGATGGACATCTTGACATTCTATGAAGAATCCTTGAGAGGCTTCATGAATATAAAGTCTGCATAAATCCTAATAAATGTGTCTTTAGAGTCACATTAAGGAAATTTTTAGGTTTTATTATATCACAAAGAGGGATTCAAGTTGACTCTGCCAAGGTCAAGGCCATTATGGAGATGTCTCCACTAAACAATCTCAAATAATTACAAAGCCTACAAAAAAATATCTAATTTATATGAAAGTTCATTTCTAAATTGGTAGATAAGTGCCACTCATTTACCCACCATTTCAAGAAAGGGGTACATTTTTGATGGGATGAAGATTTCTAGATAGTATTTTAAAAACTCAAGACATATTTGGCCAATCTACTAATCTTGAAATAACCAACACTTGAAAGACCATTGCTTCTTTACATATTAGTAACAAAGCATGCATTGCGGGCTCGTTTAGCCCAACATGATGATCAATGTAAAGAACATGTAGTCTATTATCTAAATTACACACTAGTGGATTATGAATATAATTATATGCCTATTGAGAAGGCATGTTTATCTATGGTGTTTGCTACCTACATAAAAATTGTGGCATTATATGCTAAACAATAAAACTATTATCATCACAAAGGTGGACCCTCTCAAATTCTTATTGTCCAAAGCATCTCTTCAAGGATGCATGGCTAAATAGGTTATGCTCATAAGTGAATTAACATTGAGTATCAAAATCTAAAAGTAATCAAGGGGTAGGTTATTTCTTATCAACTTGCATAAACCCCTATTATAGGTACTCAACCTCTAAAATTCAACTTTCTAGATGATTCGATTATGGTAATAGAATAAACATTGCAAGAATCTAAATAATGGAATCTATATTTTGATGGATCCTTTACATTCCATGGATCTAGAGATGGCATATTGTTTATTATACCCCTGGGGGATCTAATTCCCAAAGAATTTCATATAAAATTTAATTATAAAAATAATAGGGCCAAATAGAGGCATTGATTGTAGGCTTTGCCTTGCCATATAGTGGGATATTTATAGCTTGAAGTTCTATGGTGATTCCCAATTATTCATCAATTAGACCATTGATCAGTATCAAACTCGAGATGATAAGCTTATTCCTTACGAGCAAATTATTGATAATCTCAAAGGTAATTTTAGATCTCTATAATTTAAACAAATTCCAAGAGCAAACAATAGATCGATCGATGCAATGGAAATAATTGGTTTCATGATACAGATTGATGGAAAAGCTAAAGAGTATCATTTCCTAATTGAAAATATTATTCAACGTGTGTATGTTATCCTAGATTCAAAAAGGGTATGCACCATTACTAGTCCCAATTCCCCACCTAAATTACCTTGGTTTCAAGACTTTTATAACTACTTCCATGACCATGTTTTCCTAGTTGACCTATCCAATAGTTAGTATAAACTCTTCCATCATTGTTTATCACTTTACACCCTCTTAGGAGATACACTTTATCATAAAATCTAGATGGAACACTTCTTCATTATTTATCTTTAGGAAAATCTAAGATAACGCTAAGGGAGGTTCATGAAGGAATGTGTGGGGTCCACACCAATGGTGTATTCTTAGAAAAGAAGCTCCTTAGAATTAGATATTATTAGCTAAAAATAGAGACTGATGTTTACAATTTTATAATGAAGTGTGTTCTTTATCAACATGGAAATTTAATACATACACTTTCTTTACCACTACAACCAATCTCAACACCATGACTTTTCTCAATATGGGGCCTCAATCTCATTGGGAAAACAAACCCAACATCTTCAGATGGCCATAAGCATATTATAACTACTACTAAGTATTTAACTAAGTGGATTGAGGCCATTCATCTCACTTATGTCACTAAGAAGCTGATTTCCAAATTAATTCATTACCATATCATCTATTGATATGTCATCCCTACCTATATTATATCTGATAATGGTGAATCCTTTGTAAACCAAGATGTAAAATCTCTTTATGAAAAATTCAAGATCAAGTACAAGAAATCAACTCCATATAACATGTAAGGTAATGGATAAGTTGAGGCATCAAACAAAACCATTGTATCCATTTGAAAGAAGATTGTCAATGATGATGGCCATAATTGGCACTTGCAAATCTTTCCTACCCTTTAGGATTATAGAACCATCCATTAGACCCAAACATGATCCATTACATACTCTCTTGTATATTTCATGGAAGTTATTATCCCAATTGAGATTGAGCTACCATCCTAACAAGTATCAATAGAACATATTAAAGATGATGATGAATATAGAGTCTCAAGGCTTCAAGAAGTAGAACTTCTTGATGGTATGAATTTAACTACCCTATAAAATTTGGAAGCTTATCATAACATATCATAGAGAAGCTAAAACAAGTGTATTCTCCCTCAAGAGTTTGAAATAGGTGATTTATTCTTGAAATATAACTAGAAGAACACAAATTTTGAATGCATGAAGAAAGGTAAGTTTCAACCTAATTGGTTGGGACCATTTGTTATCATGACAAATTATGGATCAGGGGCATATTGAATAGCTAAATCCACTAGTGAAGAACTTCTAAAGCCCATAAACATCATGCACCTTAAGAGGTTTTATGCATGAACAAATTTGAATCATTGTCTACAAGACCCCTTACTTGGGGGAAATTTGTGTCAAAGTTTTCTATCCTACTATTTTATACTACCTTAGACCACTCTCACATGAACCTTATTGTTTTCATGACTTTAGATAGTGAAAGATTTCAAACTATTGGTACTCTAAACACCTTTTGTCCTATCTTAGACCATCCTATTGTTGGACCATATTCTTTGGACCAATCTCTTTGGAGAACCACATTATTTTTTATATCATGGGCTTGTTTTACTCTAAACACTTTTATCCCTTGACCATTTATGATATTGATTATGTCTCATCAACATTATGAACACCTTCAATGTAATTTATACAAAGTGTTTAGAAATAATAGTATTTTGTAGCTTCTTCTATAGACAAGTGAACAAGAACATCTTCTCAGCTTAAGATTTGCCTACCTAATGGTTCTTTAGATTAATTTTGCACTGAACACTATTCTATATCACATTTGATAATCTTTGGTGAAAATTATTATTTTCTTTTCAAGATCCTTACTCTCACCAGTTTGTGACCATGTTCCATTGCAATTGGATTTAGTTTTTATTAGAACTATTAGTTAGTTCCCTAGTCCATTGCTTGTATCCATGAGTGCCATTGTAGATGACTTAGCTTTTTATTGGAACTTCTACTCTTGGATGAGCATCTCTTTGACTAGATAGTCCCAAATTGTGTATATTTTCTCCCAAAAACACCAAAAATACAAAAAAAAATTAGAAATTCCAATACCAAAAACATTAGATAACTAATCCATAAAAGAACAAAAACATTGTCTTATGTTTTTGTACATTCTGATCCTCATGCTCTTACCATTTTTCAAGAATTTTATCTTATTGACTTTCCAATGTTCAAGTCATCTTGTCCCACCATATCATGATCTTCCCATTTTTTGAGAACATTAATTTCATGCTCTTACCATTTTTTCAAGGACATTAAGTTCACACTCTTACCATTTTGAAAGCACATTAAGTCCATGCACTTGCCATTTTGTAATATCATTCTTCTACATCTCACCATTTTTCAAGATCGTTTCTCAATTTTTATGTCTTATATTTATTCTAAATAATTAATCATATCTTTTATTCATCATATTTTTCATCTATCTCACTTCTTGGGATAACTATATTTGTCTTGAAGTTCATGTTGGAACATGCATCCATATAACTATGTAGGCATCATCCACTTGTCTTGTACATCTGGAATTAGCTCGACCAACCCCTTACTTTTCATCTCTTCCCCCATTTATTTTTTTGTTATTCCTATTTAATTATGGAAAACATGTTGTGTCCTTGTTCTTTGTTAAATTATGGTGGAAAGTAATGCCTCTAACACACATGTATGAACAATTATCTTTAAACCGCACTACCTTGGTTTTTGTTTGTGTATGTTTATTTGAGTTTTCTTGGTGTTTTGTTGTGTTTTCTTGGTGTTTTTTTGTGATTTTTGACCTATCCTTTTATTTATTCTCTTTTTTTATTTTTATTGCTTCTCATCTTATCTTGGTCTTATGTTTTCATGAATGTTTTTGCTTATCTCTTTTGTGTTTCAGAACATCATGATGACTCACATGGATATTGATTATTTATATATTGATCCTATGTTATTGAGTTATTATTAGACCATTTTATTTTTTTATTATTGTTGGTGTCTTGTTTTTATATTTTATTTTGCTTTTATCTTTTGTGTTCAAGGATGTCTTGATGGTCCACATAGATCTTGATTCTTTATATCTTGATCCTATGTCATTAATATATTCTTACTTTTCATTTTTAAACATTTTTGTTCTTACTTAAGTATTGATTGATCATATCTTTATTTCAAGTTAGGTTCATTTATGTTTCTCTTTTTATTTTTATTTTTCTTTACTTTTTTGTAATGTAAATTTCTATAACTCTAGTTTTGGTCATTGTTTTACCATTATCCTTATTTATAGGTATTTACAGTTGAACCAATTCCATATAATTGGAATGTTATGTCATTATAATTTATTCATATTTATGATGCCTAATTTATTTTTGGTATATCAAGCACTTTGTGCTTAGGTTTTAAAGTCTTAACATCAACATCACTCTAATGAACAGTTCCTAAGAACACTTTGCATAATCTAGGCTCATAATATGAGACTAGGCATCTAAGTATCATGCATTTTAGTACTTGAATCTATGCTAAGACATATATCTCTTCTCATACATCATTATTTCAATCAATTCTTGGTTAGTTTTCATCATCCTTCATTATATTCTCTTCCATTTCTAGGTGAACTACACTAGCTTGAAGTTCATGTTGGAACATGCATCTATGGAACTATGTAGGCAAAATACACTTATTTATACATCTAGAGTTAGATCAACCATATTTATTCTTATTTTATTCTCTTTCATCACTTTGTGAATTCTCATATGTCTAGTTTTTTGTGGCTTCCTCAATCCATTATACCATTACATCTATGTTTGCACCTACTCATTTTAATCTATCTTATAGGTTATTTCCTTGAGTTATTTTTCTTATCAATTCACCCATGTTAGGGCACAACATCTGAACAACATTTGACTCAAATCATCCCTACAGGGGCAAACCATTATTTATTATTTCTCAATGATTAGAATTAGCCCTACTATGGCACAACTATCTTATCATAATCAAATATACTCTTATAAGGTACTTCTTATTATCATGTTTATGGAGACCACATTATCTTTTTGATTTAATTATAATCTCTCCACACTTTTTCCCATGATGGAAATGTTTTATTGTGAAACTTATCTTGGGATTGATTAATGTCATAAGTTCACATCGTACACTCTCAAATTAGGTGCATTCAAAGTGTGTCCCTTACATTTATGGACATAATCCTTCCCATTCCACCATCTTTAGGGCTCATTATATCTCTAATTATATTTTGATCAATGATGGTGACCACGTGTGTAAGCATTAGATTATTTGGATGTGATCTATTCCATGGGTTCACCTCTCATTTTCCCTCCCTTTTTGAGAGTCCACCTTTCTCTTTCATCCTAGTATGTCCTCTTGAGGGGCCATCATGGATCATTCCCAATTTCTTCTTGATAAATCTTTTAAAAAAAAAAAATGTTTCTTCACTTGAATGTCTAGATATGCCTTCTCAAATAGGGTAAAAATTGCATCCAATTCCTAACACCATTTATGTTGAAATTATCAATCTTACTTGAATTACACTCAAATGCACATTTTTAGGTCAAAATAACTAAAACACCCTAAATGGTTCAAACTTGTTATTTCAAATCATTGATTTAGGCCAAAGTATTCCTAAATGGGATAATGTATTTTATGTGATTCCTAACTTTGATCAATTCATTTAGAGCCAAAATGACGATTTCACCTTTTTATGCTCTAGATCACTCTTCTAATTTGTTAGTATATGTCATGTACATTTGTTATTTTGTGTTGGAAACATCCTAAATGGGAATATAGTTCCAATAAATTTAATATTTTGTTCCAATTCTTTTTGAGTCAATTTATGACCCAGTAATATGACTTTCTAACCATTTTGATTAATTGAGGACTAATTTACAAATAATTGCATAAATGTCAATAATTTGGTTTAAGGTTAATTAATTCAAATCAATATCTTACATGTATTTTCCATGGAATTTATTGGATATTTATTTTTGGAAATTGATTTCTATTAACTACATCACCAAATGACATCATTTCTTGGAAAGACATCCCTAGGCCATAAATGCATAAAATATATAAATCATGGCATTCCATGCCTTGTTAATATATCCCATACCTCATTAATTCCCTTTATTCCCAAATCATTATGAATACATTTATTTATTTTAGCCTCTAAAATTGAATAGATTCTCTACCACACATCTTGATCTCAAGATGGATGGTCACAATTCATTCTGATCGATCTTAAAAATATATAAATAAAAAGGCCATGAACACCATTTTTAAGCTCAAGTATTGTACTGTTATAATTCTAAAATCTCTTAAAAACAAATTTGTGTTTTTATTATTGCATTATTCATATTTCTATTATCTTTATTTGATAGGCAATTAGATAGTTTCAATATCATGAGCCTAGGTTTTATGGAGTATTCTTGAGACATTGGAGGAGCTTTCCACCATTATTGATTAATACAAGAATGTTTTATCAATGGGATACTTGGAGCCATTATTGGGTGATGGAATCAATTTGGAAAGGTAACTAGTATTGCTTTCTTTCCTTTTGTTCTTCATTGTCATTAACAACCCTTGCGTGAATAGTTTGGCTTGATGTGTTTAGATTTTTAGGTATTTTTATTTGATTTCTAAGACTAATTCTTGCATAATAATTTATTTTAATCCACTCTACATTAATAAATCACCTTATTATCTCCTTTGACCTTTGACCTTTGACTTAATCTTTGTCTAAAAATTCTATTTTTATAAATAGAATTCACTAATTCAACTTCAAATTTTTGTTTAGGAAAGCTAATTAAGATTTGAAATGTAAATAATCTTGCTTAGTACTTTTAATTTTTTTAGTTATTTTAAATGTTTTAAATTAATAACTTGCTAGGCCAAGAGAATCTAATTACTAGGTCATAATTTAACTAGGGTTGAAATTAAACTAGGTTATTAGTAAAAATAATGTAATACCCTAAATAAGTAAGCCTCACCACATTAATGAGCAATTAAATCCCTTCTACAAATGAATTTATGAACTTAGGTGATTTCTAGGCTTAAATTATGTCATTTACTAGAAATTGAACTGAATCCCTATTTAGGCATGAAAGTGGCCAAAACTAAGTGTCTATAATTTGCCCCTATTTGAGAAGGAATTGAATTACATAGTCATAGTAATGTATTTTCAAATAATTTAAAAGTCATTAAGCCAAATGGTTCATGTCCCAAAGGGTAGTTTATAAACCTTTAATGCCCCCTCAATGGAGAAGGTGGTAAAATAGATTTATCTAACATTCCCTCAAAATGAAGAAAATGACATGATCTAGTGGAAATGGGGGTAGAATTACTAAATTACCCAAAGGTAGTTATAAATATTAATGGTGGTAGAGTCATTTATTTTCCCAAAGGTGGTTATAATCAGTAATAAAGGGTATGATAATAATTTTCCCAAAGTTTGTTATAATCAGTAATAAAGGGTGTGATAATAGTTTTCCCAAAGGTGGTTATAAGTAGTGATATAGGCATTTACCATGGTAGGGTGGTGAGACAAACACTAATTTACCCCAAGGTGGTTATAATAAGTAATGACATGTGGGTCACTAATTTTCCTAGAGGTAATTATAATTAGTAACATAGGCATTGACCTTGGTAGGGCAGGTGGAGTGCAATAAATAATGATTTTACCAAATATGGATATAATCATTAGCATGGGATGTAAAAATAATGAATTTCCCATAGACAATTATAATCATTAAAATCATCAAAAAAGAATGACTAGACAAAGGCAGTTGTTATCATTTTCACATTTATATCATGTTATTTAAAACAAGTTTTCCCCAAAAAAGTAGAATATATCATTGATTGATCGAAAAAAAAATTTACCACAATGGGGAAAATTAGCAAAGGATTTTACAAAAAAAAATCCATAAAATAGATTTATGATGAACTGGCTTAGAATAATAACACATTTCTAGCCTAAACATGAGTTTGAAGATACACATTCAAACAAACATATGGTATAGGTAGAAAAATAATGTTGTTAAATGGGTCTTAGGAGAGACCTAAAATGATGGCTTGGTTATAATATGGTTGAAAAATAAGGCATGTAGATTAAAAACACATAAAATGGACCACTTATGTGAAATATACACTTCATAGAGTGTGTAGAATTAACTATAGGCCCTAGGGGGTAAATATTCAAAATTTTGGCTATATATTCACCCCTTGGGTGAAAAATAATTCATTTTCACCCTAGCCTACTAGATTTTCTAAGTTATATTTTCTATGTGGTGACATGAGAAAAATGGCCTATAAAGGAGATATATGCCATGTTCAAAGAACTTGAGAGATCACATGTTGCCACCCCATGATGGACCACTAATGAGTAACATCAACTTGGTCAGTAATACTATTTTTCATGCATTTAATGCTAGTTATATGTTTGAAAATGGTGTTTTCATTTGCATTTTAGGGTAAATGATGTCTTTTCCAAGGAAAATGACAACTTCATACAAAGTCATCATTCCTAGAAATGGTGAGAATGCTAAAATTGAGTGAAAATATCCAAAATGGTGATTTTACCCATTTTTAGGTGAATTCACTATTTTGTGAAAACAAAAATAGACATATCACCTAAAAAGTACAAAATCACCTAAACAAACTCACCATTTATAAAAATGGTAGCTTTTACCTATAAGCCAAAAATAGTTTTTTCAAGGACTTGATATGGGTCTAACCTCTTTAAGAGGGACAATTAGGCTTAGTAGTCTAGTCTTAAGATCATGTAGTAGCATATAGTTGGGTTATCACTAAATTTTTTGTGTTTGAAAGAGTGATTGGATGTTATGACATGTTGAGAGTGATGTTTTCACTATATGTACACTCCCCAAATCTAGATAGAGGGTATGGTCAGCTTACTACATGCTCTAGAACTTCATAATGTAGCATGGATGCCAGTCATTCAAAATGATTAGGCATACTAGAGTATGTTTGTTGACCCCTATCATAGTGAGACATACACATTTCACTTGCCTACTAGGGAGGCTACTATCACACTTGAGGATTCCTTGTGTATCCTCAAGTTATTGATGCATGGATGGAGACTATTTTATAGAGCACCAACATAGTAACAAGTAGTTCTTTATGACTTGGTAAATTACAATTGATATCCCCATGTTTTATGGGAAGGTTGATATAAAAATTATATAGACATGTATAGACATCTGACCTGATGATTTATGCTCTAGAGATCCATCACTGCTAGCTCTTATTTTCAATGAGGTAGTTATGCTCATGGCCATTATCAATAGTATTTTTATACCTAATAAGAGTAATCGATACTTTTATACGGGCCTTGGAGGTGTAGTGTGGATTGTGATTAATGATTCTACATGTTTTATTTGGGTGCTAACTACCTTGGCACAAATTTATAGGGATATTCATGTGAAATCATATCATGGTGGATGAAACATTCAATATTCTAATCTTATAATGGTCTAGGGATTGGTGTAAATTTTGATTGAGTGACCAGTAGGGTAGCATCAGTTATGGGACCTAGAGGAGCTGTTGGCATATGACTGGACTCATATAAGAGTAAGAAGGTATATGTATAGCAAGATATCCCTTTCTATCATTAGATGTTTGATGATATGATATGAAATTTTTTCATTTGGAGGTCTTACCTCACATACTAACTTTAGTGGTTTAGATATGGGTGGTTTATGTCTTGTATGATGACCAAATGCTTTCTGACTATGATACAATCCCACATTATTAATGAGTACCACCCTAATTGTATAGTTTAATAATTAAAATTCATACAGGATGTACCAAAGCTATTGAGATGGTTTGTCCATGTCACCCTAGAGATTAGTCATGAAACTCCTATTAGCCAAAGGGGTGTGGCTACAATGATCTATCTCATTATTCCTTGAGTTGCATATGCTTATGCAAGATGAACTATAAATGCAAGGGTCACTCTAGCCTATATATATTATGGGGTACATGTATGCCATTTGAGTCTAAAAATCCTAAGATAGGAAAGGGGATAAAGGATGATAGATATTGATGCATTGGAGGTCAAGAATTTGAGTGGTAGTGGTGTCACTTGGTAGAGCAATGGAGGTAAGGAGGGTGATGACAAGGATAATGACTTCAATGGAGGTGATGGCATGAGAGATGGAGATGGTGATGATGGAGGAGATGATGACCTAACTATTCTAGTTTTTGATCCTATCATGACATTAGTTATAGTGTCTCAGGTGGATAGAGCCTAGGTAGGGCCATTTATCATAGCTACAATAACCAAAGAAATAAGAATGCTAGAGGTGGAGAACACAACTCAATTGGGTGAGATTGATAACTTACAATGGTAAGAGATTGATTTGTAGATCACCTAGGATATGAGTGATGATGACATGACTCATCTTTAACTAGATATCAATCAACTAAAGGCTAAGATATACATGATGGTACACATGTAGGGCTAACTTACCACTTAGAGGGATCAAGCCATTAGTAATAGAGATCAAGCATTAACCACTCTTTATAGGCTCAAGTAAGAGTGATATGTATCTTGAAGATCTATTACATGAGCCATATTTTCATAGATTATTTTGGAGAGCCTACAAGATAAGTACAAGGCCTCCTACTACTACTAATATTATGAGATGACCATGCCCATGCCCAAAGACTATCAGGTTGTTTCTTTTAAGGTGTGGGATACATAGATGGAAGTTAACATATCTATTTAGTCTCATAATAGGACTCATGTTATAGATGCCTCAGGTCAGTCCATCCATTATGCATAACCTCCACCACTAGGACCATTAGGGCTATTAGGGCCACCTCCAGGCACATGTCCCATAGACACACAAAGCTAAATATGATCATAGGGATATCAATATTTTGGCATATTTGTGACATTTTTTTTCCATTATACTTATTGTATCATCATAATGATGTAGTTTAATACACCATTTTTATATGTATATATCATATACATACATTACATTTGAGATACATTAACATTCAATTTTTGGTCTTTCAAGGCCAATGCACATGTATATAATATTCCTTTGATATCATATGATACCATGATTTTTATCTTGTTTATCTCATGTTTAACATTGATTATCATTATGGATGTTTAACATGGTTTATGCTTATTTTCATGTATTCTATATTCATTTATTACTTATACCATGTTTATGAGATGTTGTTATATTAGTCATCATCTGATTATGTTATATGACTGATATGTATTCTTATTCAGAGATGTAATTCTATATAAACATATAATAAATCAATTTTACTCTTGTTTATTACTCAATGGATTCAGGCATATGTTTTGGTACTTGGTTGGTTTTGATATATCAAAGAAGTAATCCCACATAATTGATCTACTAGTCTCTTTATGCCTAGTTTTTATTGTAGCTTATGATATTATTCATCAAATCTATGAACAACTAAAATGGAAATATATACCCTAATCATGGAAACTTAGTTTAAATTTAAATAAAAACAACCTAGGAATAAGATATAAATAATCAAATCTCAGGTGTAAATATAACAAATAGACTATGTGTAAGACTAAATACAAACATTCACAACCTAAGTACATGGTATGGATAATCAATAATTAAGAATAAATAAAATGTAACATTCCTATGGAAACCAAAAAAAAAAAGAAACAAAATAAAATAAATAAACAATAACGAAATAAATAATAACCAAACAAACAAAACAAACAAATAAACAAAACACAAACAAACAAGGCTATATAAATAAACCAAACTAACAAAATAATTAATAAGATTACAAATTAATGAAAATAAATAAAGAACAAAATATGATATATAAACAAAATAAAAAATAAACAGAACACAAACGAACAATAATAAAGTACTAAACACCAAACAAATAAAAAGTAAAATCAGATTATACAAACTATATAAAAAAATAAATAAACAAATGGATATAAATAATGAAACACCAATAAACAAACACAAACAAATAACAAATAAATAAACAAAACAATAAAACACTAATAAATAAAAATAAACAACCATAAAGAATAAGGCAAGAGAAACAAAACTCAAATAAACAACATAAAACTAAGTCAACAAACAAAACATACAAAATAAACAAATACATATAAAATAAATAAACAAAACTATAAACAAATAAAACAAAAAAATAAAAACAAATAAACAATCCAAAGAAAAGAAAATTCTGATAAAAAACTAATATAAACACATAAAGATAATATAAAAACAATGGTCAATTACAATGTTAGTACAAATAAAATACAAATTATCTATGCATGTATAATAGAGGTATTATTCTTGGTGAAAGGGTATGATGATAGATTGTTTCCCCTAGACTAAAGGGAGAAATAACACAAACATGATCGCAAACATTTCCCCTAGTCTATAGGATAAAATGAAACAAAACAAACAAAATATCAGGAATAGAAGAAAAGAAATGGGTAGTCCAGTTGACTCAATATGCATTAGTCAAGTGTATGCTATGTAGATAGTTATATGGACACAATATCTAATGTGAAATTCATTCCTAATGTAGTTCTCCAAGGATATGGGATAGAATAAAATGATGATCAGAAAAACATGACTGTCTTGTGTAAGAATATAAGAATGGTTGTTGAGGTATGTTCCTATTGTTGGTGTTATGGCATAGATGTTCTCATTGATGTCAAGTTCAAGATGGATGCCATTAATGCCAAGGTCAAAGTTGATGTCATGCATACTGGAGTGGTATGTGATAAAGAAGTCTTATGACAAGAGAAAATATGAAGGCAACCTTTTATCTCTTTATTGAGAGAGAATTTGAAGGTAACTTAGTAATGCTTATGAGGTTGATTACATGTTTCAAGATCAAGATACCAGGTACGTGCACTATTGAGCACTAGGTTTTATGGAGTATTGTCATATCATGAGCATGGTTTAAGTAGTTCTTGAGATCTATATAAGGTCTTGGCATATGTGGTGTGACAATCTCATAATCCTATTGAGATTATTCTTATCTTTAGAGAATCTTTATTGAATAATGTTTTTGGTTGATATCATTTATAGTTATCTTGTTCGAGTTCAAATCTTTGAGTGTTAGGTATCTTGAGAAGCCTCATCTATCCCTGTGAGAAGGTGCATACATGAATCATAGTGAAGCTTGGTAAATTATTTAATTATAGGAATAAAATATTGTATAAATTTGTCTAAGCATGATAATGAGGTAATTAAGCCTTCAAAAGATTTCAAAGATTAGTTTTGAGGCAAAGTCATTACAGAAGAGACATAGTGAGAAAGCATAGGCTTGGTAGAATGTTGAGGTGAGTAGACTAAAGATTATGGAAGAATATTGGTAGTATATAACCATTTAATGAAGTTTTATGACATGATTATGAGGTTTTGAGAGTATTAAAATAGGTTTCAAGGTGTGTTCAAGGTCTAAGTGTGACTTGTAGTTCAAGGCCTAATGTGAAATGAGACCTAGTATGACCTAATGAGGGGTCAATTTTAGTTTACAATGTGCCAAAGATAATGAGAGTATTTTCATATGTACGATAGTTTTTTTCAAGTTTTTTTACCAAGTCTAAGGTCAAATTTTGAAGGAGAAAGCATGAAATGTGTTTTTGAAGTTTTATGAGTGCACAAAATGAGGTATTATAGACCTGAGAAGGATTTTATTATTCTCATTGGAGTATTTAACATTTTTATGATGATAAAATATGTTCATGGTAGTTGGGTAAGGTTCCTATATTAAATTTTGTGGCATTTTTTTCTATGTTTATGGCCTAATATTTATGAATGATTGTTAAGAATGGAAAATAGTCTAAACCCTCTCTAAAACACTAATAGTGACCCGATATGGAAGATATTATTCAAGAGTGCTCAGAAAGGTTTGGTTTACATAGTATTTTTATTATAGGTTATATTAAAATATCCTAGGTACCTTTAAGTGGCATTGGTCTATCATAATAGTGAGTAGAAGCTACCCAAAAACCCTTATTTCTCAAATTTTTCATGTAACAGGTAGGGTTGACCAAGTTAAAGCATGAAAATTATTTAGGTATGATGTGTGATACTTGTATTTTATTATAATTTTATTTTATTAGTATATTATATACTTTGAATATGTGAAACTATTCATGGAAGTTGTCCTATTGCTAAAAAGGCCTAATGAGGAAGATAATGAAAAACTAGGCGAAAGTGAGAATGAGATTAGGGATGGGTTGTAGTATATTAGGGATGGATAAAAATGAATTAGTTTATTTTTAATTACATATATAAAATATCCAATTTAAATATAATATTTTAATATGATCATATATAATCATAAATTTGCTCTCAAAGTGATGAGTCTAACATTATGAGGTTTATGTAGGATGAACACATGATATTGGTCTATAAGACAAATATTTCTATTGGAAATTATAATATATATATTAAAATATGTTATAATTATTTTTAAGTGTCATATTAACCCATTTTAATTTCATAAAAATTTTCACACATGTGTTTTATGTGTTGGTTTCCATGACTGTGTTTTAGAGCATTCAGGCAGTTTTATGCCTATAAGTGAGAATGATGTTATTGAGTCTTTATGAATAGATTTTAACAATATAATTCACATAAATTTTTTATATATGTCTCATATGTTAATTTTAATTCATTTTAATTAATTATAAATTCATATGATGGTGTGAAAAGTTAAAGGCTCTTGACTGGGTATTTGAGGCATGTTTGCAGTTGTGAATGAGCATATGGAAGTGGTCTGTTTGAGGTCTTTTTCCCTATATGGTGAAGTATAATATAAATTATTATTACATTCAAGTAATTTAGGTAATATACATGTGAATTTTTAATGTGTTTATGTGTAAAATTTGAGTGTATACTTCAGACATTCAAGGCATATTTTTTGGCAATAAGAAGGCCTAATTGCAAGTAAAACCTAATGGTGTGGTTCAAGGAGTGAAATGAGATAAATTATGTTGGGAAAATAATTTGATCTTATAATGGGTATAATTTAAGTGTTTTTAACTATTTAATCCATTTTTTTAGGATTAATATGTTCTCATGTGGTCAAGGTGAAACATGTGCTTTGAGAAGGCCTAATTGCATTAGGTCTCTATTATGCCTAATAGAGGTTTTGGTACTTATGGGTGGTGAGAGACCTATTTAATAGTTTTTTCACTTATGAAAAATGTTTTTTTATCTATTCAAATTATTCTCCAATCATTAGGATGTTTTTTCTTGACCAATGTTAGTGAAGGCAAGAGTCAAGTATAAAAAGAAGGTCTAATAGGCCTAATTGACTAGTTGAGAATATTGATAGGTGAAAAAATGATATAGAAATTTATAAATTGGGTATATGTATTAAATACCATAATATATGTTTTTTTAAAATTTAAAATTTATTAAAGTGATTCTATAGATGATGGGAAAGGTTATATGACCTAAATCTGCCAAGAAGAGGCTAGTTGAGCGAAGAGGTCTAATAGGTTCTTTGAGAGAGATAATAGAGTGTGAATAGAAAAAGAAGGTGGCTATCATAAATTGAGAGAGAAAAAAGTTTTAAAAATATATTGGATGTTATAGGTGTATTATTTGGTGATGAGTCACCTAGGAGGTTGTTTCTTCCTTGCAAGTTGGTGCTTACTAAAGGCCTAGTTGAGTTTGTTCTTTATTAGTGAGGGGTCGGTGCTCCTTATGGGCTTTTTGCCTCAATAAATATTGATTAATTTATTATAAAATTATATTAAAAGTTTTTTTTAGTTATTTTTATCCCTCATTATGTTTTCCCACATATCTCTTTTTTTCTTATGTTGTATGCTTTTGTAGATGATTGTTTATGCATGGGTTAATGTATGTATGTGAATGAATGCTTCATTAATGATAAGTGAAATTAAGTGGATATTTTAAGTTAAATAATTAAACCCACCCTCTCATTATTTATTCTTACAAAATTTATTATTAAATATGGTCCTTTTAAGTAGGCCTAATAGTTTAAAGGAAATCCTAAACAAGCGAAGATGGCTAGTTGAACACAAGGTGGTTTTTCCACAAGTAAGGATTTGTTGTTCAATAGATCTAATTAGGAATTTTAGAGTGTTATGATGAGAAAATATTTGATGTCTCAAGTTCATGATGTTTTTTAATCATTTTTATATGGATATACTTCACCCACTATACACCCTATAAATATAATAGGGAAGAATGCTAATGATAACAATTTTAACGCAATGAATGGTATTATGTGTGGCCTATAAGAGGTAGAAGTTGTGAATGTGATGCACTATATGTCTTATAAATAAATGTGGGAAAATTTTAATAATATTAATAAGGGTGAACCCAAGCTCAATTTGGCTAAGTTGCAAACCCATAGAAGATAATTTGAAAGCCTAAAGATGAATGAGCATGATACCATTAAAACTTGCTTATTGAGGGTTGATGAAGTGGTTAATATAATAAGAGGCCTAGGTGAATAATTTAAAGAGTATACCATTGTTTAAAATGTTTTAATATATTTAACACCTAATTTTTATTCTAAATTATCCACTATTGAAGAGATGCAATAGCTAGACAAGCTAGAGATGGATGGACTTCATAGCACCCTAACAGCCTATGAGATGAGGACACATGAAGGAAGACCTAAATATAATGAATATACATTCAAGGAAGAAAATAATTAAAATGAGAATAATACATAAGGTAATAAATTTAAATGATGATTTTGATATTGATTATGATGAGCTGATAGTTATGTTTGTAAGAAAATTGAAAACTAGTTCAAGTAAATACAAGGGTAAGTTTCCCTTCAAGTGCTTTAATTGTGGAGAGATCAGAAAATTTGATAAAAAGTGCCCTCATAAGCATAATACAAAGGATGATGAATAAAATTATGAATTCCATGATGATGACAAGAAGTCTTATAGGTCCTATAAGAGAAATAAAAGCTTCATAAAGTATGATGACAAGAAGAAGTTTTTCAAGAATAAAAGAAGATTTCACTCCAAAGAAGACTACAACCCATCTGATAAGAGTGAGAGAAGTGATTTTTACAGTGACCATGAAGGTTGTGATCCTAATGTAAATTAATTTCTCTTCATGTCTGAGGAAGAAATTTTTTCAAATCAAAAATATTTCATGTGTTTTGGAGGTGATGTTGGTGATTCAGATGAAGAAGAAGATGAGGCAGATTTTGAGGCTAAGATGATAAGTTATCTAGATGAACTAAACATGGTGAATAATATGAATCAGGTGATGAGGTGTCTTATAAAAGACTATGTAGATAAAATCAATTTATTTGAAGATATATTTGAGAAAAAACTCCAAGGAAAAAGAAGAAATAGTCAAACAGGTGGAGACTCAATTTGAGATTATGATTGCAAGCTTAAAGGATAAAGAAGAAGAATGTACAAGGTATGTAACTGAAGTGGATTAATTGAGAGCTAACATGGATTAGGAACTAATTAAGGTTAAGTCATTTATAAATTTTTAAAAGATTACCATTGATCTAGACAACATCTTAAGTAGTCAAAAGATTGTTAATGACAAAACAGGTCTTAGTTTCAATGGAGACCAAAAGAAGAATACTAATATGATCAAGGAGAATTAGACCTTAAAGTACAATGGTCAATCAAAGAATTATGGTGTTGGTAGAATGAATAATAATCCTATAAGTTATCCTAATGCTATAAGGTATGCTAATCTTTTCAATGGTTATTATTATTCATGTAACCAATTTGGTCATAAAGCAAGGCATTGTAGAAGAACCTCCAAGAATGAATATGCATGGAACTATGAGGAGAATCATTAGTAAATAGGTATGGGTAATGGTGTGTTTATATAAATATGAATAGTGTGCTTTAATTGTCAAAATTTTGGTCATATTAAAAAGTTATGTAATGATGGATTCTTAAGTCAAAATAAGAAGGTTGAGGTCCCTAGAATGCAAGAAAGAAGTTAGAACAATGAATGGAGACCAAAGTTATCTAAGGTGAATGATGATAAATATGCAAGTCCAAGTGGACTAGTTTACATATTGGAACATATTTAAAATTCAAAGGATTGCCAAGAATTCTCCCTACTAACTCAGATTGCGGATGAAGGATATAAGACAAATTGACCAAGTCAGAATGTTGTTCAAATGAAAATTGAAGAGGTTAAGCCAAAGAGGCTACTCAAGCCTAAGAGGATTATAAATAAAGTTTATTCTAGTGAGGACATGGAGATATATAAATATCATAAATTTATGTTGTTTTAAATAACCTTAAGAATAAGGTGAATCTATTATGATTCATGGAGGCACTCAGCTAGTGAGTAAAATCATGAAGGGTGTTTGGTATTAGGGGGAGATTTGTAATCTTTGTTTCAGATCCAAAATCCAGTCAATAGTCCATTAGAGGTTTGATTTTAAAATGTGGGTTACAAGAAATTTGTATGATGAATTGATCCAAAAATGTCACATTCATGATAGTATCTAAATACCTCATGGAGATAAGGGTAGCCAATCATGCTACAAGAGCATGTATGTTTACCAAGAAGATCTGTAATAGTGATTTGAGTTCATAGATTTGTATGTAAGATCAATATGTTCATTAAGTTAGTTATTTGTGAGATTGATTTATGTTGATTTATTGATAAAGAGAGACATAAAGATATTTTTTGGAGAGAAAATGTGTGATATTCTAGGTCTAAGGATTAGATAGTTGTCAAGAAATGACCCTTTTTATTAATGTCAAAGGGGGAGAATGTTCAAGTTTGGGATAAAGTTTAGTTTAAATAATATTAAGCTTAGGGAGATGATAATAATCAAATTTATTTAAGTATTTTCCATCAATGACAAAGGGGGATATTATTGAGGTATGTTTTTATTGTTGGTGTTGTGGCATAAATGTTTTCATTGATGTCTAGGTCAAGATGGATGTCATTAATTTCAAGGTCAAAGTTGATGTCATGTATGGTGAAGTCGTATGTAACAAGTAAGTCTTATGATAAGAGTAAATTTAAAGGTAAACTTTTGCATCTCTATTGGGATAGAATTTTAAGGCAACCTGGTAATTCTTCTAAGGTTTATTACATGTTTCAAGATCAAGATACAAGGTAAGCATATTGTTGAGAACTAGTTTTTGAAAAGCATTATCATATAATGAGCATGGTTTAAGCATCTTAGCATATGTGGTGTGACAAGATCATGATCATATTGAAAGTATTATTATATTTATAGAATCTTGATTTAAGAATGTTTTTGGTTTTTATCATTGAGAATTAGCTTGTTTGAGTTCAAATATTTGAGTACTACGTGTCTTGAGAAGCCTAGTTTAGCCTTGTGAGAAGGTGTATGCATAAATCATAGTTAATCTTGGTTAATTATGTAATTATATGCATGATAGAGTGTATAAATTTATGTAATCATGATAATGTGGAAAAATATCCATAAAAATAGTTCCAAGAATAGTTTTGAGGCTTAGTCATTACATGAAGAGACATAGTGAGAAGGTATAGGCTTGGTAACATGTTGAAGTGAGTAGTGTAAGGATTATGAGAAGAATAATAGAATTATGTGAACATGTGATGAGATTTTATGACATGATTATGAGGTGTTTATAATATTAAAATATTTTTCAAGGTGTGTTTAAGGGCCAAGTGTGATTATCAATGCAAGGCCTAATGTGTAATGAAACCTAACATGGGCTAATGAGGGGTCAAGTTTAGCTTTAAAAGTTAAAGATCTCATGAGAGAATTTTTAGAGGTGTGAGAGGTTTTTTCAAGTCTTTTTACCAAGTTTAAGTTCAAATTTTAAAGATAAATCATGAAATGTGGTTTTGATGTTTTCTATGTACACAAAATGAGGTATTGTAAACCTAAGAAGGATTTTATTATGCTCATTGGCATGTGTAACCTTTACACAAGGATTAAATAAGTTAATAATAGTTGGGTAATGGTCCTAGATTAAATTTCCTATTTTCTCTGGGTTAAGGTACTAATCTTTATGAATAATTGCTAAGAATGGAATACAATCTAAACCCTCTCTAAAACCCTAATAATGACCTGATATGGAAGATATGATTCAAGAGTACTCAAAATGGTTTTTTTACCTATTATGATGATTCTATGTTGTATTAAATTCTAAAAATTTCCTATATCTTTAATTGGTTTGTCATAAGAGTGAGTGAAAGCTACAAGAAAACCCTTATTTCTCATATTTTTATGTAGCAAGTAGGGTTGACTAGGTCAAAACATGAAAATGATTAGAGGATAATGTGTGAGACTTGTATTTTATTATAATTTAAGTTTATGATAAATTTAATAGGTTAAAATATCTTAATCCATTCATGGAAGTTGGCCTATCGCTAAAAATGCCTAATGAGGAAGACAATGAGAAAACTAGGCATAAGCGAGAATTAGATTAGGGATGTGTTATAGTGGATTAGGAATGGATAAAAATGTATGAGGTTATATATATATATATATATATATATATCACATTTAAAATTTAAATATAATATTTTGGGATGCTCATATACAAGCAAAAAGTTGTTCTCAAAGTGACCAGTCTAACACAGTGAGGTTTGTATAGGGTGAAGACATGAGATTGGTCTACAAGACCAATATTTATACTAGAAATTATAATATATATATTAAAATATTTTATAAGTATGTTTAAGGATAACATTAACCCTTTTTAATTTCATAAAATTATTCACACATGTGTTCTAAGTCTTGGTTTTCATGACTGTGTTTTGGAGCATTCATACAATATTTTGTATGTTAGTGAGAATGATGATCCTGAGTCTTTATGTATATATTTGAAGGATAAAATTAACATAAAGTTATATAGTTTTCATAGGTTAATTTTAATTTATTTTTATTCATTATAAATTTCTATGAAGCTGTGAAAAGTCAAAGGTTCTTGATTGGGTGTTTGAGGTGTGTTTGCAATTCTAAATGATCATATGGAAGTGGTCTATTTGAGGTATTTTTCCCTATATGGTGAAGTATAATAGACATGAATCCATGAACATGAGTTCATGGAGTTTTTATACATGTTATTTTTTAATGTGTTTATGTGGAAAATTTTAGTGTATACTTTAGACATTCAAGGTAGACGTTTTGGCAGTAAGAAGGCCTGATTATGAGTAAGACCTAATGGTGTGGTTAAAGGAGTGAAATGAGATAAATAGTGTTGGAGACATAAGGTGAGATTATTTGGTGTATAATTTAATTCTTTTTGAAAATTTTAATCCTTTTTCTTAGGATAAACATGTTCAAAAGTGGTCAAGGTGAAACATGTGCTTTGAGAAGAGCTAATTGCATTATATCTCTATTAGGCCTAATGGTGGTTTTGGTCCTTATGGGTGGTAACCGACATATGTAATGGTTGTTTAACTTGTGAAAAATATTTTTATATCTATTAAAATGGTGATCTAATTATGTATAGGTTTGTGGCTGATAAAGGTTGGTGAAAGCAAAAGTCAAGGATAAAAAGGTCTAATAGGCCTAATTTGACTAGTTCAGAATATTGAGAGGTAAATGAATGATATAGCAGATTAAAAACTAGGTATATGGCTTATATACAATTATATATGTGTGATTAAAATTTCATGAATTTATAAAATTGATTATATAGATGATGAACAATTTTATATGACCTAAATCTACCAAAAAGAGGGCTGGTTGAGTGAAGAGGTCTAATATGTTGTTTGAGAGACATAAAAGAGTGTGAAGAGAAAAATAAGGTTATAATATATAATGGAGAGAGAAAAAGGTGTCCAAAATTTATCAACGGTTCAAGGTTTCTGAGTTGCTATTGAGTCACATTAGGGATTGGTTCCTCCTTGCAAGTTGGTGCTTGCTAAAGGCCTAGTTGAGTTAGTGCTTAACTACTGAGGGGTTGGTGTTCCTTATTGGGTTGGTGCATCATTAAATCTTGATTAATTTATTAAATGACTATATTACAATTTTTTATTCAATTAGTTTTATCTCCCATGTTTTTTTTCACATATCTCTTGTGTTCTTATGTTATATGTTTTTGTAGATGCTTATTTATGCATGGGTTAGTGTATGTATGTGAATGAATGCTTCATGAATGATAAGTGAAATTTAATTTTTTATTTTAAGAGAAAATATTCACCACCCCCATCTTAGTATCTATGATTCCAACAATGGTCTCACAAAATGGCGAGTGCATAGGAAAAGATAGGGATAATGTTATCAATCATGAAAATGTCAACACAAACAAATCATGTAAATGAAAGATCATGGTTTAGGCTAAAACCATAATAAAATTCAAGAGAATAATATACTCTAATTAACTTAATTTTAAATTCATGGTTCTTATTATATCTATGGATTGGAATGAGAATGATCTTGTAAAATATTGAGAGTGTATGGCAAAGGCTAATAAGGATGGGGAAACTAAAGTACGAGTGTATACTTATGAAATAGTTTGGAGTTTAAGAATCATTAAGACAAATAAGATAGCTGAAAAATAAAGGAATGTGGATGAGTTAACTTGAGATACCCCATGTATCCAAGTAGTACCTATATAGTCCATGCAGACCTCAAGCCAATGTAGTTATCCTAAAAGTGGGAGTAAAAAGACCAAGGTGGCCTATAAATGAAGTTGTATAGCTAAGAAAGTCCATACCTAAATTTTTTTATAGATTTATATTTTTCATAGAAATTCTTCACCAATTTTCATGATTTTTTTATTTTTATGATTTTCCTAGGTTCTTTGTAGATGTTTAGGGGTTTCTAAATTATTTTAAATGTTTTTGGAATTTTATAAGCATCTACACTCAATTGAGATTCATGAGATACAAAATGGTCCAACTCAAAAAATGGTGAGAGAATGGGTTAATTTGCTCACAAAATGGTGAGAACATTCAATCTCAAAATGCACACAAAATGATGAGAGCATGGTAAAGGGGTGACTAAGTTGACCTCAACATAAATAAATCAATTACTACATAGTCCTATAGGACCTCAAGTCACTTCAGTTTTTCTTGCACAAAAGGCATTAAACTATGTACCAATAAGTTTAGGAATAGGCGAATGGAAAGGTAAATAGCATCAATGATGGCACGATGATGAAATAATGCATGGTAAAGGTATTGTTCCTAATTTTCTCAAAGTTGGTTATAATTAGGAAATAATGAAAAATGATTAGTGTTACTAATTTTTACATAGGTGGTTATAATTAGTAGCATGAATATAGAATTAAAAAAAAAATAAAGAATGCAATTGCCATGACCACTATTAGACTACTTTCATATAATTCCATTCAAATGTTTAATTCTAAAATAACTATTGGAATTAAATTTTTCATCAACCACTAAACATTCCTAAATAAAAAATTAATTATAACCAAGGAAAAATTATTAGAAGAAAAAATACTAAGGGGGTGAATCAGTCTTAAAAAAAAATTCTTTCAATTCCACTTAAGCATTCATGAACATTTATTTAAGCATGTCGATCAAAGAATGCATAAGCAATCAAATATAGAAGCATGAAACATAAGAACATAAGATAACATAAATTATGTGTGGAAACCCTTCAATGGGATGAAAACCCAATGATATCTAAAAATGGGCTATATTACTATATGACAAACATCAACTTTAGTGAAGCACCAACTTCACATGGAATACCAACCCCAACTAGCTAAGCACCAACTCAACTAGGATTTATCAAGCACCCACTTGCAAGGAGGAACCAATCCTTTAAATGACTCAAACCCAAATAAATCACATAAAATTTTGATCACCTTCATAATACCTTATTTCTCATACAACAGATGATGATATATTTCCTTAGCTCTTCACACACTTCTATTCCTCTCAAACTAGTTTTCAGCCTTTATCTCTCAACTAGCCCTCTTCTTGACTTAGTTATGTCATATGAACTTGATATTAATATGAATAACCTATATTAAATATTCATTAATAATACTATATTCTATTATTATGGTCTATAATACCATATTATTCTCATCAATGTGTTATTTTATTTGTTTACACTCTACACTATTTTATTAGGCCTAAAATTGTCTACTATATATACAAGTCACTTGATCATATCCTTCTTAAACAACCAAAAATTCTTACCCTTATTAATTTATCCATAAAATGGATCTTATAAAATCTCATATATATTTATAAAATTTTATTTTATTACTTTTAGTCTAGACATGTCTTAATTAGGCCCTATCTCATCTTTAGGTCTTATAGAGACCTAATCCCATTAGGTCTATTTTAGGACATGTTACACTTTGTCTTCCTTGGAACACCTTAAAAAAATTAAAATTATAATAAAAAATAGTATTAAATTAAAAATACACTCTTTATAGGCTCATATTTGGTCCATCACACTTTTTAGCTCAAGCCACTACTTGAAGCACACCATGAGTACTATTAATATTCGGCCTATGCATACTCAAAAAGTCCATCTTGAAAAATTGAAGTGAAATCATAATTTTTCCAAAAAACCATAGAAATAAATAATTTATAAATAAAATAAATGACCTTATGGTAATCACCATATGTTTTTTACATCACAACTAAAGCCAAAAGTACTCAAACCTTTCTTTACAATTAGCCCACTCAGAACTGCCAACTAGCCTTAAAACATAGTCATGGACAACTTGATATTAAACACCTTAAAGATAAATTACCATGATAAATAATGACTTAAAAATATTATTTTACATATCTTTATAATTATCAAGTAAAATATCACAAGGTCTAATGTCAAATATTGGTATTGAATACCAATATTTTGTCTTCAGTATACACA
The DNA here is from genome assembly GCA_037957365.1 of Torreya grandis. Lineage (NCBI taxonomy): Eukaryota > Viridiplantae > Streptophyta > Pinopsida > Cupressales > Taxaceae > Torreya > Torreya grandis. The sequence continues at coordinate 4,748,118 of JARHVA010000414.1, forward strand.
GTCAAACCTAAATTAGTCAACCCATTTTGGCTTCAATATTTAAATAAATTTCACTAGATATAAAAACTTATTAAAATAATTCATATTAAATACATGTACAAAAAAATCATATACAATGGATGATTTATCTCAAGTCATAGAACTTCAAATTCATCATTTCAATTCGTTTACCTAGAATTGCTAGTTTGACTTGAAGATGAGTCATGGTGATTATAACCTTTAACACCTATATGAATAATTTAAAAGACTCCTAATTTATTTTTATGATCCTAATTTATAATTAAACCATTATTATATAGATATATAATATGGTCAAATGATAATATTGGTCTTGCAAACCAATCTCACAACATTACACCTTCACTATTTCATATATACTAGACAGGTCAACTTATGAGAGACATTTCAGTCATATCTACTAACATAAAAATATATATTCAACATAAAAATGTCTTATATATCTTTCAAAACTTCTCCATACATTTTATCCATCCCTAATCCATGATAACACATCCTTAATCACCTTCTCACTTCTACCTAGTTTTCTCATTATTTGCACCATGAGGTTCATTGGTAATTGGTCAACTTGGAAGACCATTTTATAAAATATTAGGTATATAACCTAATTAAAAACCATAATTTAAATAATATATAATTAAAAATATTCAAACTTAATCCATTTATCAACTTTGACTTGGTCAATTTTGACTACTACATAAAATCTCTAAAAAAACATGGCATTTCTTCTAGGGTCCACTCACTCACTTGAAAAACCAATCACACCTATAGATTCCTCAGAGAGTTATATATATATATTATCCAATAAATTAAATATCCATTATAAACCATTATAATAAATTTATAACAATATCTTTCACATAAGGTCATTGTTAGGGCTTTAGAGAGGGTTAACACAATTTCTAGTGTTAATTATTATTCATAAAGTATTGCCCCTAATTATTAAAACCAATGATTTTAAATTTTATCTATGAACCTTCCCCATATACCATGAGTATATTATGTTTCCATGTAGAGTTTACACATTTAAATGATCACTTAAAAGTTTTTCTCAAGTTGAAAACCCTTCATTCTATACACATAACAGATCTCAAAACACTTTTTCTTACCTTAACCTTGAAATTTTGACCTAAAAAATGGTGAAAAAGAATAAAAAAACATGACATCTTCTCTAAATTCACACATAATCAAAATTTCCTTGAAAACTAATCTTGATACCCCATCTAGTCACTATCTCTCTCTCTTTGCTTTCTAGGCCTTGATTTGCAAGTCACATTAGTCCTTAAAACTAACCTTCAAATCTATTTACATGTGTTATCCACATTATATACATGATAATTAAACATATAACATACTAAAAAATTGTTAAACATTATTCATATGTCTTGTCAATAGCTCATGTTGCCTCATTAGGCCAATTAGGGTCTATAGGTGGTCTAGTTACATACCAGATATGTAGGTCTTACCCCTGTAGGCTTACCCTAAAACTCACCTAAGTGATCCAAAGATTCATAATAATGATAAAAAACATTAGATATCTTATTATTCCTTTGTCCATCCATATTACCATGCCACAAAGCTCATGTCTTCTCATAGGGTCTCTTCATGCTATGATTAGTGTCATCACTAAGTTTCTCAAGCACTTGATAGTTGAAAACTAACCTTGAAACACTCCTTGATGATTTTATACATATATCACATGATTTTCATGTTCATTATATAGTATCATGCCTCTATACATACCTATTCATGTTGATCATGCACATGCTCATGATATGACTAGGCTTCTTAAGACACCTTGTATTGAAATATTAGTACACAAACATGCTTACCTTGGTTTGAACCTTAAGATAAACCTTAAAATAATAATTAGGTTACCTTAAAATTATATATCAACAAAGATACAATAGGTTTTTCTTCAAATTATCTCTTGTCACATGGTTCATATCTCATAGACCACTCATCATGCATCTTTACTAAATGCACCTTAACATCAATGATATCAACCTTGACCTTGACATCAATGTAATAAAACTTGATTTTAAAGTCAATGATAATAATTTTAAACACACTCCCCCTTTGGTCAAAACATTCTTTAATTTTATCACTCTCATCTCCCCTAATATGGTCAATATCCATTCTTGAACTTTTTCTCCCTTTGACATTAATGACAAATGGTCTTCCATAAAATACCATCTAGAACCATGTCTTCTTGTATTATAGGTTATGAATCATCAATGAAATATTCTCCCCCTTACTCCATTCATACCTAATTTAGATTAACTTAGAACACAAGTCCACTTATCAACATAAATCAATCTCGATCAATAACTTGAATAGTTCCCCTTCATACAAATCATCTACCATGCTTCTGCTAACCTAATGTGTGACTTCATGAAGCCTAATAAAGTCACCTCTTTCTATAGGGAACTAAAACAACACCATTTAATGAGATTAATATCTCTCCACACTCTTAAATGACTAAATTTCCTTTAATATCCTTTTAGGCTTGATTGTCATTATAGGCTTGATCTCTTCATCATCCATTTGATCATCAATGTGAGCTGATAAAAGACATTCTTGACTTGATTTCACATATAAAGTGTTATATATCACAACCAACAATAAAATTTAGCTTTAAGACTAATCATGACTCACCTTTTCTATCTTTGTTTTCCATATATTCATTTTCTCTCTTTTGTTCACTCTAGGGTCTTAAAACCTCCTATTTTGACTTGATGACCTTGTAACTTTATTAGGATAGACTATTGATATGTGTCCTACCTTATGATAATTGTATAAAACCACCTTATATATACCTCTTTACTCCTTTTAAATGTGACTCCTTCCATAATCCCATGAGTACTCTTTATTGGAGGGTCTTTTACACTCTCTTGCTCTATGACCAAACTGACAACATACAAAATAATAACCATTGAATGAAATAGCATCCCTTATAACATTAGTTTGTTTAATATTTATTTTAATGTTTAACTTCTTATCTTTAATAACATTTTCTTTGATTTTTTCTACCACCTTTTAGTCTTCCTTGAAAATAAGATCTATCTTGTCACTTGTAGACTTTTGGTTACTCAAGATATCATTTATAGCCTCAGTACTCTTTTCAAAATAAACAAAGCTCTTCACCTTTCTATATGTTTAATCTAACTTAGATTTTAGGGATTCTAGTTAAATTTCATACCTGATGCATTCTTCCTCTTTAGCCTTTAGGCTTGTGTTGACTACCTCCATGTGTGCCTCAACTTGATTTATGATCTCATCATACTCCTTGTAAGTGTTACTTAGCCTTTCCTCAAACAAGCCAATATGCTCCTCATAGTCCTTAAATAGTGATCTTAATTCATGATTCTTTCTCATTTATAACTTAAACTCATCTAGGTCACTTACCAACTCTAATCTTCAGCTTTTTATTCATCTAATTCTTCATCAACCATAAAGACTTTCCCATTTTAGAAACCTTGTTATCTGATGTTATGGCCATCAATAAGTTTTCATTATTATCTTGTTCAGGTTCATTACTTCCATCATCACTATCAGATGCACTTGAATCACTTACATCAAAAGATTTATTTACTTTAGTATAGAATCTCCTCTTGTTTATGAAAGTTCCTTTCTTACCTTCATACTTCCTAAAATCCTTGTTTTTGTTAGGCTTGTAGGTATTCTTATCATCTCCATGATTTTAATCACATTTTTCACGCTCAATCTTATCTTTGTTAGGACACTTTGATGCAAAGTGACCAATCTTGCTATAATTGAAACATTTGAAGGGTAACATACCTTGTACTTACTTGAGCCAAACCTCAATTTCCTTACAAATATGGCTATTAGTTGATTATCATCAACATCTAAAAATTACTCATCCTTGACCTTCTTTGCATTTAATTTCTTCTCAAATTTTAAATATGATTCATTATTGTAAGGTTTTACTTCATTTTTTATCATCTCATAAGCAGTTAAGATGCCATAAAGCCCATCCATCTCTAGATTTTCCATGTCTTACATCTCTTTTATGAAAGACACCTTATAGTCAAAATTAATAGTTAGTGATATCAACACATTTTGAAAAATATTAGATTCTTTCACTTCTTGTCTCAATCTTCTAATGACATTGACAACTTCATCAAACCTTAATAGGTAAGATGAAATGGTTTCATCTTAATTCATCTTCAAAATTACAAACTATATTTGTTGGGTCTAAAACTTGCTCATATTAACCTTGGTGTCTACTGCATAGATAATCTTTAATTTTTCCCATATCTCTTTATCTGATTCATATTGTGTTACCTTCACAATCTCTACCTCTGATAGGCCTCAAAGAATGGCATTCATTGCCTTACATTTGTTTTCAGTAGCTTTCTTACCTGTTGTATCAATTGGTGGAATATGAGGAGCACTATAGTAATACATAATTGACTGCCATATATCATAGCCTTGAGAAATTAAATATACATTCATATTTACATTACAAAATTCATAATTATATACACTAAATAATGGATCCTTACTAGTAGATAAACCACCTCAAGTTCATTGACTAGGCATCCTTGCTTCTAGGATATCCTTTTGGTTTTTAGACCTACTTTAATGTACTAGGCTATAATACCAAATGTTGAAAGAAAAATTATTTAGAGGGGATGATGAATTAGTATTAAAAACCTTATCTTTAAATTCCACTTAAGCATTCATTAATATTCATTAAAGCATGTGGATCAAACAATGCATAAGTAATCAACTATACATGCATGAAACATAAGAACACATGATAACATAGATTATTTGTGGGAAGCCCTTAGGGGATGAGAAACCACATATATATAAAAATGGAATACATTCATATAATAAAAACATAAACTTTATTGAATCACCAACTTCACATGGAGCTCCAACCCTAACTATCTAAGCACCAACTTAGCTAGGCTTTAGCAAGCACCCACTTGCAAGGAGGAAGCAACCCCATAGATGACTCAACACCAAAACATTCACCTAAATTTTTTTATTATTTTAATAATACCTTGTTTATCATACAATATATGATGTTCTCTCTCCTCAGATCTTCACACACTTCTATCCCTCTCAAGCTGGTCTCTAGCTTTCTTTGCTCAACTAACCCTCTTCTTGAATTGATTAGGTCATATAACCTTGATAATCATATTTATAAACTTTGTGAAATATTCATAATTAATAATATATGCTATTATTATTATTTTCTATAATACCTTTTTCTTCTCATCAATATGTTATCTTATTCACTTATACTCTACACTATTTCAATAGGCCTAAAATTGCCTAGTATATATACAAATCACTTGATCATATACTTCTTAGTTAGATAAAAATTATTAATATTCTTAGGTTAGACATAAAATGGATACTATAAAATACAATAAACATATATAAAATTTTATTTGAGTCCCTTTAGTCTTGACATATCTCAATTAGGCCTTATCTCACTATTAGGTCTCATAGAGACCTATTCCCATTAGGTCTGTTTTAGGACACATTATACTTTGTCTTACTTAGAACACCTTAAAAAAATTCACATTATAGGAAAACATAGTATTACATTAAAATATACACTTTATAGTCTCATATTTATTCCATGACACTTTTTATCTCAAACACTACTTTAAGCACACCATTAGTACTATTCATATAGGCCTATGCATACTCAAAACTTTCACCTTGAATATCTGAATTAAAGACATATTTTTAATTTAAAAATATGGAAAAAATAATATATACATATAATACATGACCTTATTTTCATAACTATATGTTTTTTACTTAATAACTTACGGAAAAAGTACCCAAACCCTTCTCTGCAAGTAGCCCACTCAGAACTACCAACTTGATCTTCAACACCAAAAAGATAACTTACCATGATAACTAAAACCTCAAAAATGTTATTTTACATCTATATATCATTATAAATTACAAATATCACAACATATAATGTACAATATTGGTCTTGCAAACCAATATTTTGTCATTAGCATACATAGTCAGACCTGAATCAGTCAACCCATTTTGGATTCAATATTTTAATAACTTTAAATAACTATAAAACTTTATTAAAATAATGGATATTATATAAATTTACTAAAAATCAAAATAATATGTAGTATATTATTTATCTCAAATCATAAATCCTCAAACTCATCGTTAGAACTTGATTACCTAGAATTGTTAGTTTGCCTTGAAGACCAGTCAAGATGATTTTGACCTTCAACACATGTATGAATACTTTAAAATAATAATAATAAATTTGGATGATCCTAAGTGATAATTATAAAATTATTAGATAGATATATAATATTTTCAAATGATAATATTGGTTTTATATACCAATCTCTTAACCTTACACCTTCACTATCTCATTTATACTAGATAGGTCAATTTATGAGAAACATTTTCATGATATCTACTAACCTCAAAAACATATATTAAACAAGAAAATGTCATAAAATTCTTGATAAACTTATCCATTTATTTTTATTCATCCCTAATCCATGACAACACATCTATAATCACGTTCTCACTTTTGTTTGGTTTTCTCACTATTTGCACCATTAGGTCTATTAACAACTAGTCAACTTGGAAGATTGGTTTAAAAAACTTGAGGTATATAAAATTATAAAAAAACATCATTAAAATAATATAAAATTATTAATATTTAACCTTCATCCATTTAAAAACTTTGACTTGGTTAAATTTAAGTATTACAACAAATCTTTGAGAAACAAGGCCTTTCATGTAGGGTCCACTCACTCACCTGACAAACCAATCACACCTTAAGGTGATTAGGATAGCTTTATAAATTATAAAATAAATTAAATATCCATTACAAACTATTTTTAATACTTTATAACAATATCTTTCACATTGGGTCATTATTAGGGTTTTAGAGAGAGTTAATACTATTTCTAATGTTAATGATTATTCATAAAGGATTGCCCCTCATTACAGAAAAAAATGCCTTTAATTTTGATTTGGAAACTTAACCATATATAATTAATATCTTAGTTTCCATGTTATAGGTTAAACGTACCAATAATCACTTGAAAAGTTCTTCTTAGGTTGAGAACCCTTCATTCTATGTACACGAGAGATATCAAAACAAATTTTATTCATTAACCTTAAAATTTAAAATTAAAACTTTGTAAACATGCTTGAAACATCATGAAATAACTATTTAAATACACACATACTCACAATTTCCTTGGAAACTGATCTTGATACCCCATCTCACCACCATCTCTCTCTTTGCTCTATAGGCCTTGATTTTCAAGTCACATTAGGCCTTGAAACTAATCTTCAAGTCTCATTACATGTTCCCTCCACATAATATACATGATCATTGAAAATATCACATACTCAAACAATTTTAAAAATTATTCATATGTCTTTTCAATATCTCATGTTGCCTCATTAAGCCAAGCAGGGTCTAGAGGTGATCTAGTTGCATAATAGGTCTGTAGGTCTTACCCCTATAGGCTTACCTTGAGACTCACCTGAGTGATCTAAAACTTCATAATCATGGTTTAAAAAAACTTTTACATCCTCTTATTTCTATATGGATCCATATTATTAGGCCACAAATCCCATGTCTTCTTACATGGTCTATTCATGCTATGATTAGTGTCATGATTAGGTTTCTCAAGCACTTGAAGCTTGATAATTGAACTTGAAACACTCCTTGATGCTTATATAGCTTGATAATATTAATTTCATTATATTTATATATTTTCATGCCTATGTACATACCTCTTCATGCTAATCATGCACATGCTCATGATATGACCATGCTTCTCAAGACATCTTGTACTCAAAGACTAGTACTCAAACATGCTTACCTTAGTCTGAACCTTGACATCAAACTCATAATCATTATGTTTCCTTAAAATTATTTCTCAATAAATAGAAAATAGGTTTCCTTTAAATTATATCTTTTCACATGGTGCATATCTCGCATACCACTCATCAAACATCTTTACTAGATGCACCTTGACATCAACAATATCAAACATGACCCTAAGATCAACCTTGACCTTGAAATTAATAAAAAAAAATCTCAACACAAACATGATTGTTTGGGTTAGGTAAAAAATAATTGGTTGTCAAGGGGTTGATGGCATGGTATAAAAATATAGGTTAATGGTACAAAGAATAGGTATAATGTGGCATAACTTAAATGATCCTTATAGATGATAATTCAAGTCCTTTAATTGTTAAAAAGTTTGAGGTGCATTATGTTCATCAGTTCATCTCCCTCTAACATGGAAATCATGTATGCTCCAAAATCATATTTTAGTAATACCTACATAAGTCCCCAGTTAGTTTGGTTGGAACTTTCCTTTTTTCATTGTCTCAACATTAACATTCTTATAATTCTCTTTTCACAAAAGGTCACCAAGTTCAAATTCAAGATTTTTAATGTGCCTATTGTATTGGACTCTTTATCTATTATTATATTCCTAAATATAATTCAAGGAAGCCATGCATTTTTCATCAAGTAAGTCTAACTCTTATAGGCAAGCTACTCTATTATCCTCATCATTGACTCTGTGTTGCAGTGAAATTCAAAGAGAAGGCAACTTAACCTCAACATGAAGAATGGACTAGACGCCATAAAATGTTAATAATGGATAGCTCCTATTTGAGTATGAAATGTGGTATAGTATACCCAGAGGGAATTAAATTGATACAAGTTCCAATTACAACTAACATCATTTAAAACCTTCTTTAAAATATTGATAATGGTTTTATTAGAAGCCTTAGTTTAGTCATTGCATTGCAGGTAATAAGTGGTAGAGAAATGTGATTTAATATCATATTGGATACAAATTTATTTCACATATTTGTTTTTAATGATCTGCCATTAAATAGAGGGCATTAAATAGATATAAGTTCCAATTACAACTAGCATAATTGAAAATCTTATTTAAAATGTTGATAATGATTTTAATAGAAGCCTTAACTTGGTCATTGCATTAATGATAATAGGTGGTAGAGAAATGTTATTTAATATGGTATTGGCTACAAATTTATTTCACATATTTGTTTTTAAATGATATACCATTATCATATATAAATTCAAAGGGGATAATAGAATGGTAGATGAGGTGGTTGAATATGAACTTGTATATCTACTTGCTAGTTACATAAGTGAGAGGAATGGCTTCCACCCACGTAGTGAAATACTTGGTAGTAGTTAGGATGTATTTATGGCCATCTAAAGATGTAGGATTTATATTCCATAAGATATCAAGTCCCCACATTGATAAATTTCATGGTGTTGTCAATAGTTTAAGTGTCTTGGCTAGAGCATGAATTAGATTAACATGATTATAACACTTTACACACCTCTTTACATATGCAGTTGCATCTATTTCCATAGTCAACTAGAAATAACTAGTATGTAGTAAATTTTTGGCTAATATTTCACTATTGGTGTGGGATCCACATGCTCCTTTATGAACTTCCCCCAATTCTATTAAAGATTATGTTGAAGGTAAACAATGAAGTAGAGTTCTATCATAGCTTATATGATTCAAAGTTGGTCTAAGTAGGGTATAATTAGAGGATTTTTGAATGAAGGATTTTTGTTTCTTACATGATAGGTCAAGAGGCATAGTTTGGTCATGGAGATATGTATATATGTCAAAGTACTAGGGAGATGTGGGACCAATAATGTTGTAAACCATTTCGATGGTTGATTCTTCATGTGTCGGTGGTAAGAGATATTATAAAATAAAGTGATAATCACTTTTTATCTATTATTTGAATCATGGAGCTGATAGTGGCCATGAAATTAGTTATTTTTAAAATGGCTCAAGGTATTATTTATAATTGAATATTATAAATTTGTTTCTTGAGAGTGTCAACCATATCTGTATAGGGTACCAAATTCTCATCTTTGGTCTAGTACTAGTATGTGACCTAGTTGATGATTAGTTATGAATCACCATGAACCATTAAATGTTAGATTTTCCACTATACTACTCGATGAAGCCCTACAATGAGTGATTCATACTTAGCCATGTTATTAGTATAAGTAAATTTAATATGAAAGGACTCAAGAATAAGATCTATTTATGGTGTAACAAATAATATTATATCACCTAATCCATGAGCTATGAATGAACTATCAATGTAAATTTTACACTATTTGGCCTCAAGAGGTGCTTCTACTTATGTGATGGTCATAATTGACTCATCTATAAATCCAAATGTAAGGGGTCAAGTATCATGAATAGGATATTTTTTAAGGTGATCTATGATTACTTTCCCATTAATGACCTTTTAATTAGAATATTCAATTTCAAACTCACTCAAAATTATCATCCATTTTTCCATGAAACATTATAGAGATATTTTATAAAGTAGATACTTGAGCATATTTACTTTGGCAATATTAATGGTTTTGTTGTTCAACATGTAATGATGTAACTTTTGGGCTTTGAAAACCATTTCTAAATAGGATTTTTCAATCATCATATAATTGTTCCCATAAATGAATAATGTTCTACTTAGATAATATAGGGCATGATATTTACCCTATTCATCATGTTGTGATAAAAGTGCCCCAGGGCATTTTGAGTCACTGAAAAGTAAACTATTAATGGCTTGTTCAATGTGGGTGGTAATAAAATAAGATGATTTTCAAGATATTATTTAATATGATCTAATGCTTTCTGTCACTCATAATTCTAAGATAATTTAATGACATTATTTAGTAATTTTTTAAATGAATGGAAGTTTTTGGTCAACTATGCTATAAAGCATCAGATTGAATGGATCTTACTCTATGAACTAAGGAGATAATTCAAGGTAGATGGTGGTACCATTTATGTAATGGCTCTAACTTTGGCTAGATCAGCTTCAATGCCCCTATAAGAGATAATAAATCCTAAAAATTTACTAGAATTTACATCATATACACATTTATTTAGATTAAGCCTAATGTTGTACTCATGAATTCTCTCAAAAATTCATCATATTATGGCTAGATGGTTAACACATGCTTTGATTTACCTAGGATGTCATCGACGTAGTCTTCAATGATGTCATGCATCATATCGATCTAACATTATTAATTCCAAGCTTCATCACTTTATAATAAAATGTTCTCCATAGAGTGGCAAACATTATTTTGTGTTGATCTTTTGGTGTAATTTTGATCTGGTTATATCCTTAAAATCCATCCATAAGAGAGAGCATTTTATATCTAGTCATTGAATCAACTATCATGTTAATGTTTGGCAAAGGAAAGTCATATTTCATGCAATATTTATTGATATGTTTGAATTTAGTATAGATTATGATACCTTCTAGTCTATTTGTCACTTGCATAATGTTCTAAATCGACTATGAATAGTAGATTACCCTGATGCATTTCACATTTATGAATCTATCCAACTCTTTTTTACTATCAAAATAATAAAAAGATGCATCTTACATAGCTCTTATTTAATAGGATTGACATTTAGAAGTATAATAAGATGGTGTATAGCCAAGGTAGGGTCCAAACATGGCATGTATGAATAAGACCATGCAAAAATGTTAACAAATTCCCTCAAAAGGTCTATGAAAAATCAATGTTCCTCCTTAGTTAGGGATGAACATAGTTTAATCCACTTTGGGCCCTCTAGAGTCCAAATATTAACCTCTAAAGTGTCCTCCACAAAAAGTGAAGAACCATCATCTAAAATAGTTAGTAAGGAGGTAAACTAGTTAGTAATGGAAAATTCCTCTTATTTCCCTAGCTCATCTAATTCTCCCAAGTAGGATGAATTACAATCTTCTAATGCTAGTAAAGGCCATGAAACAAATACCTCAAGGCACTCTTGAAAATTTTTGGAAAAATATTAACCCTCCTATGTATTGATCTTAGATCCATATATAGGCCTTGGACTATAGATCTCAAGTGCTTCATATGAAAAAGGGTGAACATCCCCATTTAATGGTGCCAAAAACCAATTTTCACTAAGAGACTTGCCTTTCTCTTTACTTTTACCCTGGTCAGAAAGTGACTCAAAGAGGTTTACACTTTTATACCTCAATGTTTAATTTTATTTTTATTTTTTGCCAAGGAAGTTCACCCAATATTTTAAATAGGTAGTAGGATCCAATATAATGGAAAAGCCTTTCTTGTGATCTCCAAGAAGAATGTGATTCCTCAATCCCATAAATTTACATATTGCCTCATCATTTTCAAACTTATCTAATGGCATTGTTGACTCTTGTTGGTCCCAGTCTATCAAGTGTGGGTGATAAAGGGTTAATGGTGAAGGTTAATAAATAGGGTTAATAGTACAAATAACATAGGGTTTAAATATATTTATGGTAGTAAGGTCATTATATATGTTATAATTAGACCCTAAATTACTATTGGTATCATCTTCTCTAATCGATGGTGTTAGAATGGGAATAAGGTATGTGGGGTCACCCCCAAGTGATTTAAATCCAATACCATGGGTTCCCTTGTACTTAGTCATTGATACTAATTCAATTTTTCCTTGTTGATGTATCCCCAAGCCTCTACCTTAATAAACTATGTGATCCATAATCTAGTTAGGAATATCATACTTTGAACTTTAGTAACAGTCAGCTAACTCATCAGTGTAAATCCATGAATTGTATTCAATTAAGGGGTCCTATTCTAGGCTAGAGACCAATTTAAAAATAATGGTTTTATTTAGCTGAGATTTTCCTTTGGTTTGCCCCACCATGCATGTAGTTTTGCCCTTAGGTATCTTGTATTTTTTATGGTTTTTTTAATAATATAGAAATATGGAAGGAAGTATATGTACTATATTATTTAATACCTTTGTCATTTATATAGGTGTGATTGGAAATTTATGGTGGAGGCATGATTGAGGTAAAAGCTAGGCTATCTGGGTCAATGTATGGTATAATCTAGGCCTAGATTGTAAGATAGTTCTAGGTAAAAAACATGGCATAGATTGTTACAATCAAAGGACTAATGATCACTAATAAAATAATAGTACTTAATATTCTTGTTATTTTTTATCATATGCCTTGATAATAATGGTATTTTGGCTACAATTCAATGGATGTATATCCAATATTCTTCACCAACTTTAGATACATAATTTTGAATCCTGAACCAATGTCTAAAAAAGATGAATTTAACTATATGGTTTGTTATACTAACCTTGATCTATAATGGGTTATTATGTAGAGGGCCCAAGGATGAAATGTAACATTTATCAAAGGTAAGCCATTGGCTAGGGGCCAAGTGTCCTACCAAGGCTTGAAATTTATCTTCAGTGATGTCACCTTACATGAAGTATTGGTTCAAGTACTCATTCAAGATGTCTTTGTGGATACTAGATATAACAAATCCATGATGGATATATACACATGTGTATTCTTCATCTATTCTATAATATCATAGGTCTTCCCCTTGGTTTTGTTAGTTGGTTTATTTTTTATAGGATTAAAAGGACGAATGGGCAGATTTTTGATATTTAGATATGATTCTTTTATATTGATCTTGGCTCATCAAGTTGAGATTGTGCAATCTCGATTAGGTATTTGGCCTTGATATTTGGTTGGGTAGATAATATGACTTGGAATGGTAATTATAGGGTGGTGTTGAGTCTATCTACTAGCAAGTTTAGAAGGAGAATTACCATCATAAAATGGTTGGTAGGAATTACTCAATTGATAGGCCTTATTAGGTGAATGTTTAGGTCATTGGGTATTTGGATGAGGGTTAATGGTGAAGTGGAACATGACCACCTAAGATGTGTCCTAAAACATTGTTATAGGTATATGTAAATGAATTATGGCTTTCTTGGTTGGTTTGGCTAGTTTTCCCTTGGTTCTGACCAATTTTTTGTTTTTGTTGTGGATGGCATTATTATTGTTGATTTTATGGTAGAGTTATCTATTGTTATTATTGATTTTATTGCTAATACTATTGATTGTTGTTATTTTTATGTTGGGGAAATGGATTTTGGTATATTCCCAAGTTATGATTGGTTGAAAGAGCATCGCTATCTAATTGTATCTCTCTATTTTATAGCACATTCTCAATCAAATGCTTGAGTTGGATACAATAGTGTATGGAATGTCCTATGATGTGATGATATCACAAAATTCATATTCTTTATACCAATTAGGAGAAAGAATCCCTTCAGGGAATGACTTTGGTATTAGCCACATTTTCCCAAACTAACATTTGGAACATAAATTTAATAGGCTTACCAAGGTCACTAAATTATCTAGAAATGGGTGGTATTTTCCTTGGATGAGTGGCTTATAATTTATTTTGATTCTATAGTTGTTGGTTTTGTAGAGGCCTTTATTGAATGTATGGAGGTGGTGGTTGATGAATGGGTGGAGGTAAATGGATATCTAGTGTTTGAACCATTTAAAAATGGCATGATTTAGTGACCTTATTACCCAAAAAAATCTTATTATAGTTTTAGGGTTTTGGTATCTCATTTTTATTGGACTAATTTGGTGTTGAAGTTGGTATTTGAATTAGGTTCTTATTATGGTTTTGGCCTTATTTATGGTTCTAGTTTTACTAGCCTTGATGTTAATTTTTTCTGTAGTTAGAACAAGATAGCTTGATTATCCCTTTGTTGACCAAGGTTTTCTCAATATGTATTCCTTTATCTATAACCTCTTAAAATGTATAAGTACATTACAACTTGAGATGATAAGATATCTCACTATGTATACTCTTGGTAAATATCATGACTAACTTTTTATTTGGAAAATTATGAGTAAATTGGCTCACTAGTGCTCTTCAACATTACAATTATATAGTGAATATTTCACCTATATTCTATTTATCTTGGCCCAAGTCCACAACTATAATATCATGCTTGAGATTATATGAAAAATGTTTTATGAACTTATTTGAAAAATCATTGAATTTAAGTACAATTTTTTTTATCAATTTCAAAGTCCATTCCGAGGTTTGTATAGATAAACTCCTTAGAAAGAGAAGGTGAAAATATATGTTTCTATATGCCACTAAATGTCATGAAATAAATATTTATTTTAGATGATCTTTAGTATCACCTTTACCATTGTATTTTTTAGATTTAGGTGGCTTATAACTTGGTGGAAATGGTATTTACATATAATCCATGTTGAATGGATATCAACATATTTAGTCTGATTTGAATTTATTTGTTTATTTTTTAGTTTAAATAGCTTGAATTATATCATTCATTTATTGTATCTCTTGGGTAAAGAAGTCAAATGGAGTGTATTATTATTATTGGGGTCGTATAATCAAAGCTAGATCATCTTGACTAGGGTAGGCATCTTATGAAATGTTGGTCAAATTGGTTAGATGACTAGATATATGTATCCATGCATTGGGGTTATTTTATAGAAACAAAATAGGTTGTGTTTGAAAAACATTCTATCTTAGATTGGATACATAGACTTGGAAGGAAAATTATAGTTGTGGTAATAATGGTATTTATATCTATGGGATGTGTTGTTATTGCTAGGTTTTAAAGAGAACTTGTTGCCTACTCATCAAACCCTATTGTATATATGGAACTCATTGTTGACTACAACCCTATTATTAAAGGTGTTAAAATATGGATCCTTGTTGTATGTATGATAACTATTTGGTGAAATCAAACTATTACCTATCACTTGACATCTTTTATATATAGGAACCCTGTTGTTGTTTGAACACCTATTTTTGGATAGGCACTTGTTTGGGGTTTGGCATTTGTTGGTGTTGACCAAATGACAATTATTTACCAATAGAAACATGTTGTGGGTTAGATAATGTTTTTGATTATTGAGGTATCTTATTTTGTGCTTGTTAAGGTGGAACATGTGTTTCCCCTATTTAGGTGGCATAGTTTTTTTTCCCTTTTTTTGTTATAACTTGGTCTATTATTAGATCATTTCCCTTGTTGCAAACTTGAGTAAGAATCTAGTTGAGGAGTGGAGGTTGATTGTTTATTTTGATAAATAGGCATGCCTATCCCCTTTTATTTCAATATACTCATGGCTTTAGTTGGATGAGTCTATTGTGTTTTGTTTGGTATTAAATTAGACCCATTTTGGTTTAAATTATAATGCACTTGCATGCTATCCACAATGTTTTAAGTGAGGTATTTTGTTTTAGTAGCAATTTCTTATATTGAAATGGAGAAATTAAACATGTCATCGACTAACATGATTTTTATAAATAGATATATATTTAAGGTTGCATAGCCTAAAGCATCTATTTCTTTCCCTATTGATAGAACTATCTAAATGCATGACATGCTAGAAACAACCATTGCATTAAGATTTCAAGCTAGATTGAGATAATTTTGGTATGATTATTATACCTATTCCATTTTATCATCCATAATAAATTTCCCATTTACAAGTTTAATTTAGATTCACTATGGTATTTGGACTAAATCTTGACTATAACTAGTTGATTCCTATTCAAACTATTATTTTTGAGGTGCATTAGTAGGAGTTCTAATCAAAATACTCAAAATTTTGTGTGGGAATTATGGCATAAACTTGGCTCCTAATTTAATGGCTATGATTATAATTTCATCTTTATTCTCTAACAAATAGGGATAAAACAATTACAGATCATAACTTGTCTACATTGGTGTCATAATGTATTAGGTCTCTTATTGTCTTTGTTCAATGTTACGTGTCACTTGGTCAAGATACTATGTCACTTGCTCTTGTTCTTAGCTTGGATAAGAAGGTAAAATTAATAAATATTACATTAATGGTCTGAACTTTGTTCAACATATGGAATATTATAGTATGGATAGGGATCCATCACATAAGTTATGTCATCTTCATATGACTCTTGAATCAAAGGGGAACTAGTCACAAATTTCTCATAGTCTAGATTATACATAATCCTATTATGTGTGTAAAGAAGCATGTTTGGATCTATGGCTAGGTATCATGAAAAAAAAGGTATAAAAGGTAGAAAATAACTAAGGCCTAACAATAAACAACCTTTAGCTCTATAAAATAGGCCTAAATGGTAAAATAACTAACCTAGGCAATGATAAAGACAAAAAAATTGGAAACCAGTCTAATAAATGATATTGATTTGTGTAAAGGTTGTTATAATAAGTGGAAAGGATAACATAAAATCTCAAAAATCATCTATGGATAAGGTACTAATTTTCCCAAAGGTGGTTATAATTAGTGATGAAAGTATCTAGATAATGAATAACAATAATGAACTATGTCAAAAGGATGAAAATGATTTTTGTAAAGGCAATTATAATCATTTAACATGAAAAACAAGGATAGAATCAAATATAAAAGAGTCAAATAATAACTTAAAAAAAAACTAAAATAAATAAATTAGCCTGGGTGACACTTGTTAATTGGCTCACTAAGAATAAATATTTTATTCATAAGAGACTATTTGATGATATAACTAAGACATTTTCAAACTCAACACAACAAACCTAAAATAAGGTATGTGGAAACAAATTAGCTCAAATGACTCTCCAAATAAGGTACAAAATAATAAAGAACTATTAGGCTCTATCCAAGGGGTCTTTTAGATCAAATAGGAAATCAACCCAAGTAACACAATCCAAACACAAAAGGTAGATCACCTAAGCCCACATTAAATGAGACTTTGGTGTAAACCTGATTATTTTAGGATTTTTACTTTGAAAGATTGAATTTAAAATGTAATTCATAAGTCTTGTATGTTTTAATGTAAATAAGCTAGACCAAAATGAGTCGCATAACTGCACATTTAAAATAAAAGGTATAAAATGGTTCTAAAACTTGGTTTCAAATGTGACATTTTATTTTGGAATGATTTAGGTAGTGTGACAATTATCCTTCATAAAAGTGGCATGATAATGGATTTGGAATAAAAATCCAAGTCAAATGTTTGAGATAAAAAAGGAAATATAACAATTCCCCATTTAAACAAGGGACACAAAAATGGTTTTAGAATGAAAATCTAAGGAAAAAGTGTGGCATAAAATGGATATAGTAACAAATCTTAGGATAAATTGGTGTAAAAACATGTGATGGTTTTATATTTTTTTGGAATTAATAATACCAACAAATAATTTTAGTCTAAAACACACATGTAAATCAATAAAATAGAAATAACACTAATGACTCTTCTTATCCATAAAACTGACACAAGTATGCATAGTTTATGCCAAAGTTTCCATCAACATACTAATACTCAAAAGGAATTAAGTGTTAATCCAAAAATTAAGAACATGTGTAGGTAGATTTTTTATGCCCCCCTCTATCTCTCAAGCATTGGTACATGGCACAAACATAGAGTGATGAACACTCAACATTTGACAAGATATTCCATAACAAGTGGGGTTGAATAAAATCTATAAGTTTTAAAACACACTAAATGGTCCCAATTTTGGATAACACAAGGGTTAAATCATGTCAATTGAGTTAATAATCACTAACTTACTATGTAAAGGTCTATTCCTTTGCACAAAGACTTCAGTTCTGTACTTCTTAGTGAATTTTAATCTTAGTATCATGTGCCTAATTTATTAACCCCACCATGGATTGGGGTTGGTATAAAGTTGGGAGATGAAAATCTAGGTCAATTCACCCTAAAAAACTTTTGAGGAGGAAATGAACGCATGCCCACAAGCTAAATGCAAGAAAATAAAATGGAAAAACTTCAAATGTTTTTTTTGGGTCACCCATGTCACTTAGATCTTGGGAAGAGAATACACAACATTTTTTCTTAAAATACTGAGCAAACAAGGTAATAAACTAGGTGTTTTTGGCCACTCAAGTCCCCTATAGGGGATAAGAGGAGATCATACACACAATAGTTTTTTATTTGACACAAATAAAGAATTTAATCTATGAAATTTAAAACTAGATAATAAATAAATCAAAAACAAAAATTGAAAAAGCTCTTAAGATATCTAACTAAAGTGTATGTTAATTGTAATAGAACTAACTCAAATTTGAATGAAATTTTAACCCCTTGGCCTTGTTTGCATTTGTAAAAATTTTGAAAATACTAAAAGACATGTTTGGTTAGGCTGATTTTAAGAACCAAACAAATGGTATGTTAGATTTAGAAGTGTTTAGGCATTTTTATCTCCACCTTGGTTCCTAAAAAAATGTTAGGGTGTTTGCTTTTATTTGGGACAAAAATCAATTCAATAAACAACATTCTATTCTGAGATCTTGGGTTTTTGAAAATATAGAGTGAAACTATTGTATATGCAATAGAGTTAATCCATCATTTTCATTGAATCCACCATAGATTAATATTATTTTTTGTGATTTAACCATTAATAGGGAAAATTCAGATTATATTTGGCAAATTCACCAATTATAGGCTAAAAATATGTGAAGTCATTGAAACTAAATGGAATTTTACCTGACAAAGTCATTGTTTAATAGGTTCAAAGCCACCATTTTCAAATAGAGATGTCATTTAATAGGTCAAATCTATAATTTTGAATCCATTATTTTTTCACAAAAAAATATCATAAATAGAGCATGAGATTGGTGAAGCCATTTATTACACATAAAATAAAATTATGGGATTTCTAAGCATAAAACTCTAAACTTGAAGAATTAAATGCTTTTGCTAGAAAAATTAAAGGTTGCACATCATTATCCTTGGCTATATAGGATGTGTGGTCCCATTGATCATGCTATTATGTATATTAGGTATTTTAATAGCATGCAAACATTGATTAGTTACTTTTTATTAAAAGTGATAAAAATCCATGCATGACAATACACTATAACTAAAAACCCTTGCCTAAGAACTAGGGGTAGAATAACACAATGAAAAAGAACACAAAATAGAGATAAATACAACACAATTAATTTACCTCCTTTACCAAATTTGATGTCAATTTTTTGGAATAAGGATGTTCATGATCGGTCTATGACATTAGAGAATCTTGTCAATGTTTCACCATGGTGGTAACACTTATCCAATGGTCACTTGTGTATTTGCTTTGATATTGGATTTGCTTGGTGTGAAGCTTATAATTAAAAGGGAATTGTAACACTACTCTCAATAACTTCTTGAAGTCATTCTTATAGAATAACCTTACACACAAAATCTTGTTGGCATATGGTGTGGACACTTATATTTATATCTCTATAACTAACTCTAACCATAAGGAGGTTAGGTTCAATTATAACTTTGGTTGAGTCTAAAATAACCTAGGTTGAGATAGGCTAACCCTAGGTTGGGTCAAAACACTCATGAAATCTTGACACCTTAGTTTTAGATACTTTTGAGCCATGAAAACTCACTTTAGATATTTATGAGGTTGTGACTCACCTTTATGGAACATTTAGGAATTAATAAATCACTTTATTAGCTCCTTTGACCTTTGAATTTATATCTGGCTAAAAATTCCTTTTTTGATATATGGAATTCACTAATTCAACTTGTAATTTTTATTTAGAAAAGTTAACTAAGATTTATAATTTAATTAATATTAATTATTTATTTTGGATTTTGGAAATTTATTTAAATTAATAGCTCAACAAGCCAAGAGTATTAAATTATTAGATTGTAATTTGACTAGGGTTGAAACTAAACTAGATTATTGGTGCAAATAGGGTAATACCCTAAATAATCAAGCCTCTCCACATTATGATTAATTATATCCCTTACATTGATGAATTTGGGAGTTTAAGTGATTTATAGGCTTTAATTATGTCATTTTCTAGAAATCGATCCGAATCTTGATTTAGGTACAAAAGTGGCCAAAACTAAGTGTCTGCACCTGCAACAAGAAACACACCAATAAAAAACCCTCCTATAAACAAGAATTTTTATCACACCTTTATGATTCTTAGGACCACCTAAATAGGATACAAAAGAATAGGATACTTATTATGTCAATAATATCTCCTAAGAGTCTACCCAAAGGTTCTTCACCTACTCTAATAACATAGAAGCACTAATATAAACTAACATGATTTTAAGGCCTAATAGAAGCCCTCTTATGCTAGAGAATAAACTTTATGAATAAATTGTATTATATTAAGGAATGTAAAATTCATTAAACATAAAGGAAATGGAATAGAATTGATTCAATTGGAATAAATGGTTCCACTTTACATATTTTACATTTCATTTTACATTATTTCACATTAAAAATGCATTGCTAGAGTGCCCAATATATATGAAAGAGAGAGTGTCATAGACAACCCATAGTGCATATGTCAACACTATGTGCGCAAACCAAAGTGGGGGATAAAGTGGTAGATAAACCATAATGGAGTGTGGTCCACTCGTAGTGGAGTGACTAGATGTATATTAACAACATGTGCACATAATTAAATATTGATTTTTACACTATACAGATGGGAACATTATTAAGCCCTAATTAATCTTAAAGTGAAGAAGCGTGAAAAGAACCTAAAGGCAAAACCAATCTAGGTGAGAAAAATTTTCACACCAACAAGTTATGTACATAATCAAGAGTTAGTATATAAAATATATAGGTATTAAAAGTAGGTAAAACTTATTGTATTTTTAAAAAGATCTAAATCATCCCAAGATAATAACATCCACCTCAATCAATAACATTAATGGTTTTTCCCTAGACTCATGTTAGTGACTTTGTGTGCATAGAGAGTCAGTTTTAAATCTATAAGATTCTTAGGAATGGTTCCAATCACTTCCTATTGTCATGTTTCAATCACAATCAATCAATGAATTGTGATAGCTAAGTATCTTGATCTCTTTAGTACTTTATATATTTATTACATGTCACTTGTCAAATTAGTTTTGGCATTTTACATTTAGATTCATGCTTAATTATCATACTTTATAGTTTTAATTACATTAAATTTTATATATTAATAAGATTGTAACATCAAAACTATGTTAAAACATAATGATGAACCTGAATATTTCTTAAACAGTGCTAAAATGTAGATGTTCTTTTAATTTTTATCCTTATTTCTAGGGTTTTTGGATTTTTTTTTCTAATGGTTTCATTTATGATTTATAATTTTTCCATTGAAAATACAATAAATATTTTCACCCATGGCCCTCACCTTCTTTGTATTTACATGATTTCATCTCATGCTATCTAATAAGTCTAGTTTTTTTATCCCTTTAAGGTGTAGTGTTAGATCAAGTTATGCCCATAAAGAACATAATTAAATTCATTTGCCTTCCTATAACATGTAAAAAATAAATACAATGATTGTTTCTTCTTCTATAAATGATGAAATTATTCATTAATATGTACAATATAATGATTATGTTGAAATGCCTATTTCAAAACATGATAATAAAGATACTTATGAGTCCTAAAATAGGGTTGATCCCAATGAACTTAATGGTGTAGATTTTGACCAAGTCAAATCCTTAACCAAATTTCAATAGGTAAATTTGTCAACATCCTTTATAAGTGGATAAATTGGTTATATTAATCCTCATATTTAAGGATACATACAAATATAAGGGTGTTACATATGGGGGCCAATAATATCCCTTTTCTATTTTCATTCAATCTTTTTTAAGCCACCAACCCAACTATAGGTGGTTAGACTCATACTATTGGTACTATTCCTACATCTACACCTCCAATCACATACGTGATGTCAACATAAGGTGTGAGCTAAATACAATGATTCCCACAAGTTAATAAATATTTTCATAAACGTATGACCAATTCCCATCTTATCATGATCATCAACCTTTCTTTCTACACATTCCTTTAAGAATATTGTTTTAGCTCTATAGACTAAGGTGTTGTAATTAGATCAAGGTGCATCTAGATATTTTCATTAAATGGATTTGTATGCCTTTATTCATAACTAATTATCTCCTGAGATAAAAACTTATCCATTACCTATAATATTTGTTGCTCTAAAAATTCCAATGTATGATTGTAAAGGTGATCCTAAACAATACCTTTGATACTTACATGTAGAATGCTAGAATTATGCATCCAATGATGGATTATGACAAAGTTATCCACCTAATGTGTGAGGGAAACATAATGATTCCCACAATTTTATATGCATTTTGATACAAATATGACCCATTCCCATCTTACAATAATCATCAACCTTTCCCTCTACACATTCCTTCAAGAATATTATTTTAACTCTGCAGACTAAGATGTTGTAATTAAATCAAGGTACATCTAGAGCTAGTAATTCAATGGTTTTGTATGCATTGATACATAACCCATTATCCCCTAAGATAAAAAATTGTCCATTACCTATAGGATTTGTTGTTATAAAACTTCCAATTTATGATGGTAAAGGTGATCCTAAATAATACCTTTGATCCTTACATGTAGCATGCTTGGATTATGAATCCAATGACATATTATTGGCTAAGTTATTCCCAAAAAACATTAAGGACTTTGCTTTGTTTTTTTTTTATGACCTCCCTCTCCAATCAATTAGATCATTCAATCCTTTGGTAGATCTATTTCTAGAACACTTTTTTGAAAACATTGATGAGGATTTATCTTATTTGCAATTTATCAAAGTAAAATAAGGGTCCAATGAGACAATAAATGATTATGTACTTATATATAGTAACATGATAGATAATATGACAAATCATATGGTATAAAATGAGTTACAATAAATATTCAAGCAACATTTACTTGCACCATTGCATGAGTCAATAATATTCAATTTAATTTATGTTTTTTTGTGAGCTATTTCATACATCAAGGGAGTGATAAGTTAAAATCATATATTAAAAAATTTAAGAATGTACCTAATGTATACACATAATATTTTTATAATGTATCCATTAATTATGATTTATCTCTTGAAATAACTCATCTAATCTCAATCTCTCTGAGTGTACACCTTAAAGGGTGCATCAATAAATGTGTTGACAAACATTTGGTACTTCATAAGATTTTTATCCCATATACCACTATCTAAAACCAATATAAGTTTCTATTGTATGATTCCCATAGCATTGAAACATTCTTATACACTCCCTTAAGTAGTTAAATTACCAAAATATCTTGTACCTAAGCAAAAAATCATTTTTAATACTATTCCTACTATGTTGATTAGGTTAACCCTATTCTAGGATTTAGCGTATGTTATGGGACTCTATCAGCCTAAACTAACATAGTTTGAGACCTAATAACTTTACTTATGATCTAACAAAGTTGACCAACTTAAATACATTGGTTAAATTCTAAAGAGGGTTTAGGTCTAATATATGGCTATAAATATCCCCCTCAAATTAATTTTTAAATAAAGTATCATTAAATTAGACATCATTACTACTCATAAATCTATTTTTACAATCAATAGGAGGTTTAATTTCTTAGGTTTTTTCCTTAGAGAAGTAGCACTTGTCTTGTGGAGGTCTTGGATTCATAGAAGAAGTCTTATATCCGAGATTTGATTTGTCCATATGATCCTTAAAATCCCATAAAAACCTCTTGCAAAGTACCATTGGCCAAGGGAGAGTTTGAGGTGCATTGGGTTAACTTCAACAAGTTATGTATATTCATATCCCTTCATATTTTGATAAGTAGATATTCTAGAACTAATGGATTTAATTATATCTCTCCTTAATTAGATAATTTATATTTTATATTAGATAGAATTGTATTTGTGTTTTTATTATCTTTTCCATTTATGCCATAAGAATTGGTGAACACCAGATTATATTCCATATCCATTTACTGTATTATATTGCAGGTTATTTATTAGATTAACTTGCTTATTATTATTGGAATCATAAGACCTATCTAGGGTTATCGTAAAATGGAATTTGACTCATGGCCTTAGAAACCTCTCCTTTGACATTGTGTGATAAAATATCCCTTAGTTTTGGTTTAATGGATCCATTATTGGTCATCACCCTACTAGAAGATGATCTATTAAAGACCATGAAGTATAATGTGAATAACTTGATCTACAACTACAAATTCTAACCTTTTTTAGTCACTAAACACTGGATAAAAAACACTTCTACAACCTTGGGCTTGTCAAGACCAACATTCACCTTGACATGGAAACAATTAGGACCAGTTATCCCACCTGACATGACAAAATTATTGGCATCAAATTGTGCACCCTAGGACACTCTATTCAACTCCTATAATTTGATGCAACATTTAATCATCTCTAAAGTTTTGGGGAACTTGTTAGAGAGATTAATCTCTAGTTTATGAGGGTTAACTCCCTAGATTCTTCTTTAAATGTGTATCACCTAATATAATGCTTGTTCATGGAAAATAGGTATAAATTTTGCATAAAATGGAAACTACATTTAATAGGTGATCCACCAAGATATATCCCATATACTATCAAACACCTACTAATCAATGAAGCTTTTCAAGACCAATTCTAGGCATTAAAGTATTCTAACATAATTGCTTCTATGTGAGGGTAGAATACATGGGACAATCAAAAATATAACTAATCTAGGGGTAGATTTCACACCATAGAGAATTTATTTCATGAAGAAGAGCCTAGTATAATCAATGCACTTCACATGGCCTATTCAAATTAGAACTCTTGCTTAAACATGAAGGACAAAGGGAGTAAGGATGATATTATCACTTGGATCCACTATTCATCACTCACACACTTAGAAAAAAATTTCACAACTCAAAATTAGACTTGTATTCAATGTTAAAAGACAAAGTGTAATGTCATTTTATCAAGGCTTCACCGTACAAGTTGTGGTGTTATCCTATAATAGCCAAAATGTCTCACATTTATAGAACTTGGAAGAAGAGAGAGAAAAGAGAAGCTCAATAGCACAAGGAAAAGTTTCCAAAGATGAAAATTAGTTATAATGCATGTGGATGAAGTTTAAAAGGAGTGAAGAAACTAATTTGGACATGATTCTATCCCAAATAAGCCTCTTCTCTAAATGTGCCATAACATCTCTGCAATCACTCTCTCTTAGAAATTGCCTTCATCATGGGCTTCCTTGAGAATTATAAAATATATTAGGGACAAGTGTCTCATGTGAACTATGAATAAGAAGTTAAAAAGAGGCCTCCTCCTATATTGGAAGTTTTCTTAATGATTGACATTCTCTTACACAATCACAATCATCATTTGTAATTATGATCACTCTCCAATAGGCTTTTCTTGACAATTGGCACTAACATATTTTTATTCTTCCTAACTAATCCATAAAAATGGTTTCATGACACATGTTAGGACACTTCATATGCTTGGATCCATTAGACACATCTTAAAAGATCTCCATATTTAGGTTATCACTTTTTTCACTATGTCATTTTAGACTGGCTAAAGTGAGGGGCCTAGTAAGGAAATTTTTGAGCATTTATAAGATCTATAAATTTAAAATGGAGTTGTTTCAAGTCCCAATCTATCCTCTTAAGTGATTGGTATCCCATGATCATCTTCAAGACCTATAAAACATAAGAAAGTATCAAAGAAACATACTTTTTCCTAATTTATATGGGTGTGGTATATTTAAATTACATGGGAAGGAGTATTATAGAGTCTTATACATCATAAAAGTGGTTTTATGACATTTCCAATACATCTATATTATTCATTTTCCTCCTCTTCCTAATCAGGTCCTTAAGGAGGGTTTTCAAGGGTTTTGGAGAGGTATAGATTCTTAAAATTTGTTCATAAATAATATACATTAAAATAATATAAAAATTAAAATAAATTCTTATTATTTACCCTCTTTATCATCTCCAAATACCATGAGGTCCCATGTAAATGGTCATGAAAGTTCTAAGCACTTGAACTGGTCACTCGAGTTCTTTTCCTATAATTTTATGAGGATTTAAGCATACTTCAAGCCAAAAATGGTTTCTTGGGAGGTTTTATTTAAAAAAAAAGGATTAAATAATTTTTTTTATACCCTAAAAACATTATTTAATCACTATAATATCTCACCAAGAGCCTATAATGAAACTGACCCCTGTATTGAAACTAGGTCTAGACCTTGCCAATGGGTCTGCTTGCACCTTTGAGCCAAAAGACTCCTATTTACAATTAAAATTCACTTTAATATATTTAAAACATAATTTTAACCCCCATGGTCATTATTTCAAACATTATAATTCTTGGCAAGGGTTGGAATTTTAAATGACCTTGCATTTGGAGCTAGATTTGCATGTTGCCTCACTAGGTCTTCTTGTAGACGTTATTGTCTATACAACCTTGTTTGAATTAAAACATTATATAAAGTTTTATAATGTTTTTACATGTTTTTTAAAGATATAAAAACCCTCTTTACTGACCACTTGACTTTTGGTTCACTATTCATCACTTTTCCTCAAAATTGCTAGTCTTATGCATGGGAAAAGTACCTTACCTCTAAGACAAAACAAAGACATATTAACATATTTTTTTGTTAAAATTGAATTTTTTAATATTAAAAATTTCATAATTACCAAATTAGCTATTTTTTTCCTAATTCCATGGTTAGGGGGTCTAACCATCTCAATATGCCTAAAAAGGCCTCAAAAACCCTATTTTTTTATATTTTCTTTGAAATCACCCATGGGTTGTTTATTAAAACATATATCATGATTATAATATATTTATAAATTTATTAAACCTTAATTTAATTCTCAAAAAAACTTTTAATCTATCTAAAACCTTTTTCCTCAATGAAATCTCCATGTTTACCCCTTGAACCAAGGGTTTCCTAGCATGTTTATATGGACTGAGTTCATTTTGCCAAGAGATAAAGGTATTTGGGAATATTTCGAGTGTATTATGATTTTTATTAAATCATATTAAAAAAATTTAAACCTTCCCTTCATCCTTAGGTATTCAAAATCTCATCTTGTTCCTTCCAAGCTAAACCCTACCTTGGTTGTAACAGTGGATTGAGATGTTTTCCTATAGATATATCTCTTTGAATATCCTATAAATATGTTAAATACCTTATATATACTTCTTAACTATCTTCTCATGGTCAATTTTATCACATTACCTTTAGTCTTAACTAATACTATCACCTTTAAGGCTTCAAATTGCTCGTTGCCTTCTATAGTCTTTTTGGCTTGGTTGTAGGTCACTTATAGGTTTGATTAGGGTAATATGGTAGATAATACCTTATTAAGTTCATATTTAAATTTACCAACCTGATTTACCACTTTTAATCCATATTATATGGTTAAAACCATCATAATCCATGCCTATACCTTGACTTCAATTGTTTGACCTCTATCACGATTCGTACAAAGGTTATAAGTGAACCTGGGATCCTTGATATTTATTTGAGGGTTGTGTTTATTGCTAAAAATTCATAATTTTATAAATATTTCACTTTAATTCACCTTGAAATAAAAAATTCAATATCAAAACATGAGTTGTTGACCACTACCTAATAACCCTACTATAAGTGAAACTTTTACCCTATATACGGATAGGATGTGGGCCTAGGAGATCATTACATCAAAGTACATATTATCTCATTAAATATTAGCTTAGTAGTGTATTTTTAACCATTTTTTATTTTTATCCCTTGATTTCATAGTCTAAGACTCCCAATATGAAGTGCAAGGTCATTTTCCTTCAAATTTGGTTGGTTTCACTATCAAGTTCAAGTGGTTTTCTGGGCAACTTTGAATCTCTAAAAGACCTCTCTCCCTTTATAATTTGATATTAAAACCTTGTGAAATATTTTCCATACTAAGTAACACAAGCCTAAACCTCAAGAGGTAATTTAAATATTCTTCATCCATCTCATATGATGCTTACAAAAAGTAAGAGGTTCTTTGTTTAGTACTTTTAGGGAAAACAATCCTAAACACAGTCTTTACTTTCACTACATGGTTTGACACCTTAAATTTCCATATTAATACCATAATATTCATTGTAAAAAAATTCTTTTCATAAAAATATCTCCAAAAAAGTCAAGTTACCTCATTTTCTCCATATATTTTCCTATAGGTATCCTGCTCAGCCACCTGTAGGTGTGCATTGACATGTTCTATATAGGTAGGATATGGAGTTGACAAGACTATTTCAAGGAAGAGCCTTAAAAAACTATTCAAGATAATTGATCAACCTTTTATAAAATTTCTCCATAAAAATGCACCTAGAACTAGCTTCAACACAAAAAATTCTAAGGTAGAAGACACTTGTAAATACATATGTTGACTATTAAGGGCTGATAGTGAGGATAAACACAACTTTTGGGTGTCGTTTTGACATGTCAAAGGTTCACAACTTATTACAGTATATCCAAATACATCTTAATGTATTCAAACCTATAAAAAAACCTTTGTGTTTTCATTCCAATGTAGATAACACTCCCTCAAAATATCTGCAAGTGCTTAAGGAGCTGACAGTTTGTGAACCATCCAAGCCTATAAGAGGCTTCCTTGAAATTTTATGGTATTTATAATATAATTGTGATGGATAATATATGGATGGGTAACTATAAATATGTGAAAACATCAAACCCATAAAAAACAAACACAAGAATAAAAAATTGGATCAAAAGGTGACCCTTCATGGTTGTAAATGCATAAAAAGCTACATGGAGTCTAAGTGATTGTTCATAAATGAGGAGGCACCAAAATGAAAATTATTTCTATTTATCTTAATTTAACTTATATACCTTTCATTCCCTATAATCACTCTTCCCAACTCCCCTTGTATGGTCCATATCGAGTGTTTGAAGCTGACCCTTTTTTGCTTACAAAGACAAAATAGAAGAAAAATAAGTTACAGATGAACTTTTTGATTAATTATCTAGACTCCAACCATGTAAATGTGTGTATGGAGGTAAAGAGACACATTTACCACATTTTTAACTAATGGTGAACTCAAGAAGTTTGTACAAGAGCCCAAAAGTGCCTAAAATCAAGGAAAACTCAGCATTTCTACACATAACTACCTATTAAACTAACACTAACCATGTTATAACTAATCCTAACCTCCTCCACATTTATATTCACTTTGGTGAAAATAATGATTACTCAACCCATCCGTAAAAGTTAATTAATAGGCTTAAAATATGGCCGAATGACCCTTTTTGCATGTGAAACTTAGCAAGTGACCAATTTCTGACTTGAAGACACCTTGAAAAATATAAAATACCATATTAGGACAAATCCAACACAATTTGTAACTTTTAAAAAGTTTGAATAGGTTTGACCAAGGTTGACTTTGGTTGACTAGCCTATTACAAGGAGGGCAGGCTTTAACAAGGACAAGAGGAAGGATAAGTAAGATGATAGACCAACATGACACCCTATAGGACATATGGAAACCTTATTAAAAATTTAAAAAATATCAGGGGTTGACCCAATTTGATTAGAAGTAAAATTTCGTCAATAATTATATTTACCATGTTTAGTTCTATAAAACTATAAATTTATAATCAACTATTTCAATCAGGTCAACTCTGTTATGTTTTATTTATATAACTTGGTTAACAAGGTAAGCCTTGTTCTATTTATTTATCTTCTTAGTTCAATAAAATGGAATTTAATTACATTTATATTAATTAAACTCACTTTAATATTTAGTTGGTTCCCTATTTATTTACTTTATAAAACTGCAAATTATCTTTCAAAACATTGATTTTCATTCTTATTTTCACTTTATTTGGTTCTCCCTAGAAAATGTGTTGATAATTTTCCAATTACTTAGTTAATTTTATGAAGGGTTACTTGATACTCTATTTACGATCCTTGTCAATAATTTACATATATCTTGGCATTAGAGGCTTGCCCTAATACTCATAGCCATAATAAGAGCTAAATGTAGTATTTAGTTTCTACTTACCTCATGCTATTTTAGAAACACCTAGGATTTTCCTCTTTATTAAACCCTAGGAATCTAACCATCTATTTTTTTATGTCGTACATCGGTTAGTGGTTAAAGCTATAGACATCCAACTCCTATCTCCATTGTTTTGAAATTGTCAATCTAACCAATATTCTATGACAATGCACAATCTGGGCCAAAATCACTAAAATACACAATTTTTTTTGAGCTTGTCATGTACATGTGCTGATTTAGGATAATGTATACCTAAATGGGGAAATACATTTTATGTGATTATTATCTTTTCTCAAAACACTTCAAGTCAATTTTTGACCATGTAAAATGATGTTCAAGACCATCGAAATCTTCTAATTTGGTAGTGTACATCACATACATGTGTTATTTCATGTCCACAATGCCCTAACTAAGGTATTATTATATATACAACTGACACGTTCTTCTAATTATACTCTAATCACATTACAAATTCATAAAATGACACTTTTGACTAGGTTGATTAGGCATACAGTATATTTAC
This sequence comes from Torreya grandis, assembly GCA_037957365.1. Taxonomy (NCBI): domain Eukaryota; kingdom Viridiplantae; phylum Streptophyta; class Pinopsida; order Cupressales; family Taxaceae; genus Torreya; species Torreya grandis. The sequence goes on from JARHVA010000414.1 coordinate 4,779,412, forward strand.
AAAGAATTGTAGAAAAATTAAGAGAAGCCACTTAAGAAAACTAAACCAAATCAAGAACTTAAGTAAATAATCCATGGAAGTTATTGAAAATCTATTAATTGGAAATTCATTCCTCAAATCTACATCACCCTATGACATAATCAATGGGGTAGTATCCATAAGCCATTAATGGAATAAATATTAGGATTAAGCCTTCCCATGCCTCATTAATGCTCTATTTTGCCAAATATTTATGTCTTGTCCCTCCAAAATTAAATCACTTTATGGCCACACATATTGATCTCAAGATGGGCAGTCATAGCTGATCCTAAACATTTTTAGAAAGCTATAAATACATGACCCAAGTCCACCATTTTTAATATTCCATTATACAAACTTACTATACATAAATTGATATAGAAATTCTTCACCTATTTTCACTATTTGATCAAACTCATGAGCCTGAGCCATCGGTACACTAGGAAATGATGGAGAAGCAAGATACTCATCATTAATGTAGACTTGGAGTACCAAATCCATGGAAAACATGATTCTTGGCCACACTTGGAAGGAGGGATACTAGTTGGAAGGTTTTCTAGTATTTCATATTTAAATAACTCTTCGATTTCATTTTTAACACACCATAAGGGAGTGGGCTTGATGTTTTATTATCTATATGTTTATTTATAAGATATTTATTAACTAATGAATGGACTAACACATCTAGTAATCCTACTCTACATTTTGGCATGTTAGATAGGACTTACACCTCACACAAGTTTTTAATTTTGCATTTAGACCCTCTTTGAGGTTGTTTTACACTTCTTTTCCCCTCTTTTTATTTTTCCATAGTTTTTGATACAAAAATTAGGATCAACCTGTGAAATGATAAGATTTCTCTATAAGTCAATGGGATCAACATAAGCTTAGGTGAGATCAACCTTTTAAATGGCAAGAATGTACACATGAACACCAAGATCGATTATATACATTCTTATCTACATATGTGTTTTACATGATTGATGAGATTGGTCTGTGAGTCAATGAGATTGCTATATAAAATGATGGGAATACATTGCAGATCAACAAGAACACTCTATGGATTATTAGGATCATTCTATTAAATGATGAGATCACTCTGGACTAAAAACTAATAGATGACTATTATTTTATTTTAATGATTTTTTTTTTCATTTTGTTGGGATTGCCTTGTGCTTTGGCAAGTTTGCACTTCTAAGTAGTGATATTTCCTTGTCAAACAATGAGATTACAAACAAGTTTTATCTTTATTCTATATTTTAATAGGTCATCCTATGGAATAAAAGGAATTATTTGGTAAATGGTGAGGTCACACTGTGAATTGGTGAGATCAGCCTACACAAGAAAAATAGATACTTAAACAACAAGATAGAAGTTTGTTCTAACAAGTCATGCCCTCGTTTTAGAATTCTAACACCTTTTTGTAGGATTTAAGGCATATAGTTTCCATTATAGTAGTAAAACAAAGGAAAAATTAATTCATACTTCATTTTTGTATCTTAAAGGGAACTCACACATTAGTTAAACACTCTTAAGAGTTATAATTTCTTACTTGTTTATTTGAAACTATTTATTTTTTTAGCAAAATGAGTGTTGCCTGTATTCTCTCCTCCCATCCCCTTTAGGGAACTTGGGAGACTAAAATTTCTTGTTATTTTCATTTTTGAATTATTCAAAGGTGTGAAAATAAATTTTCTATGGCCCTCCTCAAATTTGTATGGTTTGGGTGATCCTAAAATGACCTTAAAGTCTTTCCACTTGTCTTTATTTTTATGCACTTTGGCTTGTGATTGGGAGTTCATAACCTACTCATGGGTTATTTAGGGAAAAATTTACCTATGAATTTATCTCCAAAAATTATTTTAACCCCACTCCATAGTGGGTTATATAAATTGAGTTGGTGAATCACTAGGAAGGTAGTTTATGTAGTTAAACTATCTTCATTAATGACTACTGCCCTATGAATGTATGATCAACTTGGACATCACACTACACTAAAAAAGTGATGGATGTAGTGTTTATGAAAAGGACAAGATATTTTCACAAGAATCTAATTAATTTGGAACTAATTTATGTTATAATATCTTATGTTAGCCACACTTAGGACCATACAAATGCACAAAAAAATAGTATTAGAATAACCCAACTTACCATGGACATATTGTTAATTTAAGGAGAGTATCCCAAAGTTCCATGTCATAGTACACACTCTTGAGAGAAGATGGAGCATAAAAAACCTAATTTCCATGTGTTTTTATTTTTGTATTGATAATTAAAATCCTCTCAAGGGCACGTATATAGACAACATTTCATAATATCATGCAACCTTGTCATTTTTAAGACTTTGGATGTTACACTTAGGTGTTTTTCCATTTTATCCTTTACTTGCATGGTATTTTTGAGTCTAACACTATTTTATAACCAAAACATGTTGTAAGACCAAACATTTTATTATACACCATTTTATTTGAACAAAGAGGCATTACACTAACCAAATCAAAATCACTTTTTGCTTTGTTCAGAGCATCATTTAGAACATTATGTTTATATTTTCTAAACAATGTTATGATTTAAATTTGAGTCTAGAAAATTTTCCCACTTTGAAAAATCTCAAAGTCCTTCATTTTATTTCTAAATTTTAAATCTCACCTTTATAAATTATAAACTAAGGTGCTATTGATTTACCATTTGCACTTTGTTTGAGTAAAATTGGATATGATTTCCCATTTGGATTGAAGTTTGTTACCTAGACTCATCACCCTTTTTATTCTCATTGTAGACTTATATTGTGTTATGTTCACTCACTCTCTAGGTTATTATATCCTTCTACATCATATTAATATGTGGTGGAATTGTGTTTATTATTTGTTTTTAGCTTTATACTTGGGATTCCTTGTGTTAATTCACATTTTGAGCTTCTTGGTTTGCATTTTTATCTTCCTAATCAAAAATACCTTCTTCTAATTCTCTAGTCATAACTCATCATAGTTGTATCTATATTTTATGTTATCAAGGTATATTTGACCTATGTTTATTGTGCTAGCCTACACTTTAGGTTTTAAAGTTATCTTACCCTCATCTAATTTGACAATTTCAACCAACCAAAGTTCAGTAAATTTATAACCATTTTCATCTAATTATGTAGTACTATGCCACTTATTTTTATTATAATATCATTTTACCTTATCATTTGTTTAAATAAATATGAATCACCATTTTAATGTTTGCAAAACAAATTTCACATCTTAGAAAATGAAGAAAATAATCTTCTAAGCATGATGCAAAGGTATACTCGTAGTGGGGTCTCTTATATCCCTAGTTTTAAGGAATAGCATTTTTATGATGGATAGGATACTTCCATTGTGTTCTAATATATCCTAACAACCATAGGTTCTAAGTAAGATTATTATGAACATCAACCCTTAGAATATAAATATGAATCCCTCTTAAGGTTGATAGAATCAATCACTAAGTTACCACCAAGTTTCCCTATGGAATAATTGCACAAGTTAGTTATGGTAGAAGAGAATTACCGAGAGAAATATCTTGTTCATCTTGAAAAATATAACATTACTTCTATAGAAATAAAATAAATGATCATAGAGTTTTCAATTAATGATCAAGATCTTGCTACCAAGATCAAGAAAATAAGTCAATGATACATGAAATAGTTTATAATGGACTTAACTGACTCTTTGGATACAACTTTGATAAATAATAATGTTTCTAAGGAAAAAAATGGGATAGAATAAATAAAACATACCCTCATTGAGAACACATCTACAATAGATCCTGGCATTTCATCTAAACAAAATAAACCTAGGTATACTTTATAACATGTTTTGTCAGATATGGAGCATACATTTTTCAATCACCAAGAGGATCATGTCCCTTAATAGAACCAAGGGATGAAAAACTCAATGCATGTTCAGGGTATTTCTCAAAACACTTTTGAAATTTCCTCTCAAGTAACATTTCCTTTGGTGAAGTAACCCTAGACTCCTCAAAACCAACATTATGCTTACAATTCATGGTGGGAGATTTTAGGGAACATTTATCAACCTAAGAATCAGTGGCTAATCTACTAAACTCAAGGAGAGAACTAAAACAAATTTGCATATCATAGGGTTTATATACCTAATGAAACAATGAAATAGGGGCATATACCACCACAATAAAATTATATTCCACCTATAAATATACCAAACATGTAGGAGTAGAATTCATTGAACGAAATCATGTCAAGATTAGAGAAGGGAAATCAAGTTAAGAAATACAAGTTTGATTAGATATGTACATATCAATTTGACTTAATATTCTCTAAGTCCCATTTACACCTCACTTTGAGGCACCTAAATTTGAAAAATACAAAGTAAATGGTGACCCTCAAGAATATTTTCAGGCATTTTTGTACTATGCTAAAAGGGAACTTATAGTATTTTTTATCTTCTTCACTTGTTTCCATGCAGTTTGGATAGACAAAATTTAGATTGCCACCTCAAGCTACCTAAGGGATTGGTGGTAGATTGGAATGATTTATTTAAGAAAAAATTCAACCATTTCTCTTACAACATTGAACATGATTTGATCATGGTTGATTTGTGTAAATCTAAACAATAAGATGTACAAAGGTTTAGAGCATATATACAATGATGGAGAGTATTAACTACACACTTTCAACATAATTTTCCATATAAATAGTTAGTTGATATTTTTCACATAACCTACACCTTGAGGTGGCTTATAATCTATGACTCACTTATGCAAATATATTCAAACAAATCATAGATAAGGGTGTATAGATTGAGAAGGCACTTATAATTAAAGGACTTATCAAGATTTATTCACATGGTTATATGTTTAATAAGACCCAATCACTTATTTAAGCTATTGTAGTAGAGAAACCTAAGGGGTTTAACAAGAATAATAACATGGTAGGGAATGGGGTGACCAAATGTACAAATGTAAAAATGGCATAGGCTCTACTAGATCTAAATGAGCAACCAGCCCCACCTAATCCACCAAATACTTTACAAATGCCTCCTCTATGAAGAGCATTCAATAAATATAGAGTATTCAACAAACTAGGAGAGCCTATTGAAGTTGTATTTTAAAAGCTCATAGTAACTAATCTAATTTTGTTGCCTATACCAAGGTTGTTACCCAAAGATCAACCCAAACTTGATTGGTATCAGGTAGATGCATTTTTCAACTTCCCTCATGTTATTATCCATGGTGTTTAGCGATGTGTTCAATTGATACATCTTAGTGAATATTTCATCAAAACAATGAAATAGAAGTGAAACACATAACATAAAACACTAGTTAGGATATGGGAATCTATAAAGACCCATTTTGTCATCATAATTAGCAACCACTAAGAAATAATCATAATTAAAGGAAAATCCAACATAAAAACACAAGGCCAAAATCATAATCATCATGACTATAATCAAGATCATAATACCCATGCTAATAACCTAGGTTATAACAACATGACTTATGATTAAAATGGTACCATGGGACATATTTAGTTAAACCAAATTACTACCATCACTATAAAATATTGTGAACCATATTTTGATTCTTGAAGAATTGGAAACCTAATTATAGGTTCAACACCCTCTTCTTTAAGTAATATTGCATTAGATTCAAATAATTTCATTATGCCTTGGTTTCAACTGGTTATTATTTTTAGACCCCCTTCTTCTAATTATAATGGCTCCATGCCAACTGTATATTATGAAATCACAACTAGAAACTCATGGGTAACCCTTTAGGGCCCTTTTACCTCTTTTAACACTAGACCTAACATTAGCACTATGCCTTTAGATCCAAATTTGAACACTATACTAGCCAAGGCTAAACCTTCTCATGTTTCTATTGAAAAGATGTATAGTATCTCAGACCAAATAAGTAAAACCCATATGAAAATTTATATTTTAGACCTTTTACATATGTCTAAAGTCCATAGAACTATTTTAAATGATTTATTTCAATAATCCACTATTCACTAGGACATTAACCCTAAACAATTATAAACACTTGTAGGACATTTGTCTCCTCTTCGACAAGTTACATTTGATCAAATAGATATGTCTACTCTTGGTCCTATCCATAACAACCCCTTATATATTGAATTCATCATTTAAAACCATAAACTCAAGTAGTCTCTTATAGATGATGGTTCAAAGATAAATATAGTGTACATCTAGCTAGTATAATGATTACATTATACTACAAAGGAAATCTATTTAGAAACAATCATGATCAAGGCATATGACAATGCTAAAAGTGAATATTTTGAAACTATTTATTTGCCAATCATTATTGGTTTTGTGTTCCATCATACTCTATACCATATTATGGATATTAGATTACCTTATAACATAATTCTTGGTTATCCTTAGATCCATGAAGTATAGGTCATCCCATCTACCTTTCACCAATGTCTCAAGTTACCTCATTATGGGATCAAAGTCACCATTCTTATTGATCTCCAACCCTGTCAATATTGCAAGCATGTAGAGGTTGAATTTCATAATTAATACTATTGCCCTGGTTCTAAATTCATCATAAATAATAAAAAGAAATAGTTTTGCATCCACCAAAATCTAATTATATTAATCCAAGTGACCTTGCTTCCACCATTTCTCACAAACCTTATGCAACATGTCACTATTGAGGATGTAGACATTTGTACATATCATTTTAAATATGCCTTCCATATTGATAGTTTTTTCAAGTATCCTAAATCTTTAGGAAAACCCAAACCTTCCCCAAGACCTTATAGGCCCAACATGATTTTTTAAAATATGAAAGACATGCACAAACCACTAATGGTATTTGTTAATGTTACTTCACCAAATAATGATCAAAAATCCATTATTGAAGGAGACTGGTTATATTCTAATGACATTATTGATTATTTTTATAATATTAAATATAATATCCCTAATTGTATTGTGGATAATTTTTAGAATATAAAAAATGGCCTCAGGCCATGAGAGCAAGGAATCCTAGAAAAATTATTAGTAGGTAGACCTAACATGAGCCAAGGTCTTGGATTTATACTACCTAGGGGTGACCTCATGTATTTAGATAGCGATTCTTTTGAATCAATTAGAAATGACACTCCTAGAAGAGATGTAATATCCCATTATAATATTTATTATGAGTTTGTTGGCATAGACCTATTTGACTCAAAATCCATTATGACTATCACATCCATTGTCCCCTTTACCTTTTCCATCCCAAACTCATTGATTGGGACAATAAAAATTATGTCATACCCCTTGATGACTTTTAGAATGAAGAATTTATTGCCAAGTACATGGTCCTCAGAGATGGATTACCAATTGGTGATCATAATCAAGTATTTGAATTTTCCTTAGACCTTTTTACCTACTTTAGAGAGCAGGAAAACTTTATTGGTCATGAATAAGATAAAACATCAAGATCCTCAAGTGAAAAATTCTTTGAGGCACTCATTGATGAAGGAAATAGCAAAGAAAAATACAAGCCCTTGAGTGAAAACTTGTCTTAGGCATTCTTATATAGGAATGTTTTCTCATCTTTAAAGGATGCACAAGGTCCATCAAGTCCCAATTTCATAGCTAGTGTTATTATCACATCCAAACAACAAAAAGTATTTGAGTGTCTTCCTCTCAACTTTATTGAGATATTTACTAGTTAGACATTACCTGAACTAGTAGATTTAGATTCTTATCATTATTCAAAGATTTGGGAATAACAACCAAAGGTTAAAGTAGAAGAAGAGGATCAAGTTCAACTTATACCTACTATTTTAGAAGATGGTTCTAGACTCTTTGTATAAAACACTACTAAAATGAACCTAGGGACTTATGATAATCTAGAAATTGTTTATCTTGGAGCTTCCCTCACTAATGAAGAATGTGACTAAATTGTCACCATATTAAGGGATTTCATTGATATCTTTGCATGGGTTTATTCTAGCATGATATAAGTAGACTCTGACCTAGTTGTACATCAACTTATTGTACATCCAGATTCTAAGCTAGTCAAAACAAAAATTGATAAATATGCATCCATGCATCACTCTTTTAGTAAAAGTGGAATTGTAGAAACTATTAGGATTAGGTTTCATCTGACCACTAAAATACTCTAAATATATATCAAATATAGTCCCAATTAGTAAAAATCCATAGGGTATATGCATTTATACTAATTTTAGAGATATCAATAATGTGTTTCCCAAAGATAATTTTCCTTTGCCAAATATTGATATGATTTTTTATTCTACTACTCTATATGAGATGTTGTCCCTTATGGATGGATTTTTAGGATATACTCAGATCAAGATAGCTCTACAATACTAGGACAAAACTACCTTCACCATTATGTGGGGAACATTTTATTATCAAGTCATGCCATTTAACTTGAAGAACACTATGTCCACCTATCAACATTTTATTACTTCCATCTTATATGACATGATGCATGATATCAGTGGGGACTGTGTTGATGACATCATAGCTAAATCAATAATATGTGTCAAATATCTTAACTTTATATGAAGGACATTTGAGAGACTTCATGAGTGAAAGGTTCATTTAAATCCAAAGAAGTGTGTCTTTAGAATCACTTTGGGGAAATTTATAGGGTTCATTATGTCATAAAGAGGGATTGAGGTGGATCCTACTAAGGTTAAATCCATTTTATAATTACCTCCACATTCTAACCTTAAATAGCTCTATAGCCTATAAGGAAAGACTCAATCTCTTCTTAGGTTCATTTCACAACTGGTAGACAAGTGCCACCCATTTACACACCTATTGAAGAAAAGGGGTAAAGTTTCAATGGGATAAAAAGTGTCAATTATAATTTGTAAAGCTCACAACATACTTTTCCAACCTGTCAGTTTTGAGATTAACAACACCTAGATGAGCATTGCTTCTTTATATTTTAGTGAGCACACAAGCATTGAAAGCACTCATATCGCAACATGATGATCAAGGAAAGGAACATGAAATTTATTATTTGAGTCTCACACTTGTGTCTTATGAGAATAATTATATGCCTATTGAGAAGGCTTGTTTAGTAATGGTGTTCACCTCCCAAAAGTTGTGACACTATATGGAAAATAAGAAAACTATTGTTATTACTAAAGTGGACCCCATCAAATATTTATTATCCAAGGTAACTCTCATAGGTCACATGGCCAAATGGGTCATGATATTAAGTGAATTTGATGTTGGGTACTAAAATCAAAAATCTATTAAAGGGTAGTTCATTGTAGATCAACTTGTAAAATCCCCTATTATAGATACTCAACCACTCAAATGTGATTTTCCTAATGATTATATTATGACAATAGAAGTACTACATGAACCTACACAATGGAAATTATACTTTTATGGATCATTTGCATCCCATGGATATGGGGCTAGTATTTTATTGATTACATTAGAATGATATATGATTCCCAAGGTATTTCATAGTGGTTTTCATTATACCAATAATATGGCCAAATATGAAGCTTTTATTAAAGGACTTAATCTTATAGTGTAGTGGATATCCAACACTTAATAATCAATGGGGATTCCCAATTGATTATAAATCAAGCTACATATTAGTATTAGACTAGAGATGACAAACTTGTACCTTACAAGCATAATGTTGATAATCTCAAGACCTACTTCAAATCTCTAAAATTTGAACAGGAACCATGGGATAATAATAGATTAGATAATGCCATGGAAATTATCAAGTCCATTATAAAAATTATTAATAGTACTAAAGAGTATCAGTTTCTCATTAAAAATATTCTACTGCCTACTCCTGTCTTACCAAATTTAGAGAGTGTAGGCACCATTTCTATCCTAATCCCCCACCTTAACTACCTTGGTTTTAAGACATTTATAATTATTTTCATGACCAATTTTTTCCACCTAACCTTTCCAATAAATGACATAAAATTTTATTTCATCACATAGCTCATTATACCCTCATTACAAACATGCTTTATTATAAAGGCTATAATGGAATGTTGCTTCATTGTTTACCTTCTTGATAATCCAAGTTAATGCTTAAGGAGGTTCATGAAGGAATGTGTAAGGCCCACACTAATGGTTTAGTATTAGCCAAAAAGCTTTTAAAAATAGGTTAATATTGGCCTAAGATGGAAATATATGCTTTTAATTATGTTAGGAAGTGTGTTGCTTATCAACAACATGGTGATTTGATACATGCACCTTACTTGACACTTTATCCTATCACTACACCATATTTGTTCTTTTCATGGGGCTTCTATCTCATAAATAAAATTAACCCAACATATTATGATGGTCATAAACATATTCTCACTACTACCAAGTATTTTACTAAGTAGATCGAGGCCATTCCTCTCACTTACATCATTAGGAAACAAATTTCCAAGTTTATACACTACCATATCATCTTCCATTATGGTATCCTACTTGTATTATATCTGATAATGGTGGATCATTTGTAAACCAAGATGTTAAGGATATTTGTTCATAATTCAAAATCAATCACAAGAAATCCACAACATATAATCTACAAGATAATGGTCAAGTTGAGGCATCAAATAAAACCATCATTATCATCTTAAAGAATATTTTTAATGACGTTGGACATTATTAGCACCTATAAATTTTTCTTTCCCTATGGGATTATTATACTAGTCATCAAACCCTCATACCAACCACTCCATACTCCCTTATATATGGCAAAGAAGATATTATCCCAATTGATATTTGTCTACCTTCACTACAGGTATCCTTGGAGAATATTGAATATGTGAAGATTATAGAGTCTCCAAGTTATAAGAGATAGAACTCCTTGATGACAAGCATTTGGCCACTCTAGAGAACTTGCAAGCTTATCAAAACAAATTGTGTAGAAGATATAACAAGTGCATTCCCCTTAGGGAGTTTGAAATTGGTGATTTGGTCTTAAAAGAGAATCAAAATAACATTAATGTTGAATGTGAAAACAAGGGTAAATTTCAACCCAATTGGTTGGGTCCATATGTTATCATAGTAAATTATGGATTAGGGGCATATCGACTAGCTATTCCAAATGGTGAAGAACTTCAAGAGCCCATGAATATTATACATCTAAAGTGGTTATATGCTTGATAGCCTTTTAAAACATTATCTACAAGACCCTTTAGTTAGGGGTAACTTGTGATGAAGTCATTTTATCCCACTATTATATCCTAAACCATCCAATCTTGGACCATTTTGATTCTATCTTGACCTACCCTAGACCATTATAACACAAACAATATTATTTTATGACTCTGGACCATTAAAACTCTAGACCATTGGTACTTTGGATCATTTATATTCCACTAGAATCTTTTTAACCCACTCTAAACCATTCATTTCTAGACCATATTTATTTTGTCTCTTTCTACCCTAGATTGTTCTACTTCAAATAATATCATGTTAAAAACCTAACCCATTGTAACCTAGATAGTTCTACCCCTTAACCAATTATGATCTTGATGATGACTCATAGGCATTCTAGACATACTCAATGTTATTTATACAAAATAATTCTACCTAAATAGTATTTTATAGCTTCCTCTTATAGAATAATGAACATGGATGCAACAACACATGGTTTTTACCTATTGAATGGTTCTTCAATTATATCCAGCACTGCATACTATTCTATTATTAGTTTGTTGTTATTTGGTAGGCATTATTGCCTTAACAGGATAACATATACCATTGTAGTTGGTTTAGCTATTTTACTTACATATGGACATGGAACTCCTCAGCTAGGTACTTTTTATGTGCAATTGTCTATATTCATTCATAATGTTGTAGTTATTTTATCTCTTTTACTTACCTATGGATGTGTAACTCCTTAGCTAAGTGGTTTTATGTTCCATTATTTATATTCATGATCCCCCATTGTAATCGATTTAGTTGTTGTTTGAACTCTTCCCTATGGAAGTTAATATCTTTGATTAGGTAGTTCCTTGTGCCTTTTATTAATATCTTGTTTGTATTTCTTATCCCAAAAACACAAAAGATTAGAAATGATCAATAGAAAGAACAAAAACATTATCTTACACTTTTGTCTATTTTAATCCCATGCTCTTGCCATTTGTAAGGTAATCATTTAAATGCACTCATCATTTTATGAGCCCATTTCCTTATTCTTATACAATACAAACCATGTTTTATTATCATCACTTTTATTCTATCCCATATCATGAGAGAAATACATTTGACTTGAAGTTCATGATGTATCTTGCATCCATGAAACTATGTAGGTAATGCCCACTTGCCTCATGCATCTATATTCAGCTCGACCACCCCTTCTTTTTCTTCTATTTTCCCCCATTTTGATTTGTCTCATTTCCTTATCCCTTGGGGGCAACTTTGTAAGCATTTTTATTATCTCATTGTGATACATGGAATCATTTATTATAATATGGGACACCCTATCATAGAGAGTAATACCTCTATTACATATACACAAACAATTATTTTTTGATTTCACTAACATTGTGATTAACCTTTGTTTGTGTGTGTTTATTTTCTTTTTTATTATTATTTTATTGTGATTTATTATTTTTCCATTTATTTTTATTAGTGTTTTGTTGTTAATTTGTTAGTTTGTAATTATATTGTGTTGTGTTCTTATTTTTTATTGGTGTTTTGTTGTGTTTTCATTATTGTGTTGTTGAGTTATTTTCTTTATTGTTGTTTTATTATTTGTTCATTCTTTATTAGTAATTTTTCTTTGTTTCATATTAGTTTGTTGTACCTCTCTTGCTATCTCTTGTTTTACTATTTGGTTTTTTTATTTGTATTATTTTGTTCTTTTATGTTTGAATGCATTCTATAAACATTTTTAGTCTAGTTTTCATTTAGGCTTAATTTAGTTAGAGTTTTATTTGACTTATTTTTTTAATTTTTATTTTTTCTAAGACAAATCTTGTTAATACACATGGATATTCAATATTTATATATTGATTTCATTTTGTTTATTATGTTTTTCTTGTTTTGCTCTTATAAAATCTTGTTCCTACTTAAATCTTGATTGTTCATATCTAAATTTTAAGTTAGGTTAGATTTGTGTATTGCTTTTATCTTTATTTTTTCTGTTTAAATATATATAGTTGTAACTTATATTTTGGTAAAACATTTATCATTATTTTTAGTTATAAATATTCACATTTGAACCAACCATTTGCAATTGAAATGCAATTTTATTATATGTTACTCATACTTATGATGCATAATTTAAATTTACTATATTAAACACCAAGTGCTCCAAATCTAAAAGTCAATGAAGCATTGAAGATCATTTCCAAATGAACCATACCTAACATGTGATTATAGGCAAGATGTACATCTCTTGGCATACACTATGAGTCTAATTGACTATTTTTATGATTATTCTGGGACATGCATCTCTTAAATTATATTATAGCATCTAGTCATACATAAAATAGAATAAATAAATCAATATCCATATGTTAACTAAGGGCATGCATCTCCTAGAATTATCATATTACACTATATCATAACAAGATCAATATAAATGCAAATATCATGTGGCAATGAAAGGATATTAAACAGACCATCTACACATAGAAGTACATCAAAAATGAGTCCCCATAACAACCTATAATGTAGTTGTATATTTCACCAACCACTCTAACTCTATCTCGAGCCTCATCCTAGTAGTCTAGCTAGTCTATTGTGACCTCATATACTCCCTATAGGATGACACTCTCTACTCTACAATAATTGTTACCTTGTATGCTCACCTATAATAGGATATCTCATCCTTGGCATGTAGGACATAATATTTCATGTATAAGGCATCATCCTTGATCATAATCACATTGGCCAAGGCTCTCACTAACCCTACTCCTGTATCTTCCCTAGTGATATGTAACTCATCTCTCTCCTGAGTCAACCTCTACTTCTCCATCCAAGTAAAGTTTACTCGTTAACCATAGTCACATACTCCATGTCTCATGTGGATAATTAGGCCTAAATTCATACTTGTTATACCAAATGACCCTTGAGACCTATAATCTCTATGCCCCTAGTTATGATCAAGACCTGTAACCTCATGGTCTCCCCTTATGTAATAACTAACTATGCATGTAACTCAGCCATACTAATTTATAACCTTTATATCTCATAAATGCATGTGGATGTCTCCCTCTAGAGCCTATTAATTAGTGTTAGGTCCTATATGGACCTCCTTATGATTGAGGATCCATCCCTTCCTATCCATGTCATTATTCATATACCTATCTCAGAGGGCCCTAACTCTTTGAATCCTATTCCTATACTTGGGGCATCCCCTATCTCCACATCCTAACCATCTGGCTTAGCTATCTCCACATCCTATACCAAATCCTACTACCTATAATTATATAAAAATTATATTGAAATGGAAAAATGGATGGTTAGTTGTACTATCACTTGATCTTGCTATTGTGTTGGGGCCTATCCTTGATCCCTCCTCATCTTCACCCATCATTGTCTCAAAATTGGCTATTGGGGTAATGGCTTAGTAAAATGGATGGGTCATACTCCTAACCACCATAAAAACATATGCCTATATCATCCTTGCATCTATAAATCTACTATTTGAATCACAAAATGCATTTACCACCCTCTCATAATCAATCACTACCTCTTTTTTGGGCACTGGTGGACCCCACTCCCTGATCTCCCTAGTCACATGAGAAAAGTAATGTGGACCCTTGAGAATGTCTTATTACATCCCAAACTATCACTAGACATGATATGGTCTCTACCTCTCCATGATGTAATCATTTCACCCTATGATATATCATGGGGTGATCATGTATCTGATCATAAATAGGTCTTCCACCAATGTGAACTATGTCCATATATAAGGGTGCCAAATGAAATCACCATCCTCCATCTCATTGATGGCCCACTTATAATAGGGTAGGCCCCCAAATGTCCCTATATCATTTATATTATTGATTACCATGACCAAGCCATAGGATCCTCTAGTCCCCTTTGATACCTTGGCCCCACTAGCTATGTGGTCATAATATGCTCCCATGACCACACCTTCAATAATATGATTTGGCTTATGCTCTACCCTCCTTTGTACATGATCATATGTAAATATATATACAACTATGCTAAAATCACAAATCCTCAGGTGAATCAAATCATATGGTTGAACATATATTGTACTATGTTAGTCAACTCCAAAATAAAATATCACCCACTCTTGTCAAGTAGTATAAGGCTATTGGTAAGAGATATCAAAACCACTACCTCCAAGGGGGGTTCTCCCCTATCCTATTGCACCCTTTGAGGGACAATCCAAGTCCTCTAGTGTATGTACATCAACGCACTCATCTATTTTATCTTACTTGCTTAACCCAAGTAAGTTATCCATCACCACCTATCTCCTTGCACCCATCCATGTAATCCCAAGTCCTTACATGGCTAATCACAAAATCTAATGCACATCTTCTAGTTTCACCATCACCTCCCTAGTTGGTAGGTGAAAGGTATAAGTATTGGAGTTCCATATCTCTACCAGTGATGAGAAATAAGCTCTATCTACATGATTAATTGTCAAGCATGTCAAGTGATATAGGTCTACTCTAATTAAGATGCCCACAAGATCATTTGTCATGAGCTCTATCATTGTAGAACTTAAGAGGCCCTCCCATAATGTGATAACTATTACTCACTCCTACAAATCAAAAGGTCAGGATAATATCAATTATCTTTCTAAAATTATATTCTTCTAATTTTGAGGCCTAGACTAAAACTCTATATACCTTTACCTATCTTCTTCTAATTTTGAGCCTAGTTTGAACCCCAATGGGCCCCATCCTAATTTTTTCTAGTAATCTCACCATTATTTTAATAATCCTACTATTTAGAAAGACATTATTTCTATTTCATAGGATGTTCCTACTATTTCATGGGATGTTCCCACTCTTTTCCACCACCTCACCAATCTATAGATCATTCCCACCATTTGGTAGGCAATCTTGATGATTCTGGAAAACTCACCATTTAATAGGGCAAAATTCAACCAAAACTATGAAATCACCATTGTCTTGGTGATATTGCCTTTTTGACCCATTATCCCATCAATGGATCGATGAGATCACTAATCTTTTGGTATTCCTACCATTTTTGTGGGTGAACTTGCCAATTTTTGAATTTAGAAAATGGTGGGATTGCCCCAACTACCCCACCCTACATGAAATAAATGTGTTAAATGATAAATTTAAAAACACAAAAAGATAACTATAGATGCCCCACTCCTTATTGGTCACTGGTACTCTCTCACATAATCCTTAAAATGTTAGTGGTGCAAAATATTAGCCATTTTTCTTAGCTCACTCTTTTATAAATATCAGAGCTCTAAATTTACTATAGCTAGTGTGTAAATGACTTTTTTTTACCCCTTAAGGTTAAAATATAGTAATTGTTTAAAAAATTTCACCCCCTAGGCCTATAGTTATTTCATTTTATCCTCCTTGGATAATAATTTATCCCCATTGATCTATTTTCCCTCTCACTTTCATCTAATTACTCCATTTTTAGCCTTTTTTACTAAAATTAACAAGATTATAAATGTTTTCTATTGAGGGTCCATCCATCAAATATTTTTAAATTTTTCTATTTTCCCCTCAAAGGGGAATCATAAGACACCCAAACAATGTTTGAGGTATTTCATACACCTGTTCATCCATAATTCATGCAAACTTTAAAAATGAAAAATGGGAATGAAATTTAGTTCTTCTAATTAGTGAATTTTTTATTCTTTAAAAATATGCCACTTTAACTAAATGTGTCACCTTGCCTTCTCAGATAAGGGGAAAATGTAGACATCAAATTACTATCACTATTATTCTAATATTGTTAATCTAAGTAATATTTTTATGACAATGCATAATATGGGCTAAAATTACTAAAATGCACTAAATGGTTTTAGCTTGTCATGTATAGATGTCGATTTAGGCTAATGTATCCATGAATGGGATAATGCATTTTATGTGATTATTATATTTTATGAATATACTATAAATCAAATTGTAACCATGAAAAATGATGATTTGGACCATTGAATTCTTCTAATTCAGTAGCACACACCATGTGCATGTGTTATTTTGTGTCCATAATGCCCTAACTAAGGTATTATTCTATACACAGCTGACACTTTATTTTGATTATACTCTAGTCAAATTATGAATTCATAAAATGATATTTTTGACTATATTGATTAAGCATTCAAAAAATTTCCAAATAATTATAAAAAATGAAGAGAAGTCACTCAAGTAAATTAAACTAAATCAAGAGCTTAAGTAAAAACTCCATGGAAGTTATTGAAAATCTATCAATTGGAAATTCATTTCTCAAATCTACATAACCCTATGGCATCATCAATGGGGTGGAATCCATAATACATTAATGGAACAAATATCAAGATTAATCCTTCCCATGAATCATTAATTCCCTATTTCTCTAAATATTTATTGTTTGTCCCTCCAAAATTGAATCAATTTATGGCCATACATCTTGATCTCAAGATAGATGGTCATAGATGATCTTGAAATTTTTTAGAAAGCTATAAATACATGAGACAAGATCACCATTTTTAATATTCTATTATACAAACTTACTATGTATAAATTAATATAGAAAATCTTTACCTATGTACACTAATTCATCAAACTCATGAGCCTAATCCATTGCTGCACTATGAAATTATGAAGAATCAATTTACTCATTATTAATGTAGACTTGGAGTACCAAATTTGGGTAAAAACATGCTTATTGGACATACTTAGAATGAGGGATTATATTTGGAAGGTTTGGCAGTATTCATTTTTTAAATAACTCTTATAATTCATTTGCATCAGCCCATGAGGGAGTGAGCTTGATGTTTCATTGTCTATATGTTTTTTATAAGATATTTCTTAACTAATGCATGGAATAACACATGTTGTAGTCCTACTCTACAAGAATTGTTAATATACTCCCAAATTACCATTGAAATTAGGTTTATTGCAGTATGGGTGTATGTAACGGAAAATGTAGCATATGTACAAATCAATCTTAGCTCAAAGAACATAGATCTTACTTACACTTTCAATTTGGGATACATTAGATAATCAGGGTAATGACTAATATAGATCTTAGAGACATAAAAAAAGGATATATTACACTAATAATGTCACTAGGGAGGGTTCCAAAGCCTCTAGCCAAGAAAAACTATGTAATAACCCTAACTAGGTTCTATGTTTTCATATTCACTAAACTAATAATAAGTAAAGAAAAAGTATAATCTAGTGTTCACCAAATATTGTGGCATAAAGTGGGGTAAATAAAAAACAAAATTAAACATGCATAATATAATATTAATTAAGATATGTATAGGTAAAAAACTAATGCATAGAGAGAGAGAATATTATTCAAAATCCATTACTTATACTACTTATATCCACTAAAGAGAGGAGCAAAGTTAGATATACTTACTTGGAAGATGAACCCATTGAGACATAATATTTACCTTGGACAAAGGTGCTTCACAAGAGGTTTTTGTGGTTTTTAAGAGTAACTAAGATATGCCAAAGCATCTATGACTTCTCTAGAAGACTATATCCTTTTCCAAGTAGAAAATCCTAAGCTAAGACTCCTCAAGTAGAATGGTAGAAGACCATATTATAAATAAGTGAAAATGAATAACAAATCTTATCTACTCTTAAATAATGGAAAAATGGATGTGTTTATATAGGTGGATTTAAACCTAAACCCTTTTAAAAAATTTGGTCAGCAAGGTTGACCCAATTGACCTAGTATCATAATTAACAAAAACTCACTAGGTCATGAACTAGGTTAGCCAGGGGTTGATATAGACCCTTAATAAGTTTTGTTAATAATAATATAAGGTTGACACAGATGACATAGTCATGTAAACTATCAAAAAGAGTTTTAGGTTCGTGAAAGGACTAATGAAAGTGGTACAAGACTAGAGGAGTGTGAAAAATGGGAAGCAAATCTTAAGGGAAAGGTTTATAGGAGACAAGTGTGTAGATAGAAAGTGGAAAAAGAAATAACAATCCTATGAAGCACCAATGGTTTGCCCACCCTTTTTAATTTATAACCCTTAGGGTGTGTACTTAGAGAGATTAAGACTCAATAGGATATTTTAAGATAGAAAGAATTAGTAATTGATAAAGTTGAAAATATTATGTGTATACATATGCCCCACTCAAAGCTCATGACATGTCAATCTATGCTAAAGAAGTGACAATAATTCTATAAGTGCTATTTTATGGGTATATAAACCTATATATTGGTTCAAAATATTTAATTTTGATGTTTTATGTACATATTAGGTCTCTTTAGGCATCAACCTTCTTATCATAGTATTTTGATGAATCCTTTATAGAGGCCTGCCACATTCATTTTATTTGTACAAATGAGAGATAAGTTCACCTTGGTCTAATATCTTAGCTTGAAAACCACCAATCACCATGATATATTTTTAATGTATCTAAATATGCCAATAGATCACTATGTAGGTCTATGATGCCTTTCTAACTGATGTAGAGACCTTCACATGCTCTAAACTATTGTATTTTGACTTCTAACCTATCTTTGTAGGCCATTTCCTTATGTTTATCACTTCACACGTGACACCAAATGGATTAATAATATTATAATGAGACATATATAATTAATTTTGGTCATTAAAAGATGAAACAAATGTATTATAACCCTTTAAAGAACAAAACTCAAACATTAGGCTCTTTCTAGTATTCTTAGGAGCTTGAGACCTACTTATCATCTTAATGATGATCAATAAAGGCTAGGACCTTAACCAATAGAATAATTCCATAAATTATGAGTATAAAAATTCCCCTAACATTCCATATGATATTTATCTCCCATGAAACTCCTCCATACAATTCCAAGTAGAATAAAATGCCTCTCAGGCTAGGCAAACTGTGTGTGAAGGCTGAGAAAATGACTAGGCCTTAAAATGTCATTTTGATGCTTAGATTGAGTTTTAAGTGGCCTTTATAGGTTTTTTACACATTATAATGTTAATTAAAGTGAATATCCATTTAAATTGACACCCCACTTGACCATAAACCTACCATTAGGCCTAGGTAGGGTTTGTATGCAAATTGACCTTTCTATCCCTAAAGGGCCTATTTTGGTCAATTATCCCCTATTATTATAATTATATACATTATTAAGATTCATTTAACTACCCATTACAAATAATAAATGAATTTTCACCCTCATTAACTTCAAAACTTGTATATAACCCTCATATTAGTATTCAGACCTATAGGTCTCTATCTCATCTTATTGACTATCACATCTGAGATTGAATCTCCATTAAGGGTTCCTAAATATTGTGATGGTAAATTTTTATTTTTTTGAGATTTACATATGTCCTCATTAACCTTCATTAGGATTCCTTATATCTCAAACCCACCTTTTTCTTCATCCTCAATGACATGCCTTTATGTCTTCAAAGAGACCTAATACCTTGTTAACCCTGAGAATAGATTTATTTGAGGGGTTGCATCTCTTTCCAATGATACCAATTCATTATGGGAATAATTTTTATCACACTTAATTCCATATTAAACATTAAAATCTCATGATAAAATCCAAAGTTGTACCTTTTCTCCATAAGTTATAGGGAGACCTAAGTCTTCTATTTAAGGATTAACACTCTATTAAGACTCAAGAGTGAATCTCCCTTGGATAGTTTTATCTCTCAAATGGAAATTGATTAAACTAAAGTATTTAAAAATCTCACCTAGATTACCAATCTCCCATTTAACCCTTTAAATTCTTCATTCAACACAAGGACTTGCATTTTCTTCGAAATGCAAACCCACAGGTCTGCAAACATGTAGGTATGCATTTTGCCATTTTTAACCCTTTATGGTGCATTATTTTATCTTAAATGCCACTAAAATGACTTTATAACCTCATTATAATAGTTTACATGTTCTTTTATACCCTCATTCTTGTTTTATAAAGCAATTTTTTCCCCTTGAAGTCATTTTTGTGTAGGCAAATGTTTACACAGTTCTAAGCCTAAGATCATTGTATGTTAATTGGAGGATTTGATGTTAAAAAAATTAATTATTAGGAGGTATTTGAGATTTATATTACCATTTAAATTGTATGAAACCCATCCCCACATTGGTTTCTTGATGGTTCATAACTTAGTATATGTTTACCTCTAACTCATATAAGTTACACACAACCCCTTGGTGGACATGATAAAATTATCTTTCCACCCATTTTACCACTAACCATGATTTAAGGAGATAAAAATGGGTTTTAAATATATTAAACATAACACTAAAACCAACTTCTCATTATTTTCACATAATGTAAGACTCTCAAACTGCTCATATTCTCCCTACACATTGATTAATGGTGAGCATTTGGTGAAGATTGTTAGTCACCAACCTATTGTGAAGGATTTGGGGCCCATGTAAGCATTGATTATATATTAAATAAATCTAAAAATAATTATAGGGGGTGAAAATGTGATTTAAAACATTCGTCAACCTATTCTCAACTATTGAAAACCCTAGAACATTAAGAACTCCATGTTTTCAACCTACAACTTGCTCTAAACATGAAAAATTATTCTTTCTTGAACTCACACATGCCAAAGGGGGATTATAAAAACATATGTAATGTATGTTTATACCCCCTATATCCTCTATAATTTCATTCATGCTTCTAACTAGGTTCAAACTACCATTTCAAGGAGAAAACTAAGCATATGGGGCTTTTGTAGGGTTTTAGACCACCCTACCTTCTTAATGATTGTTCATAAAAGAGGAAGGTTAAATATGAAAAAAATTCCATAAATATAAATTTAATTAGTACCCATTCATTTACCAAATATATTAGGTTACCATTCTCTCTCCTCTTTATGAAATGAGTAAATCAAAACTACCTTTTCAAGATTGCTAAGGAGCTTGATAAGAGATGAAATGCATTTTTTACATGATTGGACCTGTGAAGACCTAAGAAATAGGTATGACCCTTATGGAGATTAAAATATACTATACAACCATTTTCACCTAAATATGATACCCCAAATATGTACAAGATATTCAACTACATTTTTTAGACATTGAAACTATAATAATTAACCATTTTATGATTTAAAACTAACATATCATGAAATGTGACTACAAAATTCACATTATAAATTTTTTCAAAAGTCATTAAAAGTAAAATTTTACATGATTTTCACCTTTTGGGGTTTTTAAGTGGTTTTTGAAAAGAATAAACATGTTACTGACATATAGAGAAGGTTTTAAATGACTTATTGTCCTTGGATATAATATGCAACATAAAATACATCAATGGACCCTCTTAAACTTATTGAGAGATTAAAAAAAGACCCCCCCTCAATCATATCAACCTTAATTAATTGTGGAAGGAAAAGGCACTATAATTCTTAAACAACCTAGAAACCACTTTACCTTAACTTCTCTAAAAGAAACTTAAATAATTATAAACACAAATGGAAACCATCCTAAAAGGCTATTTGAAGACTCTAGATGACTATCAACAAAGATAAAATGATATAAATGTCAATTTTATAATGAGACTCACCTATGGTAGCCAAAATTGGCTATCACCTTTAGCAACCTCCTAGGATGGCATGCCTATTATGCTCATTAGACTGGTTACATAGTGTATCTATTGGGATATGGAGTCACTTACACTCTACTAAGGAAAAGACCAAAAAACTATTATGTACAACTAACCTACATATCTTCCTCCTCTAAGGTCAAATGGAAAACTCTTGAGATCACCATGATCACATGAAATCAGATTGTCATGTGTTGAGTGAAGTCTAATTAGGTATTACTCATGGGGTGAGAGCTTCCACCTACATTTTGAGATGTAATCATACTCATTGTATCCTTTAATAGAAACCAAACCTTCTTGATTTATTTCCATATCCATGGGTTGAATATGTGAGTTAGTAATAGAGTCATACTCATCCCAAACTTGGATTCTTGGCACAAACAATACCATTTTTTCCTCATTAATAGGTTTCTCTTGATTATCCATGGTATCCATAAGATTGGCATTATGTTTTGGGGATTATTCAATCTTTTCAACAAGATACATAAGTCCTTGGATAGCTTCAAACTCATTGAAAATATTCAAATATTTTTACCATATATCATCTTCATCCATGAAGGTAGTAACAACTTTAGATTCTATTATTTCTATAAACTCCATATCTTGATCATTTTGAAGAGTGTCATACTCATCATACATTGGTAAAACATATAAATATAAGTATTGGTGATAATTATCAAGACATATTGGCTTGCTAGGAACTTCACATTTATCATGAATAATCTCATCTTTCTCTTCTATATGGGTTATCCTACCATGCTCTTCAAAATATCTTAACATATCTAGGTAGGACAACCACATGTGCATTAAACCTCCTTGAACCTATTCATGAAACTCAACAAGATCATCAAGCATAGTTTTATCTTTAAGAGATTTATCATGTATCTCTTGATCATGTTCATTATCTAAGACAACATTATTATCACTCTATTCATGGGCTATAAATTCACCATCCATACTAGAACAATATTTTTCTATCTCATCCCAAATGGTAGATTATTCTTCATCACTTAAAAGTATACCAAGATCAATTTAAAATTTTATATTATTTTGAGGGATAAGATGATATTCAAATGATTAACATGATTCTAGAAGACTCATGATATGGTTTCAAGTTGTGTTCTACAAGTCTTATCCTTTTTTTATGAAGTTCAACAAGACCAGTAACCAATGTAATTTCAAGAAAACTTACCTCATGTTTAACAATAACCTACTCAAATATTGCATAGTCACTTTTATATTCATCAAGACTCAATATATGAGAGATAAATTGGTGTTATTATTTCTCCATAAATAATGGAATCTCATATGCCCATTCAAAACTTAATTCATCGTGTCTCTCTTGTGCCAAACCTAATTTATCCTCTTCTAAAGGGCTTCTAACTTATAAAAATTCATTTTGGAGTTCACTTTCATGCTCTAGAGTGATCACATGATTTCCAATCAATACTATTTCTTCCATGAAATTGTGGTATAACTACTACCATGCTTGGTCAAGATCTTCTTCACTCTTTTCAATGGAATCACTTTGACAATAGGTTTTTTCCATATTAACTTACTCTCTTTCATCAAGACCATATTTCTAATCAACCTTAATTATTAATTTATATCATTCTAGACAAAGAGGACTACCAATCAGAATATCCTCATCACACACAATATAAATTCTCTCTTCATAAACTTCTTGAGATTCAATTATAGTTTATTGATTTTAATTTTCAAGAAATACCACTTCATCATATAGATTTGATAAAATTTCTTTCACATTTGAACATCCACCTTTTTCCCCTCATGGAACTAATTCTCCTTCACAAAAGGATATGGTGGGAGGTCAAGAGACATCATTGTCTTGATTGAAACCTTTTATAGTATCCTTACAACTTGGGACTTTATAAGTACTAGGTTGATCATGATTCTTTTGAAGGGATGGGGAATATAATTGAATTAAATATGTTGAATTATTATCTTTACATTCTTCAATTACTTCGTCAAACATGGAGGTGTCTTGAACTTCATGTATGTCTCCAACATCATCTTGTATTTTAGGTGAATAAATTGAATGAATTGAGAGATTTTCTGAATTGGCCTCCATATACTTGTCTTCTTCTTAACTTTTGATAGGCATGGGAAAAAGATATTTCTCAAGAGTAGGCATGAAATAATCCTGGGTCTTGGTCCAAGAAGATATATAAGATGGAATGGTCTTAGGCTCTTGATAAAAAGTGAGTGGAAATTCCATAAGTATAGACCTATCTTGATGACATATTATAACACGGATTGAGTTTGGAATAAAATAAAATTGATCTAGTGGAGGAGGAGGCATACAAGGTTGAACACATTGCATTTTTACCTCCCAAGTATCAATCTATTCCTAAGACATTGAATTAGAATTCTTATCTCCATCATATCATCTATTTGTAGATTTTGTTTGCTTTCTCAATAGCTATCCACCCAATATTAATTGAATGCACAAGATTATCAATCATTTGAGTGTTCTCATTTTGACTAGAAGGATCATATAAAAACAATCCAAGCTCCCTCTATTTACCAATTTGCCTCATTTGCATTACCAAAATTACAAGGGTTTATTTGAAGTCAGATAAATATAGAATATAAGTAAAATGACTTTCACAAGGTTGATTAAAGGGATGAGTAGGATTCTAAATATGTTGAGTTGTATTAAGAGATGTCACATAAGGATATTTATAGCCGTGGTAAGGTTGACATGATGCTAATTAAAGGCTACTTGGGGTGAATCCATGAATACCATTAGATTAAAAAGCTTCATATGAAGGTTTGAAAATAGCATTTTGATCAAATGAGTAATGATACATACCAATTTTATATTTTTTAGGCACTTGGGATTCCTATACCATATATGGTTCACTTGGAGTCATCAATGGTGCTTGATTTCATGCATTTAAAGGCTAATATACTAAAGAGAAAAACCAATAACTCTTTAATAGATGAAAACCTATCGTACTATGCATTCTAAAATTATTATGACATAAATTTTCATCCTTAGAAGGTTATTCAAGACTTCACAATTTGGGGTAATATAGAGATAAACCTAGGTAGTCAATGGCCTAATAAGTGGATTGAATCTTTAGATTATAAGGATAACTCCAATTGATGTATCAATTAGGTTCAAAATACTACACTAATAGACTATAAGGAAAAGGGAGAGGGATAACATGAAATAAAACCTAACTAGGGAGATTATATACCAAATCTCAAGACCACTAACACCTATTGCATATGCACTATAACTAATAGGGCTGAAAGACATGCACTACTCTCAATATGCATCTATCACATTAGGTATTTGTAGAGAGGTAAGATATTATGGGGTTAGGAGGGAAGATTATTGCAACTTATAATCCACAAGTGACCCCTAATGACTCTCTCTATAACCTACAATTGTGAGTTAAAATTCATGAAGGAAAGAATAACAAGAAAATAAACTAAGGTGAGCTAAGTTTACATTTGATTTAATCAGTCATTCAACTATTTACACTACATGTATCTATTATAGAAGAAAAAATTATCTATATATAGATCATATGCATTACAAAATAGCATGTCTTCACCATACTCATGGTAGAAGGACTACACAATTGCCTTTTAAGAAATATTTATAGAAGAGAATGAGGAGAGAGGAGGTAGATGTTGGAGAATACCATGACAAGTGTCACATATCATGAGTGTAGTTTTAATGTAAGAAATTGAGTAAGAATACAATCTTGAAAGTTCTCTTTAACATGTGTGAACTTTATAGATGATGTTCTCCTTAGAATTGGTGTAGGAGATAATCATTATCTTTAATAACTTAGATTATGCTCTTAAAACTACCATAATTCCTTGATTGGTAAGTTAGACATCCACTTTAAGAGGTAATTACAATTTCATACCTTGACACATGTCCACTTGACTTTCTTGATATGTTTCCATGACATTTTATATTTAGAGGCTTTTCCCATGTCAATCTATTATAAAAGGGTTATCAATCCATAAGGACTATTTTAAATATCTATAAAAGTAAACATTGGCTAGAAATATTAATTTTTTTTTATGTGTTATTTACATATTATGTCTCTTTAGGCTCTCAACTTTCTTGTCACAGTCTTGTGAATAATCCTTTACGTAGGCCTACCACATTTTCTCTATAAAAATTAGAGACAAGTTCATCTATGTCTAATATCTTAGCTTGGAAGCCACCAATTCACCATGAGATATTTTTAATGGATTTAAAGAGGCTATTATACCTCTTTTTAGTTCTACAAGGCCTTTTCAAATAATGTAGAAAATTTCACACACTCTAAACTATTGCATTTTGACCTGCAACTTATCTTTCTAGGCCATTTCCTTGTGTTTAACACTCCACAGGTTCCACCAATAGTTTCTAGTAGATGTTCATGAGTATATTATATTTTATTATAAGTATTCAAATACCAAACAAATTCATTATAACCCTTTAGAGAACAAAACTCAAACATCAGGATCTTTCTAGTCTTCTTGATATATTGAGATCTATTTATCAAATTAACGATGATTCATAGAGGCTAGGGAAGTAATCACTAAATTAATTCCAAATATTATGAGTATAAAATGACCCCTAACACTCTTTATGAGATTTATTTCCCACGTAACTCCTTGGTATAATTCCAAGTAGAAGAAATTGCCTCTTGGGCTAGGTAGGCTATGTGAAGGTAGAGAAAATGACTTAGGCCTCAAAATGTCATTTTTATGCTTGGATTGAGTTTTAAGTTAAATTTATAGGTTTTTGACACATTGGAATATTAATTTACATTATTTTAATTTTGGATTGACCCTTACTTGGCCATACGCCTACCATTAGGCCTAAGTAAGGTTTGTATGTAAATTGACCTTTCTAGTCCTAAGGGGCTTGTTTTGGTCATTTCTCCCCTATTATTCTGAGTCTATAGCTTATGAAGATGCATTTCACTACCCCTTACAACTCCCTAATGTATTATCACCCTCATTCACTTCTGAAATTATATAGAATCTTAATATTAGTGCTCAGACCTGTAGGTCTCTGTCTCATCTTGTTGACTATCACATTTGAGATTAAATCTCTTTTAAGGATTCATAACTATTATGATGGTGTCTTTTTTACTTTTTTTAGATTTAAATATTTCATCCTTAACCATTTATATGACTCCTATCTCAAACCCACCTTTTTCCTTCATCCCTAGTGATAGGCTTGTAGCTCTTCATAGAGGCTTAATACCTTGTTAACCATGAGAATGAAATTAATTAAGGGGTTGCCTCTTTTACCAATGATACAATTTACTATTTAAATAATCTTTATGACACTTAAGTCATATTCAACATTAAAATATCATGATCAAAACCAAATTATACCTTTTTCCATAATTTATAAGTAGACCTGAGTCTTCTCTTTAAGGATTAACACTCTATTGAAACTCAAGAGTGAATCTCTCTTGGATAGTTTTGTCTCTCAAAGGGGAACTAATTTAATTAGAGTATTTATTCAAAGCTTTCTAATGGGTGTCATTAATCCCTTCATTTAATCAACTTGATCTATTGATGTCATTCAAACTATGGGTAGTGTCCAAAGTTGTCTACAACAAGGCTTATGGTTGTAGGTCTTATAGATATGAATGGGGGGTTGTTATCTTTATAAATGTATAATATAATGTATCCTAGGAATTATTTGATTATGAAATAAATAAACACACTTTTAGAATCAAGACACTATGTAATCCAACTTGCTAAAATAAATACACTTGCTGAAAATAATAAACTTGTCAAAAAATAATCTGCTAAAAGTAAATACATGTGTTGGAAATAAACAATATGTTGAAATTAAAAACACTTGCTAGAAAAAAATAATCTACTAAAAGTAAACACACTAATTTGAAATCTTACATTAACTCTTATAATTAGAAGATAATTCCCTTCAATTTTTTAAGTCTATTTATAATTACTATTGTGAATATGAAATAAATTTATAATTATTGAAAATTATAAATATAAAATACCATATAAAAATACATTCCTAGCTCCTAGGAAGAGTGGGCCCTTGCTCACCTTGGAAACAAAAATGAAATAAGACTCATTAATTGGAAAATGAAGTTTTATTCATTAATCAAATCAAATTACATAAATGTAATAGTAAATATACTAGAATATTAACTAAACACCAATATATTATATGTTTATCAATTTTATTTATATCTTCATCAAGACATGAAGATATACTTGTATAATGTTGTAACATAAAATCCCTATATCTTAATAGTAAATATTCTCTTATCATGATAAATATCCTATTTTAGTGGGTCTTAAATATAGATAATTTATGGTTTGAAATATGAATATTCATTTGCTATAGAATCCACTGAATATCTATTAAGAATGTTTACCTAGATCTACTACATCAATTTTCTTTTTCACGACTATGGACATATTTACATAGAATGACATATATAAAAAGTTTATTTATATTTTTACTATTTATAATAGTCCTACCAATATTCAGTGACCAAAATAATTTCCAAGTATAGATCTTTTATTTTTGCAAGCTCAAAAGTTGGATTGAAAAGTCTAGAGAGATTTTGGTAGAGTCCAAAGTAACTTGGTAGTAGTTATAACAAAGTTTGAAGAAAATCCATAGAAATCTGGTGGAGTCCAAAGCAACTCCATATTAATTTGTTTCAAGAAACTTGGATGTTTGAATAAGTCCATATTTAAGTTTTTAGGCTAGGTGGAATGCTTTGGTGAATGAAAATAGATCTTGAATGAGTCTGTAACTATAGATTAGGTGAGTCTATAGTTACTAGACAAATCTAAAGCAGTGAACTTTGAGAGTCCATAGCTTATAAAAAAATTTGCAGCTTGGTTTGGAGAAGACTCAAATGAACTAGAAGAGTGTCCAATGAGTTCATAGCTTTCCAAAATGTTAGAATATTTTCTATAGGTTACCTTGTAATATCAAAAATAAGTTATTTATTCCTTATAGACTACTGTATATCTATATATATAAAAAATGGAGAGACTAAACATGAAAAGAGTTAGAATTAAATTAAAGAGTTATTCATTTAGGATTTAGTTACATTAATTAAGATAAAAGATCCCATTTATTACACTAGGATTAGATACAAGCCTAAGATCCTTGCATTGTTTAGTCTAGGTGAGAGGTAATGGAAGAAAAATAAAGAAAGTTGATAGTAATAATGAGTCACATTTTGGAATCATCATTTACCCCATGTTTAAAATTTTACAAGTCCCTTTTGAAAAATTATTTTTTATTTATTCCCTCATAATTTTGGCTTGTAAACACTGGTTGAGATCATATATGTCAAATTCATCAACCCAGTGATTGTCTAGGGGATTAGTGAATCCTTGATATGTTCATATCATTTGTTTCCAATTCTAAAAAAATTCTTTTATTTTAGAAATCCATTTTTTCCATGGTGGAAT
Source organism: Torreya grandis (assembly GCA_037957365.1). NCBI lineage: Eukaryota > Viridiplantae > Streptophyta > Pinopsida > Cupressales > Taxaceae > Torreya > Torreya grandis. The sequence goes on from JARHVA010000414.1 coordinate 4,809,609, forward strand.
GGGAGTTAGAAGAAATGGTGTCCTAAATCTCATGCCATCCTAAATTAGTTCTCCTCCTGAATTAATGATATCTAAAATCATGTTATTGATAGCTTGTGCCCTTCTTAAGATATATCTTAGATTGGTTGGAGACATCACCTCTCTTATTTTAAAAGAAACTATCAATGTGTCCCAATGCTTGATATTGGATGTAAAGATGCTATGAAAATGTTTTAGTCTATATAAATCAAAGGAGACACTACTATTATACAAAAATTGTAAGTAATAATCCTTAATGTTTGGATTCATTAGATAGGAAATTTTGAAGTTAATCAATAAATTCTTGGCACTATCAAAATTTGGTCTAATCCATAGCCATATATTTTTGGATTTTTCATATACTCCTCATGTCTAGATTTCTAGTCTATCTACTTTTCAAAATTAGAAAGAAGAGATCTCAACTAAAATTCCCTTACATATATATTGACCATGAAGTTATTATAATCTCTAAAAATAAGATTACTTAAATGAAATGAACATAACTTATCTTTTTGTTCTGGAGTGGATTCATAAAAATATTTAGAAACATGGTAGGGTCTTCAATGTTGTGAGGTAAATCACATGAAATTCTCAGTAGCTGCCATCTATGAAACTATTCATGTAAATACAGGCTATAAGGAGAGAGAGCTCTGTAGGGTAGGAGATTTTTTCCTAAATGACATGTAATCTATAAATTTACTTCAAGTATTTGATTTTGATATTATTCTTGCTTTAAATTTTCTTTCATGGTCTATTTTTCTTATTCTAAAAATTTATTTTACTTTTGATTTTCCTAAAATCATAACATACCAAATTCCATTTATCTAGTTAGTCCACATGATAAATAATGGTTTGATAGGCTTGATCTATTGAAGGTTTAGAATAATTTGAAGTTTACATATAGAGCTATTATTACTAGGAATTTTATATTTGTTATTTTAACAACATATTTTATTATTCTAATTTAGTGATGTATATACAAGAATTTACCATGTCTTCATCAAAATTAGTTATTTATCTCTCAACACTTTTATTTCTAGTCTTGTGATCCAAAAACTTGTCTTTAAAACTATCTAATCCTTGAGTCAAAGAGGAGTTGAGTGAATCCTTACATTATCACTAAGCTCAAAGATAGAAAATGTCTATAGCTTATTCTTTGATGATGACCATGGCCTTTGATAGTGAAAAGATGAGTTGAAATTATGGGTCTTTAGTTGAGATGGATAATTTTTCTTCTTTAATGAATATCATACTTTTCCCTTTATCTAAAACTCATCTTAATTTAGGATTTGAATAAGGAGAATATTCTAATTAGTATACTATAATTTATTCTTTAAGTATGTCTCCCTTTGAATAACTGCTTCAATAAGAATATCTAATGAGATAGGTTCTCCATCAGGGATTACTAATAATAAGTCAAGAATATCTATTATGACAACTTCATTTTGAGCTACTATTAATGACTCAAGAATATATGCTATGATATCTTCTTCATTAAGAGATAATGTTATTATTTAGGTAATATCTATTATGACATCATCTTCATTAGCAGTTGTTACTATTATTTATTCCAGTGTTGGAGAAGAAAATAATGGTGAATGTCTAAGGCTACCAAGAGTGGAAGTTTATTCCATTTCCTCATCATCTTGTAAAAAAATTAATCTTCTACATCTTATTTTTGTCTATACATAGGAACTAGGTTCCCTTACAAAAGTATCCTCAACATCTTGTGATGATCCATTTGTTTTAAGTACCTATGTTGTGTTTTCTAAGGGGAGATATTTAGATTAAATATTTACATAAGACTATGAAACCCTAGGTATTAGTTTCCATTTTTTTATAGTCTATTGAGAAGTTTGTGGAATCACATGTGTGGTTTGTGATCTAGTCTAACATCTCTCACCAGATAAAACCCTAACCCTAGAATACAAATCATCTTCTTTTATCTTGGGTATTGGTGGTTTTATATAAAATTTTGAAATAGATGTTGAGGACTAAATAAATTTTTTATTCCAAAAATTCTTCCATGTTTATTTACTTTGGTAAAAAAATGATGCTGAATAATTAAATGGATAAGACCATGATGATGGAGAGGAGTTGATCTATTAGTTCCCAAAATCTGAATGGATCCATACATGAATAAGCAAAGGCTAACCCTATGTTTATTTTGTTGTTGGCCATAATTAAGGTGATGAATGATACACATTCCTTCACACTTCAAAACATTGTACTGCTCTTCACACATGAAATATTTCACTATGCAGAAAGAAATATATTTATAGAGTTCAGGTAGGGTTTCTCTAATAATCACTTTTTTCCTTTCTTTGATGGTTTTGAAGACATGAAATACAAAATTATTAATTTCTATTAAAGTTTGAAATTAACAAATAAAAATGAGTTATTCCAAGTATTCTTTTACCTTATTTAATAAATATAAAAATTTCACTGATGATTGAGCTAGAAAATGGAATGTCAATACCTCTCACTATAGTGGTTTCTTCTATTAGATTATCAATTAATTACTTCACTAGAGCTTCATCATAGACTTAAAACTTCTTCAAAAATAATAACCAACCAACCTCTTAACAAATTAATACAAAGATATTTTATGTCATCAATCTAGATATAGACTCAGGTTCATAATGTTTCATGTGTCCCATGATGGCTCTAGAAAATATCTGAAAGCTAGGGGTTTAGAAGGTACAACATTTAGTACCAATGAAAAAATACTTTGAAAATTAAAATGAAAATAATTGATTCAAATGGGTATTTGGTTTGATAATTTCTGACATAATTCAAAGAGATCGTCAAATAGTGTGGAAGTTAAATGAAATTATCTATAGAAAATATTTAGTTTACTTTCATTCTTATGAGACTGTTGCATCATGTTGGGCCCCATTTTAGAGCAAGTATGGAGACCATACCAACTAGAAAAATCTTAACACAAGGAAATCCTTAGAGTATTCATGCCTCTTTTGTATATTTTGGAACCAACTAAAGAAGTCCTCATAGATTTTGTGTCAGTTGGTGGGTAGTTACATAGCACTGAATTACTTAAAGATGTCCCTACCAAGACTTGGATGTGATAGATCAAGAAGCATGGACATCAAAGAGTGGGTCAGGTGAGATAACAACCCCTCAATGATAGATCAGTGCATGACATGATTTCATCTAACCTAGATAACATAATAGACCTGACGGAGTAGCTATAATTTCACACTTGGCATGTGCCCATCCAACCTGGTAGGAGATGACCATCCATATATAAAACAAGGATTGTATTTGAAGAGTTAGGGAGGGTGATTAAGTGTAGTAGAGCTATGGAAAAATATGGAGAAAACTATTAGTTCTTTTTAGTATGCACATAGTAGCTTATATATTGGAATGCATAGCCCAAGTTCACATTTGAGCCATTGGGCATGTATAGAGTTAGGAAGAGCGTATGCTATATTACTATATTGAACTTTGTTGAAAAATTACAAGTTAATGAAGAATGTTATTAAAAGAATATGAAGTATTAATTTGTGTTTTATGATCTACATGATGGTATGCTTATAAGCTAGTTTCCATTATGCTTTGAGTAGTTTTACTTAATAAATTGGAATATAGAGGTTCAACCCTGGTCATTAATGGCATCCTCATGCCATTTAGTGACCTTGGCTCACCTATGCAGTGACTAAATGGAGGAAATAGATTATACTAAGGTTCTAAGGCTTATATCTAGAATGTTACCCTAAGAATGAATCCTTGAGCCAAATCATCCCTAAAATTTACAAAAGTACATGAATGACTCCACTGGCTAATCCCATAACCTGCACCCCTTAGAACCTAGTTCTTACAAGTATGGACTTGCACCCTAGGACTTGGGCCACTAAGAGGAATCATGCTTATTAAACTCCCTATGAAGTGCTTATCACTAGATGGCCACCTGAACACCTTTGACAAATGACTAAGTTCCTTTGAACCTTGAGTTATGCCATGATGCAACTAGCCCAATGTGGGCTCGGTCACTTTACTATTACACTTTGGGTGAGCACATAAGGCTTGTGCCTTATGTGAAACTGATGCTAGTGTTATAGTGTGATTAAATGTTGTGTGCCAAACATTACTAACGTCACCCCTATCTCCATAAAGTATAGAACCAACTTGTCTTGATAGTTAAGTACATGACCAAGTGTAAAAACCATTAGAGTGAAATTTTCTACAACTTTTTTATTTCATTTAAAAGACTCATATTGAATTTTATTTCTAAAATGGTGCAATACAATGATGTTATAAATATCACTCAAGAACATCAAGCCCTATTTAGAGTAAGTGGAAGATAGTTTCACGTAGAACCATCCTACATGCAAAGGGTAGAAGCCAAAAAAATGTGTACAATCCAAATTATATGATACCCTATTTGAAGTGTTCTTTTATGAGATACCTAATCATGTGTATCAATGGTTTTTCACTTACACTACTAATAAGAGGTGAATATATAGATAGTTCCTTGATTAGACCATATAGCACATAGAGAGGCTAAAGAACTTGGATGAAGTTTGGATATGCATTGTAAACAAATGGTGGAGTGGTATGTTGAACAACTATGTGTTGCAATTTACAGTGTCAACCTTCTTGTGCCCAGAAGAAGGAAAGTGATAATTTCTTTGTAAACCAAGGGGTGCATTAATAAGAGTGCTTGACACCAAATTGAATAAGTTTCTAGTGGATTATAGTATAAAAACCATAATAATGGAAGGTTAGAGTCCTTATGTGTATGAGTAAACATGAAGGGTTAGAAGGTGAAGTGTATGTAAGGTGAAATGGAATAGGAATAATAAATTGACACCTAAGAGATTTGAAGGCTAAATTATAGTAAGTGAAGGTGTAAGTTGATGGAGGATATAGAACCTAGAAGTGTTGAGAGGACCCATAGTGAGTGGGAAGGGCTTGGTGAAATATCCCTTGAACTACAATAATGTGAAGAGAGAGAAGAGGAAGTAGGATACTAGACTCAATAATGGGGTACATGATATGGTGGGTTTATAAAAGATGTGGTGCTCCAAAATATGCCAAAATCACCTATCCTCTTTAAACTTGAAGTGTAATTTCATGCCCTAGATTCTTCACTAGAAGAAAAAAGAATGGTAACTGACACTGTTATTGACATAGACTTTGATAAGGTCTAAAATTTAGATCAAGACTTTGTGATTGATAAATTAATTCCTTATAAGTAATTGAGAAGTGGTATGGTGAATATATAAATTTCCAACCAAGGATCGATAAACAAAATTATAATCATTCTTGTGTAGAGAATGTTAGTTATGCTAACTAGGCAATAACCCACAAGAAGTGGCATGGTTATGCTAGTAAGTTGTACTATACTAAAAACTTTAGTAGTGTCACCTAATCTATTATGGTTGATGCTCAACCTTAAAAGTGGAGGCATGGAAGGACCACCTCTAACTCAAACCCAAAGGGGGAAAGTGCCTCTGAACCTAGAGTCACCCCATCAATAGATCTAGTATGAGATGGTGATGCACTTGCCTTAGTATTATGGAGTTTAAAATGCCATGGATTATGTAATAAAGTATGAGTTATAATGGCATGATTAGGTAATCACTTAGCCCAAACACAAGGTAACCCAATTCATGACCACTTTACTAGATTGTACCCATACCTAGTATTGAAAATTTGATTTAAACTAGGCTATGGTTGACTATAATGAGTTGAATAAATACTTCTTGAAATATTTTGATATCCCTAAGTTTAAACAATCGAGAGTTTTGGTGCTCAAATAAATTATCCAAGGGTTATCTAGGAGTGTGAACTTATATGATGCATGATTTAAACCTCCTCTATCTAATCTTCCATATGATATCTACCCATCCTAGCATGTGTAATGGTTTGGTGGAGGCCTAGTGGTACCATTTAGAAGAGTATTGTCTACGAAGAACTTTACAAACCTCCATAAAGTGTTTAAATCCATGTTCTAGGCCAAGGTGATAGGTAACATTGATATAGGGATCAACCAAATCATAAATGCACAAATTACATCAATGGCCTCCCAACTACAAAAATTGATCATTGGTTTAGTGCATGATACTTGTAACGATCTATAGTGCACCAACTATGATATGTGGGGAAATAACAAGAATAATTTTTGGCAAAGAAATTTCCACACACTACTTCTCAACTTTTAGGTTTGTCATGGGCCGCATGACTCATGAAGCTATCCTCTATTAGAGCATGTTAGCCAAGTAAATACCACTATTTACTACAAGATGTGTGATGCCTATATGCACTCAATAGTGGACTATAGATTCATCTATGAGATGTTCCATATCATGGAAAGAGGTGTGAGGCAGGTGATGACATTAGGTAATAGTCAGGTGCGTCAAGGCAATGAAGGTTACAGCTAGAATAATATGGGATATGACAATAAAAGAGGCACATGTGGACAAGGAAGAGGATGTGGTGGAGGTATATTCCCACCATGATCATGACACAAGTATGGGTCAACTAAATATTTTCAACATGACTACCCCATGCATCTAATATGTGGGTATTATCGAGGGCCACATGTAGTTGAGGAATGCCCTAACATGTACAAAAAGTTGACTCAAGGTTAGCCTAGCATAGACAAAGGTGACATGATGGTTAGGTGTGAGTATAAAAAGGAAAGGTGGGATTCCAAGTCATAATAGGCTCACAAAGAGCCACATAAAGTATAGGCCATGATAAGGAGTGGGTTCACCACTTAACCTCCCACTGCACTAAACTAAGATATGTGCTTGGATTATGGTGAATCAAGTTACACTAAGTGAATAACATGGTAAAAGCTGAAAGCTTTACCATATCCTAACCTTGTGTAATAGAAGGACATCTTAAAATAGGCCATGAGTGTGATAAAAAACTTTTAAGGTGAGCTTCAGTTGGCTAGATATTTATAGGTATAAACCACCACTTTTCATAGGAATCAAGATCATCAGGAGGCTAAAGTGTAGGAGTTGACTGAGAATCTATGCCTCCTACAAATTGAAGGAATGCTAACACTAATAAAGGACTTGCTTCTAAATAATGTAAGAAAATAACTAACACAAAAGGTTACATCTCAAGTGATAAAAGTTATAGTGCTACATATGGAGTAGGCACATGAAGTCAGGCATACTCAAAACATTGAGTATGACCAAGAACTATTTATAGATGCCAACATCAATGGATGATTTATTTGTAAATTATTGGTAGATATGGGAACTAAGGTCAATATCCTAACCAAAAATTCCTAGGAAAAGATGGGGTACCCACCCTTGAGGCCTTCACCTCACATGTTTTTTATTGATAACAAGACCTTTTTATAACCAATTGGGATTTTAAAGGATGATATTATAGAGATAATAGGCACCAAGTTCTACATTGACTTTGAGGTTATTAATCTATTTAAATAAGATAACTATCCCATGCTCTTGGGGAACCCCTAGTGCTATGTAAATAACATCAACATGCACTTTAATAGGTGCTAGATGGATTTTGAGAATGATAAGGAAAGAGTGGTTATCCCTCTTTCAAGTGACCAAGGGCCCTCATATGTAGAAAGTGTTGATCTCAAGGATGAGATCAACCACATCTATAACATCATGGTATAGGGTGCCAAAAAGATCAACCATAATAACCAAGGCATGATCAAATGGGAGGATGGACAATCATCCTCTAACACAACTAACATAGCCTATGAGTGATGGGTCGAAGAGGCCTATGAGGTCATTAGATGAAGGTGCCACATAGTATGTGTAATTGGGCCAAGACTAGATAAGATAGGGTTGGTTAGGATTGAGTGTCTCAAAAAGGAAATGGATCCCCCATGCCCAAAGGATAGAGAAAAGGGTACTTTATCTCAATAAAGGAAAGCTTGCATTAATTCTAAAATATGAATGGAGTTAGCCCATACAAAATCATGTCTAAGACATTGAATCCTATATCCCAAAGGAGATAGATTGAATGAGTGCATTAGTTTATACCCTAATAATCACTACTACTCACTGGTGGGTAGTATAGAAACCCAAATTACCAACTTGGCAAGACATGAAGGTAGTGATATGAAGTAGGTTTAGCAAAAGTAATGAGGATTTAGACATACCTACTTACATCATTGATTCTAACCTAATTTCACATATGCATCTATGCAAATAAACATGGACTATCTATGATGAGAATGCACCAAGAGGCTTATGTGTACATGCCTTTTAAATGACCTTGAAGACATGGGTATGAGCATGGTATATTATAAAAAAGACATGATATGAGATGGGGAATTAAGAGATGCTTAAGGAGAGGTTCATGCACACTTTATCCTTTTCTTCACAAAGCTTAGAGCTACTAGAGCCACTACAAGTCATATTTAGTTTATTGTTTGAGGACACTAAAATCTTAGAAGAGCACCTAAGGGAAATTTTTGGGGAGAAAGGAATACCACTCCCAACCTTCTTTAAAGAGACAACATTCAATAATGACTCTAGAAAAGAAGATGATGGGACATAGAAAGAGCATAATTAGAAGTCTCTAACGGGTAGACAAAAGCTCATGCACCTTATGGGTAGCAACACCCTAGAAAATAAAGATTTGACACATCTTTATATTGAAATATCAGAAGGGACAAGACAAGTCGAAGACTCTCATTAGGAGAGAAATGAACCCTATGATGCATCACTCAAGAACACTATAGTGGACATCAGTATAGATGGTGAGCCAAAAATATGCACTATAGGTACTTACTAGTCATAATTAGAGCTAAGATGAATTTTGGATCTCTTGAGATAATTTCATGACTTATTTCCATGTAACTATAAGGACATGAAGGGCACCCACCCTTCACTTTGGAAAATGAACATCAAGCTGGTAGATGGTGCAAGGCTAGTCAATAAGTTCTCGTATCATATGAATCCCAATCTCTACACCAAGGTAAATATGGAATTCAATGGAATGTTAGTTATTAGCATCATTTACCTGGTATAAGAATTTAAGTGGTTGAGCTCAATGGTCATCAGCAATAAGAAATATGGGTGCATACAAATTTTCATCAACTATAAGATGTTAAACACCCCTTAATTCAATGATCCATTCCTAACCCTATTAACCAAGGAGGACCTTGATGGGGTCATAGGCTATGAGATCTACACTTTCATTGATGGGTTCTTAGGCTACCATCAGGTGCAGATCAAAGAGGAGGATAAGACCAAAATAAGCTTTATGAATGAATGGTGTTATTTTGCCTATAATGTGATGCCCTTTGGACTCAATAATGTTCCAACTATATTCTCTAGGGTCATGATCACAACCTTTAAGTACTTTATCCATAAGTTCCTCTAAGTGTATCTTGATCACTTGACAGTGTATGGTCTTATGAAAGACCACTATGACAACTTGTACCTCATGATTGAAAAGTGTAAGCAACTCTAGATCTCCTTAAAATTTAAGAAGTGCATCTTTATAACTCCATTTGGGATATTTCTTAAGAACATCATTTGCAAAGATGGTCTACTTATTGATCCAAAAAAGATAGCCATAATAATAAAGTTCTAGACTCCCTCAATATATAAAGACATCCATGCCTTTCTAGGACATTCTGATTACTATAAGAAGGTTATTCAGAGATATGCTAAAATCATGACACCTCTATAGGAGCTCTTACATAAGGATGACCCATTATACTAGGGTGAGTTGTAAGAGGAGGCCTTTGGGACACTAAATCTAAAGATAGCTAGTGCACCAATTCAGTATTTTCCCAATTAGAAAAATACTTTTCATGTCCATGTTCATTATATATGATCTACTATTGGAATCATATTAGTGTAACTAGGTAAGGGAAAGATAGACCACCCCATCTCTTTTGCAAGTAAAAAATTGACCCAAGCAGAGCAAAATTACACCACCACTAAGTGCAAGGCACTATCAATGGTCTATGCCTTGATTAAATTTATAAAATACCTATTTGCAACCCTATTCATCTTCTTCATAGATCATGAGGTGCTAAAGTACCTCATGAACAAGCCTATTTTACATGGGTGCATATGCATATGGATTATTCCCTTCCAAGAATTCTAGTTCTCTATATTCATCAAACCTAGGAAACATATCTTAGGGTTAGACCATTTATCTCACATAAACTCTAGTGATGCAAAAGTTCCCATTGAGGATGACATACTAGATGCATAGATGTATAGATTTTAGTACATTCCTAAAGACCTAGTAGAGATTTCCACTTTCCTAACATTTGGGTTTGCACCCCATACCTTGTCTACCAAGGAAAAGAAATAACTTATGGTTTGTGCTACCCCCTCCTAGATCATTAAAAGGGAGATATATAAAATAATTATGTATGAAGTCCTATGCTAGTGTGTTTTAGAACATGAACAAGACTCCATCTTCTAAGAAGTGCACTAAGGGATCGTATGAGGTCATTGTATTGGTTATGTAATGGTGTGCAAGTTATTATAGGCGGGCTTATGGTGGTTAAGCTTCTTCCAATATGCCAATGGGTATGATAAGTTATGTGATGTATTCTAGATCACTGATAATCCCAAACATTAGGATGAGATTCCTCTCATTCTCATTCTCACTTAGGCACCATTCAAAAAAGGGCCATTGAATTTATTGGCCTAATCACTCCCACAACATGGTGCACTAGTGAAAAATACATTTTAGTGGTAATTGACTATTTAACCAAGTGGTATGAAGCCATGTTGACCAAAAACTATATAGCCATAATAGCCATGTGCTTTATATAGGAAAACATCATCAATAGGAATGGGTGCCCATTGAGTTTGACTAGCAATAGGAGCACTCATTTCATTAATGAAATGGTGTGCATCCTTATGACTAAATTTATGGTGGTGTACCACAAAACCACCCCATATCATCCCTAGGCCAATAGCAAAGTTGAATCTTTCAAAAAAATCCTAATAAAATGCCTAACAAAGATATATGACATTGGTTACAAGGACTAGGATGATCATGTTTTATCAATACTTTGGGCATATTGCATGACCTATAAGTACTTAAACAAGGCTACACCATTTCAATTGGTGTTTGGAACAAAAGTAGTTTTGCCCATGGAATTCAGGGTTCCCTCCTTACCCATTGCATGAATTGGTTGCTTAGATGACCAAAAAAATTTAAATGCAATTTTCAAATACTTAGATTTCTTAGATGAGAAGTGAATCCAAGCCAAATGGAGTCAGTAGGTTGAGAAAGTGTGCCAAAAGAAGTAGCATGATAAACATATCAATTATAAGAATTTGACTAAAGGAGCATTGGTACTTCTCTATGATTCTAAGTACTTTAAGGACATAGTCAAGTTACAAATTTGATGGATGTGTCCATACATCATCTACCATATCTTTAAAATAGGTGCATGTAAGATGTGCATGTTATCTAGTGAAATGTTCCCTAGGTATTTCAATGGTAACTAACTAAAGCCATATGGGTAGTAGGCTAGTGTTTGCATCATGAAAACTTTAGCTTCTTTTTCAATAGTTAGTTTGAGTTGAGCTAACCATAATAAAGTTTGGTGTAAGCTAAACCATTCTTTTTCTTTCTTTTATCCCTTGTATAGTATATAGAGTTAGTGAGTTGTACGTGAAGGCCGTAATAACTTTTATGTTAAGACTTCTCACATAATTCCAATCAAGGGAGTTGAGAACTTGTGCCCATAAGTGCATGAGGACAAACATCTAAGTAGTGGGCATGTGAAGCTTACTAGGCATAAGCAGAAGTAGTTAAGAGTGAAATATGTGTGAAATGAGAAGTTTGACGCCCTTAAAGGCCCAAAAATAAATCACTATGTCACTTCTTTTGTATCAGAGTTGAAAGAAGACCCATCGATTGATTTGACAATAGATACACCAAAAATCAAGAAGTGAAGATGCCTAACATGGTTGAGCACAAGGTAGATAGTGAATATGCACATATTAAAAGTGCATAAGAGCATCAAGAGAAAAAAAATCACTAGAGGGCCAGTGCAAGGGATTTGTATGGGATAGGGTAGGCCAAGGCAAGACAATGTGCAAAAAATTGACCAAGGAAGAAAAACATGCTTGAAATAGGAATGCATCTAGAGAAGAGGTGGAACTGAGAAGGCTGAATCACATACATGTGAGGTGCTATGTGTAGGTTAGAAAAAGAAAGGCTAAGGTCACACCGAAGGATACACATGTAAAAATAAGTCATTCAAGATAGTTGGTGTCTACCCAAGGAGTGGGAAGTGAAAATTTGAACTATATGTCACTTCATTAAAAAATCCATTAGGAGCATTCAATGAGGTGATAACAACACAAATATATGCATTTAATGTATACAAAACAAGATATTTTCAAAGATTTTGTTAATTTTTGTATTTTCCAAGAAAATCAAGACACCTATGCCATTAAGCTTGCATTTATAATGGTGGTTAATAGAGAAGGTTATAAAAGATCAAATTGTGGATTTACTTAGGTTACCAAGTTTATGCTAACTAAAGACTTAGTACAAACTTAACAAGAAACTAGAGAGCCAAAGTAAGAAAGAACTCTATCATAGTGAACATTTGATCAAACCAAACACCTTATAAGTAAACAAAAGAATATATAAAGGGAATGCATTCAAAATGAAGATAGTGTGAGGGGTTAGAATGAGATAATTATTACAAATATGTGAGTGGACATAATGCTACCACCAGCCTACCATTAATGGCTAGTAAACCTCGAAACCAAACATATAGGTCAAGATACTATGACTACGAGAGGACTAACCATCATTAGAGGTTTTTTAAAATCACATCTACCTAGGTTCAACACAATCCAATTTAGAAAGGTAAATAAGTGAAAGGCATCAAGATCCATAGAGGCATAGTTAAAACCTAAGAAGGTTAGGATTATAGAAGTGATGGCCACCAAGACTAAGGTACAACTAGTCAAAGAAGTCAAAATCATAGATATTGACACTGAGGCACTAACCAAAATATCTTACTAGTATATGTAGTATCCCTTAGAGGCTCAGGTAGGGGAAAGCTAGCACTCTTTCATGCATAACTACTAATTGAAAAAATATAACCATTAAACATTGAGTTACTTCCAAGACTTGGAACAAGATTGGAAGGTGGATACAAGGTGTAAGACCCTATAAGGTGATGCTCTTTTTGATGTCTCAATATGAGAAAATTTAAAGGTTTCAAGTGAAACTTAACTCTATGAGTTACCCTACTTAAAAGACCTAGAGGAGCTAGTCCAGTTCCTACTTTTGTACATCCATGAGGACCACTTCTACTTCATAGGATGACACATGAAGATATCATCGTAGCTAATCAAGAGGATAATTGGGCTACCTAATTATAAGAAAGACATCCATTAGATGATGGATGTTGTTGAGGAGGTGGAGCACATTATGAATCTCATTAATCAATTTAAGGGAGGATATACATTCCTAATTACCAAGTGTGTGGACCCAAGTATGAGGAAAATAATTCACCTCTTATTCTCTAAATTATGTCTCAGTGGATAGTGGATGGATGTCTTGAAGGTGTACCTCTTCATTTCCTATCACATGGTATAGGGCATATAATTTAACATTTACAAGTTCATCATGGATTAATTAGTCAAGAATGCACTAGAGTGCCATATCATGAAAGGAACATTCATATGGGGGTCTTTCCTCATCCTGATCATAATAGAAGAGATTGAGATCCTAGATGGGGGTAAGGATAACAAATGTATGTTTTGATAACACCATGAGTCTCCCATGTAGAAATACAAAGCTTACACCTTCCCCACCACCTTCATCCCTAAGTATAAGATATGCATAATGTGTTGGTGTGAGTAGTATATATAAGCCTTTAAGTTAGAATGGCACATTCCCCAAGGGCTTCTTGTGAGCATGTTCAAGACAATTATTTTTGCCTTAATGCAAAACCACTACATCATGCACTTATTAATACAAGATGGAAATAGGTCAGGATGGCTAAAGCTTCGCTTTATCTTCTTGACAAAATTTTGTAGGGATGCACTACATAGGATCTTGAACATGTAGCAAATGGAAATTCTAGTTAAGGAAATGGATGCAAAAAGGAAAAAGTTGAGGTGAAGTTTTTCTCGTGCCAATGAAAGGGTGACTAAAGATGAAGAGTCATTATGAAGGAGTTGACCTTGGATATCTATAGACTCTACTATGAGATGAAGCTAATAAAGAAGTAGTCTAACACTAGATCAAGTACTAAATAGAAAGAAGACCCCCTAGTCCTCAATGGGGAGGAAGGAACCCCTACACCCACCAAGAAGAAAAATTCTCGTTAGAAAAAGAGGGGAAAATTTAGGGGAAATAAAATAATGCTTTATGCTCAAAATTGCTTTAGAAAAAGAGGCATCCTCCCTAGGAAATTCCAAGAAATGCATTAAATATATACCAAATACCTACCCTAGTATGAAGAAGAAGGGGAATGCCTAGATTTTAATGCCCAAGATATAGCTCTCTAACATATAAGAGGAACTAGAGGGAGAGGAATTAGAATAAGAAGAGTGGGGGTGGGGCACCTACATTATGCCTGAGGATGTTGGATCCTTAGCAAATGCAGGGGCCCCTTCCCCACTACCTAAGACCAAGCTAGAGAAGCCCATGAAAATATTGAGAAGATGTACCTCTAGTGAGGCCAATACCCAAAGGGTGTAGGAACTATGAGAGAAGATATAAGAAATGGCTAAGGTATGGGTACCAAGGGAAGTGATTTAAATGGTAGAGGCTAAATAACAATGGTAATAGGAAGAGCGTAAGGTGTAGGTAGAGAAAGGAGGTGTAAAATGAAAAAAGGGCAAAGAGTCCAAAGAAGGGACCCATTCAAGTTCCCTAATATAAAAGGAAATATAGTTTCAATGGAAGGATATGGGCCTTGGCCAAGTGAATATCAATGTAGCATTGACATTACACTAGAGGCATGAGGAGATGAAATCTAAGGGTATGTCCTAGGCTGAAATTAATCAAATAGAGGTCAATGAGATAAGTGAGTGAGAGAAGAAATGTGTAGCATAAGTCATGAAAAGGAAGGATGAGAAGGAAAGGGCTAAGAAAAGGGAAAGAGAGAAATAAGTGGCCTAGGTAGAATGGGCCAAGATGTTGAACGAAAGGGAAGATAAGAAGGTATTTATGAGTGTGAGACCAAGTAGAGAGAAGACATTATAAAAGGTGTCAAGTACCCCCACCAGTATGGTAGAAGAAGCTACATAATAGGTGTACCCTAGCTTTAAAAGGGTACTTAAGGAGAAGGAACGCAATACTGAAACTTTGAGGAAAATAGAGAAGGAGGTTGAAGCATGAGAAGAATAAAAATATGATGCAATACAAATTCACACCATAGAGCCACTACCAAAGATAATGAATGAAGGGGAGAAGTCTGACAAAGAACCCCTAAAAGAAAGAGAACAAGAAGAATAATAGGAAGAGGAAGAAGAGAATATCATAGAAGGCACTATTTCAAGTGTTAGCACAAGTGGGGAGGAAGAGCTGGAAGAGGATGAGAAGTTTGTACTAGGTAATAAGGAAAGGGCATAGTAAGAGATTAAGGAGAATGAGAGCCTTTACTTGATGGATTATATGATTCCAAAAATTTCTATGACCCTGACATGCCATAAGGTCTCTTAGGAACTATATTGTTACATGGATGAACCTAAGTTCAAGGTTCTAACAAAGGCAATTCAAAGTGCTAAGAAACAATAAGAAGGGCATGATTACCAACTCCTTAATCCACATGACATGAACTCACTACAATTAGATAATGTCTTGATCAATATGGCCTCTACTATAGCATATAATAACACCATCAATGATGTTCATGCCTATAGTTAGAATAAAATAAAAAAGAAGGCTAAGAAGTAACACAAGGCAAAAAAGCTTAAGCTACAAAAACTTGTAGATTTCATAGGACAGGTGGATCCATCCCTCCTAGGTGAGGCAGATTCCTCATAAAATATTAAAGTTGACCAAGTTTGTACAATTATGAAATAGATGCTCCCCAAAATGTGACTAATGCTCGAGGACTAAGAGGACCCATGTGAGGCCCTAAGGAAAGAATTGATAAAAAAATATGGATTTGGTCAAGGATCTCTTTACCAAGAGTGAGGGGGGGTGCAAAGGAAGTGGATACCACATTTTGTAACTTCACCAACCAAGTGTAAATCATTACACGTGCCTCAAGAAGGCAAAAGAGGAAAAGGATGCTTTGTTATATCACTCCTTCATAATGACTAGGGCTAAGCACATGAAAGTGATGGCCAAGGTCAACTCCCTTATCACTAACTTGAAAACACAAGAGCAAGACTTAGATGCAGTCTTTTTTGCCTTCCAAATGAAGGCCAATGAGTAGGGAGAGATTTTGGATGGTGGGGTGAATCACATGAAAGAAAGGCTTGAAGCCTTTAAGAAAGAAATAAAAAGCATGGATATGCTTGCTCTCAAAGCTACATTCATTAGATTAGATGGTGTTATTGATGAATTAAGGATGCTATTCAAGGATATGAAAATTTCAAGGTAGATCTCGTATAAGGCATGCCTAAATTATATGCACCAAAGGCATTAAAAGATTAGTTCAGGGTAGACTAACAATTTTGTATGGGGTAATGTTGGGCCCCCTTTTAGAGAAAGTATGTGGACCATGCTAACTAGACAAATCTTAGCATGAGGAAATCCTTAGAGTATTCATTCCCACTTTGTACATTTTGACACCAATTAGAGAAGTTCCCATTGATTCCATGCCAGATGGCAGGTAGTTACAGAGTAGTAAATTACTTAAATAAATCCCTATAAAGATTTGGACATGGTGGCTTGAGAAGCACAAATGTCTAAGAGTGGGGAAGGTTAGATAGTGACCCCTTAATGACAAATCAATGCACATCATACATTCATCTAACTTGGATATCATAGTGGAGCTAATGGATTAGCTATAGCTCAACACTCAAAACATGCCCATCTGACTTGACAAGGGATGACCATCCATCTATTAAATAGGTCATGTAGTTGAAGAGTTAGGGAGGGTGATTAAGTGCATCAAATATCTATAAAAATAATGAGAGAACTAGTAGTGCTTTTTAGTATGCACATAGTAGCTAAGAGATTGGAATGTATAGCCTAAGCTAGCATGTGAGCCACTAGGCATGAATAGAATTAGGAAGAGCATATGCTTTGTTACTATATTAAAATTTGTTGATAAATTAAAAGTTAATGAATAATTATATTGAAGGAATATGAAGTATTAATCTATGTTTTATGATCTACGTGATGGTATGCTTATAGGCTAGTTTCCTTTATTTTTTGAGTAGTTTTACATAATATATTGGAATATGGAGGTTCAACCTTGGTTGCTAATGGCATCCTCACACCATTTAGAAACCTCAACTCACCTATGTAGTGAATAAGTGGAGGACTCAAATTGTACCAAGGTTTGAAGACCTATGTCTAGAACACTACATTGAGAATGAATCCTTGAGCTAAGCCATCCCCAAGATTTGCACAAGTACCCGAATGACTCCAATGGCTAATTCCATATCTTGTGCCCCTTAGAGACTAGTCCTTCCAAGTATGTATTTTCACCCTAAGACTTGGGCCACTAAGAGGACTCACACTTATTGACCTCCCTATGAAGTACCTAGCACTAAATGGCCACCTAAACACCTTTGACCAATGACTAAGTCCCTTTGAACCTTGAGTTGTGCCATGATGTAAATAGCCCAATGTAGGCCCAATCCCTTTGTTATTTCACTTTAGGTGAGTGCATAAGGTTTGTATCTTATGTGAAATTAATGCTAGCACCATAGCATGATTAAATTTTATGCACCAGACCTTACTAACCTTGTGCCTAGCTCTACCAAGTCTAGAACCAACTTGGCTTGATAGTTAAGCACATGAACAAGCATAGAAACTAATAGATTGAACTTTTCTACAACACATCATCAAAATTGGTGGATTTATTCAATATCATTTAGAGTGAATTAGTAGGTAATTTTCACACATGAATAAAGGTGATATGACATTTTGTTTACTTGCATGTCTTTTTCACTTATGATGTGGTATTAAATGTTGATTTTAGTAAACATAAAATTTATTTTGATTATGTGTCCTCTCACTTATGACCTTTCTATGTTAGTAAATGGTTTTGTTTTGATGTCTATAAGACATCTTCCTTCCAAATCTCCTCTTAAACATGAACATACAGGAACTAAAAGAATTATATTAACCTAATGTAGATAAATAAAATTCTTTACTTACCAAATCATAATCTTAGCATTCACTCATTTCTACCACCTAATTCTAAATAAAGAATAAATGCATGAATTAGTTTTTCTAGGAATGTATACAAAAAAATACTTTAGTTATTTGATTATCTAGAACAATTGATCAAGTTTTACTATCTTTTGTGTTTTTTTATATTTGGTATTTATCTCTTAACTAGTCATGTATAATTTTCAAGTTAAGGCTCATTATTCAATGCATGACCATTTGATAAGTTGGTTTTATAATTAACATTATCAATAACATCCTAAAAATGATTTTCACTATTGATTTTTTTTCTTATAAGGAAGACTAAAAAGTGATATCCTTCTTATGTTTTATATAATATACCATCATGGAGTTTTTAGCATCAAATAACTAGGTCCTTCCATGAAAAATAATTCATGTCTAACTTTTTGAAAAAAAATCTCTTTATTGACAAGTTTCTAGTACAATTTGAGTCTATGTTCATTGACCAGCAAAGTTTTTTGGTTTCCATCTATTGAAAATAATTGCATTGATCCATTCTCAAATATCCTTTCTATTTGATATGGGCCTAACCATCTTGTCCTAAAATTTCCTTTGAATTATTGAAACATGGAGTCAAATAAAAGTGTGCAATCTCCTTTTTCAAATATTCTTGCTTTGATGTGGGAATCATGCCATATTTTCCTTTGATGCTACATCATCTTTATTTGTTTTAAATATTCTATCCTCATCTCATCAAGTTCATTTAATTAAATAATTCTATTTTTTTGTGCCTTATCCAAATCAATGCCTACTTCCTCTATTGTTTTGTTTATAATTCAAATTCAATGGAAAATAAAGGTTTCTTACCATATACTAACTCATATGGTGAGAACCCAGTGGTTGTCTTCCAAGTAGTGTTGTAATCCCATACTAATTTTGGTATTTTGGTTATCCAATATTTTCTATTACTACTGACTATCATGGTCAGAATATTCTCCAACTCTTTGTTGGTAACTTCTACTTTACCATTGGATTGTGGATGTTATGGAGAAGATTTATTGTGATTAACTTGGTAGACCTCCATAAAATATTTAATCATATTAAACATGAATTATGGTCCTTGATCTGAGACTATCTCCCTAGGTGCACCAAACCATTACATGATATTAAAATACATAAAATCTACCACTACTTCTCTAGTAAAGGTCAAGGCTTGGACTTTAGCACATTTAATGACATAATCCATATATACTAAATGGTATTATTTTCCTTGATATGAAGGATATATAGGACAAATAAAATCTATTCCCAATTTTTTAAATGGTTCTAATACTACTTATGAATGAAAAGGCATTTTTGTTGATAGTGTAGGTTGTCCCATCTATAGGCATGGACCACATTGTCTTATATACTTATTTACTTGCCTTGAAGGGAAGTCCAATCATATCTTGATCCTAAGATCTTGTGATTGGTTATTTTTTTGAACAATATCCTCCTCCTAGTTCATCATGGCAAGCTCTAATGATACCATATTTTTTAGTATCTTTTATACACCTATGAAACACATGATCATGTCAACACTCAAATAACATGCCATTAATCCATTTGAAAAACTAACTTTATTTAATTAAATGTTTTATTTATTTATAAGTAAAATGAGAAGGAAACTTCCCTATAAATAAATAGTTGGCTATGCCAAAAAACCATGGAGATTTTGATGAAATAGCGAATAGTTCATCTGGAAAGTTATCCTCAACTAGTTCTTCATGACCTATATTATGTATTCTATACAAAAAGTCTACAACCACATTAAATTTTCCTAGTTTATCAATGATAGTTATATCAAATTATTTCAAAATTAACAATCATCTTATGAGTCTTCCTCCTACTATAGGTTTATTTGTAATATCCCTTATAGCTAAAGGAATTATGTTTATGAAGACCTTATAACCTATAATATAATGTTTGAATTTGTTGATGTCATAGATTACAATAAGAAATTAATTTTCTATGGTCATATAATTACTTTTAATTGGTGTGAGATTCTTAATGATATAATAAATGGCATGCATATGATCATTCTCATATTTTTGTCCTAAAATTTCCCCTATTATATAATTAGAAGCATCAATGTAAATTGTAAAGGGTTTTACCCAATTGGGTCCTCTTGGTATTGGTGTAGATCTCAATTTTTATTTGATGATTTCAAAAGTTTTTTGACAATGCTCACTCCACATAAATTCACTATCTTTCTCCACAAAGCAAACATAAGATCAACAATTTTACTAAAGTCTTCTATAAAATGTCTGTAAAAGACAACATGACCTAAAAATTTCATGATATCAATTTGATTTATGGGATAGGTAGGTAGGAAATTATTTCAATTTTCTTAGGATCCACTTGAATTCTTTTGGCAGAGATGTGGTGTCTTAATACTATGCCTTGATCCATTAGCATCCTGCATTTCTCATCACTTTATGACATTTGTTGTTCTTTACATTTGGATAAGACCTTATAAATATTTTGTAAGGCTTCATCAAATGTATCTCCAGGAGTGGTGAAGCCATCCATATATACTTACACATAATCATTGGTCAAATTAGGGAACATAGATAAAACTACTCATTAGAATGTAGCTAGGGCATTACAAAGAACAAATGGTAAGAATCTATAAGAAAATATGCCCCATGGACAATTGAAAGTGGTTTTGTCTTGAACCTTAACTACCAATATTATCTAATTATACTTACTAACTCCATCCAAGAAGGAAAAGTATTTCTTCCCTACTAGATTATTAAAAACTTGATCAATAAAAGAAGAGGAAAATAATCTTTCATAGTGGTTTTGTTTAGCTCTTGGTAATCCACACACACTTTCCATTTACCATTTTTTTGGTAAAATTACAAGTGGAGAAGCCAATTGGATATTTGAAATAGGGTAAATAAATACTATGTGCAATAATTTTTCAATTTCAATTTTTACTATATCCCTTAATACTAGATTTATTCATCTTTATGATTGTCTAACTGGTTTATCTTAGATTGTGTAAATGTGATGGTTACAAAAAATTGGATTAATTAATATCATATCTATGTAATCCTAGGAAAATGATTTAGTATTTTTTATATGACATCAAAAACATTCCTTTCTTAATCATGGGTTAACCAACTATTTATGTTTAATGTTTTTCCTGATAATACTATAACCTATTTAGTATTAGGATGGATAGATTCTAATTTTTTAAATTCACTCATCAATAAATTTAGAGGAAATGAATGTGGTAATAATAGATTAAATGTAGTTACTTTATTTACAAATTCATCTCCTAGAGGAATAATTTTGGCTAATGGATAATGGAATGCAGTTAAAAATATAGTTGATGTGTCTTCTTCCTAATTCCAAATAATTTATTGCAATGGTTTGTGGTCTTATGTTGAGTGTTTAAAGGTTGAGTTTATAATAAGAAGTTTGGTAGAGTCCATAGTTGAGGAACCAATATAGATCATAGCCAAGAATTAGATAGAGTCTATAGTAGATAAACTAGCAGAGTCTAAAGCAGATGGATTGATAAAGTCCAAAGTAAACAAACTGATAGAGTCTAAAGTTGAAAGATTGATATAGTCCAAAGTAGATATATAAACAAAGTTTGTATCTAGGCTCATGATTTTAGTAGTTTCTTCCACATCTTATTCTAACTCATCAATTAATTCTTGCATGTGTCCTTATATAGTTATCAAGGCCAAGGATGAACTATTCTTATTTTGTTTTGGTTCATCTACCAAAAGTGTTTCAATATAATCCAAACATTGTTTTGTAAGAGGATATAAATATATTAATTTTAATTTTAAACCATTTGAAATAGTCATATCCCCTGATCTATAATCAATTAATTCTACTAAAGTATCTAACCAAGGTCTTCCCAAAATGAGGGGGTATCTTAAATTCTTGGTTTTAGGTTACAACACCATAAAATCTACTAGATATTCCTATAATTCAACCATTATAGCTACATATTATATAGATACATCTTCTATAGTGCCTTCTAGTTTAGAAACTAACTAATTAACCATTCAAAGAATGATAGAGTTAGGTGACATCTCCATAAGAGATAGTGTCTATAGATTTTTAGTTGTCATCAAATTTATTATTACACCCAAATCTACAAAAACATTGGTTAATTCTTCTTTAATATGGTCATTATTATGACTAGACTTCCTATGTCTACAAATTTAGGTAATAGTAATTTTCATACTAAAAGATTAGCATGTTTTCCATCTACATATATGGTCTTTGGGTATTGTTTCTTTCTTATATGTGTCTTGATACAAAATATTTTAATGACTATTTAATTCTAAAATATCCCTAGTGGCTTGTAACAAGGGTGCTTCAATGATCAATTTTATCAATTCCTAAATCAAATTATATTCTTGCTTGGTTTCAATATCCTTCAGTCTATTATGAAAAGGAACATGTGGAAGAGTATTAGTATGTTCCTTTAGCTTTTCTGACACTTTTTTAGATTCCTCTTTTTTGACTATGGATTGATGTGTATCTATTTTTAGATTTTCATTAGGTAGTTTAGAAATGCTGATAGGAGGTTATTGAATTTATCTTATTAATCTAATCTAAATTTTTGTAAG